>JAJPUD010001450.1:360022-380934 GCA_023553655.1 Myrmecobius fasciatus
AGGGAAAGGAAAAGCTTGGGAAAAAAAAAGTTTTTTTGCAAAGGTCAATGTTGAAAGGTCACTCATATGTTTTGCAAATAAAAAGCTTTATTAAAAAAAATAAAATAAAAGTCTTTTTAATATTTCTTAAATGATTTTTCCTTTCTTCTCTTTTTGTTCATATATGCAATTTCAAAGTTTCCTAAGTTGAAAAAGGAAGTTTTTACAGCTTTTGATAAAAATAAGTTACTAAATCTGATTAGACTATCGTGTACTTATATGACATGACTCATATTGATGTTCTTCAGTAGTAGCAAGCTTGTTCCACAGTTTACAGTGGTGAGGCATTTACCATAGTCACATAATTTGAGCTCAAAGCTTCTGGTCTCCTGATTTTCAGAAGGATTAACAAGTTTTCTTTGATATAGAAAACTCTTGATTCCCACATGACTCTAATAATAAAATTAATAACTCTAGGTTTAAGCTGTGATTGTGTGCACATTGAAATAAATGTCTTGCTTTTGACAAAGGATTTGTTTCTTATCTTAGGTTATTTTTCTTATTTTTCTATTGTGGTTTTATATGTCAAAACTTGTTTTTCTTCAAATGTCCTCCATTCAGTCTCTGCATCTCAAACTTTTTGCTTCCCACATTTTATTTTATTTTTTTGCTGAATAATTTTAGTTTGTGACTTGCCCAGGGTCACACAGCTAGGAAGTGTTAAATGTCTGAGATCAGATTTGAACTCAGGTCCTCCTGACTTCAAGGCTGGTACTCTATCCACTGTGCCACCTAGCTGCCTCCTGCACCACCTAGCTGTCCCTGCATCTCAAACTTCTTTATGAGAATTAAATGCTTTCTTATTACTAATAAAAGAAAATGTGAACTAATTACTCATTGGTGCTTGGGACATATTAATAAAATTACTTGGAGCTTTAAAAAGCCATAATGTTTATGTAGTCTAGTCTAAGCAGTAATAGTGATAGTAGGGTTAGAGATTTAAAGAAGAAAGGAACCTTAGAGATGACCTAGTCTAGCTCCTCATTTAATTAGATAAGGAAATGAAGTCCTATCTTCCCTAGGACTTAGAAATAGATTTAATAAATGACATAGGCAAGATCTGTAGGTCCTCTGATTCTAAAGCCAGTGTTCTTTTCACTGTTCCCTCAGTATTATTGTTTTTCTGTATGGTTATATTGATAGTTTGATCACTAAATACAGTGGTTAGAATGGCAGGAATATCACACTGAGACCAGGCTGCTTCATGATTACTTAGATTTCTATCATTTTGAGCAAATTATAGAGGGAAGTCCCTTAAACAGAAGGAGTCTTGTGCCAGAACTAGGGAATGTCAGAAGTAGACAGTAACTTTTTTTCTTTTTTTTAATTTATTAAAGCTTTTTATTTACAGAACATATGAGTAATTTTTCTACATTGACCTTTGCAAAAAATTTTTGTTCCAAATTTTTCCCCTCCTTCCCCCCATCCCTCCCCTAGATGGAAGATAATCTAATACATGTTAAATATGTTAAAATATGATAAATCCAATATATGTATACATATCTATACAGTTATCTTACTGCACAAGAAAAATCAGGTCTAGAAAGAGAAAAAATAACCACCTAAGAAGGAAAACAAAATGCAAGCAAACATTCACAGAAAGTGTTAAAGTGCTATGTTGTGGTCCACACTCAGTTCCCTCAGGCCTCTTTCTGGATGTATATGACTATCTTCATGGCTGAACAATAGGAACTGGTTTGAATCACCTCATTGTTGAAGAGAACCATGTCCATCAGAATTGATCATTGTATAGTCTTGTTGTTGCCGTGTATAATGATCTCCTGGTTCTGCTCATTTCACTTAGCATCAGTTCATATAAGTCTCTCCAGGACTCTCTGAAATCATCCTGCTGGTTGTTTCTTACAGAACAATAATATTGCATAACATTCATATAGTTTATTCAGCCATTCTCCAATTGATGGGCATTCATTCAGTTTCCAGTTTCTAGCCACTACAAAAAGGGCTGCCACAAACATTTTTGCATGTGTGGGTCCCTTTCCCTCCTTTAAGATCTCTTTGAGATATAGGCCCAGTAGAAACACTGCTGGGTCAAAAGGTATGCACAGTTTGATAACTTTTTGAGCATAGCTCCAAATTACTCTCCAAAATGGTTGGATCCGTTCACAGTTCCATCAACAATGTATCAGTGTCCCAGTTTTTCCCCATCCCCTCCAACATTCGAGTAGACAGTAACTTAGAGATCATAATCTCTCATTTTACAGCTGAAAAAACTCAGGTATAGAATAAGTTAAATATGTCCATGGTCATGTAGTTAGTAAAGTCTAGAGGCAAGACTAGAACCCAGATGTCCTGACTTTAAGTCTTCCAATTTTTTAGGCAGTGTTATGCTTTCTCTTTATTACTTTGCTTCCAGCTGTGTAAATAATAGAATTACCCATAATTCTTTATGAAGTATGTGTACTTCATAAACTCTATAACTGCATAACTGATATGGCTAATATGGTAAATTAATTATATTAGGAGTCAGGAATGGTTATGTGTTGAATTTTTCAAAAGAAATTATTTGATTTGGGAATTGGTCTCCCAATGTCCAATCTCTCTTGTCTCCAAAATTATCTTATCAATGCCAAATTGATATTCCTAAAGTACATATATAATTATATTGTGCACATTTCCCCCTCCTCCCCAATCTTCATTATCCCTAATATAAAACCTTCAAATTGTCATATAAGGTTTTCCATAATCTTCCTCCCACCTTCCTTATTTCAGTCTTATTTCATGATACTCCCTTCACTCACCTTTATGTGTTTGAATAGAACTGGTCTAATAGTTTTTCTTCATACCTGTAATATTACCTATCTCCAAGCCTTTTCCAACTTCTGCCATCCTCAGATCATATTTCTTTCTCCCCTATACTTGGTGGAATCTCCAGCTTCCTCGAGAATAATTAGGTGCCTTCTCATATTTCAGGACTTTCCTTTTATTCTTAATTCTTAGTGCCCTCTCCTTCTTCAAATTACTTCTTGTTATTTTGTATATAGTTAGTCTTTATTAAATTTTGTGCATATTGGGTCTCTAGTGCTCACCCCTCATCCCAATTGTAAACTCTTGGCAAAATTTTTTTCTTTGTCCAGTACCTAGAAGAGTGCCCAGCATGTTGTTGTTTCTCCTTCCTTTTCAGAGAACCAATGACATCACATTGTTGTCTTGATTTGCACGTGAATTGGTTTGAGGCAAAATCATTGGTCTCACTCTCTCTTTCAGAATCATTGAAGTCCAGTGAGAGGACAAAAGCCACAAGATGATTGACTGTGACTCAGTGGATGACCTTGTTGTCTTTGATGTCTGACCAAGCACTAAGCACTCTCACTCCTGTACACCCAGCACTTGCTTCAGATGCTCTCATAGCCATTGGAACAAATTGTTCTCATCCACTTATTCTGTTAGGTGGAGTCTTCATATGCTTGGGATAAACATGCCCCTTACTAACTCACTGACAGGTCTGACACCTGCCCATCTCCCTCAGCATAGTTTAGTTCATCTGCCAACACAATTTAGCAGGCACTTGCAATGAGCCTTGAAGGAATTAGAACTTAGATTCTCAGACTACAAATCTGATCCTCTTTCCACTCTGGCACCTCCCTAGAATGCCCCTTAAAGAGCCCTTCTGGTGTAATTGTAGAAAGGGATATTAAAATGCACCATTAGCGGGCATCTAGGTGACGCAGTGGTTAGAGCACCAGCCCTGAAGTCAGGAGGACCTGAGTTCAAATGTGGTCTCAGATACTTCCTAGCTGTGTGACCCTGGGCAAGTCACTTAACCCCAATTGCCTCAGCAAAAAGAAAAAAAAAATGTACCATTAGCTATCCCTCATCACAGTTACCTGGCACTGCAATTAATTAAAACTGAAGAAAAGGAGGGAATTTTTTGGAGTAAAATCCCTACTTATTCCAAATGAAACTGCTAAAATAGTTCATAGCACATACCTTTAAACTAATTTTGAGGTAAATATGCATTTAAACTGCTAGACTAAAAAGCACAATCTTGATACCAGTGTGTTGTGGTCATTTAATGAATATTTAATTATATTCAGGAAGTGATGCTTCAGAGACAAAAAGATCCCCTCAGCAGAGTGGTAAATCTCCAGAATGTATTTTTTTTTAAAAAAGTTGTATTAACATGGTTTGTTTTCATATTACATTCATATACAGATAGTCTCATTTTGTGAGAGGTATTTTGTAATAAAGTAAAATTAATAACAGTGACCTCATCTGAAACTTCATGCATCATTTTACATGTATAGCATCCACCTCACTATGTCTAATTTTTCAGTAAAGATTTTCTCTCTCTCCCACTGCCATCTCATTAGGGGAAAAAAAGAAAAGAAAAGAAGAGAAAAACAAATTTTTATAATATATAATAGTCAAGCAAAACTAATTCTCTCAGTGATTACATACTACATGTGTGTTTATGTATGTGTATATCTCATCCTATATCTTAAATCTTTCATGTCTCTGTAATGGATAAGCTATTTCATCATCAATCCTCAAAAATCATGAATAGTCATTGTACAATCATAGTTTTTCTAGATTTCAAAATTGTTCCTTTTTTACAGTGTTTGTTTCTATGTAAAGTATTCTCCTAGTTCTGCTCATTTCATTCTTCATTAGTTTATAAAAGTCCTCAAAATTGCTCATATTTATAAATATTGATAGTAGAGTAAAATTGTTTTACCAATTTTGATTCCTTCATTTTGCATCTATTCATATAAGTCTTTTTGAAATCATTTATTTCCTCATTTCTTTAAATATAATAGCATTCTATTACCTTCATATACTACAGCTTATTTAATCATTTCTCAAATGATTTGTCCATTGTTCCAATTTTTGCCATACAAAAAGAGCTGCTATAAATAATTTTATATATAAAGGACATTTTCTCTTCATCATTCTCAGTAGATTTTTGCAAATATTTCACTACAACTCATGGGAGAAAGTCGAGAGTTATTTCAGACTTGTTTTGCTTCTTTTATAGAGAAGAATCATATGGCAGTGATGAAACAAATTTAAATAGATGTCACCTCCTACAAACTTGTAGAGATTCAATGTTCCATGTTTTTTGATCCCTCCCCAGCTAAAAGGTACAATGTTTAGATCAAGGATCTCCAAACTCTTGATTATGAACCCCTAGCAATAAAATATTTATGAACATGTGCCCCTAATGTGTGTATATATATATATATATACATATATATATATTCATTGCATGAATTGAATTTGGATTTAGGTGAAGTAGAGTTGCACGAAGTTGTCAGCCTCTCTCTTCTCAAGCCACCACTGTCCAGTGGCAGGACAGAGTCAAGACGACTGGTGATGGCTCAAGATGCAATGTCCTTGATGTCTTTAATGTCTAACCAAATTCTAAGTGCTCCACAATTTATCTTTATCTGCTATATCTGCCTTCATGGCCATTGAAACAAATTGTTCTCATCTGCCCATCATCCCCCACCACGGGGAAGTCTGTAGTACTTGGGGTAGACACCCCTTCCAATTCACCATAGGGATTGAGATCCTTTGGTTATCCTCAACCTGGTTTAGCCCGTCTGCCAAAATTGTTTACTAATATGTAGTTGCTGTTCATGCTACGGTTTTTTGGAACCACAAAATGAGATGTTAGGTAGACCAGGTGGACACCAAAGGTGCAAAGCAGCCCTGTAAAGGGCTCAGTAGCCTTCATACCAGAGGTCTAGTCTTTCCTGAACACACTCTACACCTACGTAATGAGGATCGAGGACATTTGCAAACATAAATTCAACTCTCCTATGATTATGTAGTTTTTAAGCAAAACAAAATTATAAAAGTAATAGACTTATGGTTCTGCCCACATCTCTAAGCAATTACTTAGTTACATGATTTATCAAAGAATCAGAATTGAAAAAGACCCTCTGGGCCCATCCAATCCAGCCTACTTATTTTACAGATGTTGGCCTAGGTAGGTTAGGTGCCTTGTTCAGGGTTACCCAGGGCAGATGAGGACAATTTGTTTTAATGGACATGAAGGCAGATGAAGCAGGTGTTGTAGAGCATTTAGAGCTCTACATTGAAGACATCAAGGTCATCCACTGCATCTAGAGGTAGAAAGCAGAGATGATGTAAACCATCCTGATTCAAGATCCAGTAATCTTTCATCTTCCCTTCAAGGAACAAATACAAAAATTATGATATTATGATATGAGCAAACTAAATTATGATATTAAATTCAAAAAAGAATCTGCAACCCTTTATCAAGAATCAAATTTCTGAATTAACAGAGTTCAGCATTGGAGATTACTCTCGGGAAATCTCTAGCTCATGTCCTCCCTCTCTTCTTGCCCAGGGATTTCCCCTGAGAACATCTGAATTTGGCTTGTGTTTTCAGATCTCAACAGCAATAACAACAACAACAAAAATAAAGGTTCCTCACCTTTTAAAGAAGCCTGCAGATGTCAAATCTAGCACAAATTGTATCTAGACAACAATGCAAAGAATTTGCATCCAAGCCTATGAACAATTGAGAGAATTACCTTCTGTGAAGGATGAGACCTATCTTTATTTCTCCATGTTACAGGTCTGCCTTTTTGCTGCTTCTTGGCAGAACCAAGAGAGAGAGAGAGAGAGAGAGAGAGAGAGAGAGAGAGAGAGAGAGATGAAGAATAGGAAAGATTATCCTTTGATTCCTTCCTTTAACTCCTCAACAAAGGGGAAATTTGTTATCTTTATAAAAGATGCAGAATTTACCCTAAGCTGTCTCTTAAATTTAACTAGGTGGCATAGAGAATAGGATGCTAGATCTGGAACCAGGGATAGCTAAGTTCAAATTCACCTTCAGACACATACTAGCTATGGGATCAGTCAAGTCACCTAATCTCTGTCTCAGTTTCCTTTCTTGTTAAATGAGGGTTAAAAATAGCGCCTACCTTATATGATTGTTCTGGGGATTAAATGAGATATTTGTAAATCACTTAGCACAGTGCCTGTCACATAGTAGTTGTTCAATAAATACTTTTTCTTCTTTTCCCTTTCCCCTTTAGTCTAAGAACATTCCACTTTATCTTCTTCAGCTAGTGCAGGTTCCTCAATGTATGCAGTTCCCTGGAGGGCAGTATAGTTTCTCTTCATGTACTCCAGCAAGCATGGGTACTTAGAGGAAACTTACGGGTATGTAAGAGTCCCTTCAAAGCTCTGTTTGTAACCTTTTCTCCTCTACATTCAGTCTTTTGGTTTAGTGTCTGATTAGACTAATTCTATAGAGTCCCCACTTTAAATCACGGTCTAGAGGTCTAACTCAGTTTTGGAGCTATGTGGGAATCAGATCATCAATTTTCTTTACTATTTTGTGCGCATTTGGTCACAATTACTCAGGACAAGACAAATACACATCAAGTCAAAGAGAACAAAGGCCTTATGAGTGGAGCAGGAAAGACAATCCATCTACTACCGTATACTACTTTATTTAGGAGACATTTTGGGTACAGAACAAAGACCTCAGCAGTGGAGCAAAAGGAGTTGGAGGAATGCCTGTGCATACTTGCTACAAATAGAATAGTTGAACTTGATGGAGAGGTGGGCCCCCCAAATTAAATATATATCTCTTTTGCTTTTACTGCTATATTTGTTTTCTTAATGGATTCCTTCTGGAGAGTACAGCTAGAATAGTGAAGTGGTCTCTGACTGAACTGAACAAGTGTAACTAGGGGCCTAATGAGAAGGACCCTCTTCACCTTCTGAAGGTGAAGAATCCTTGGGGTCTAGCATTCCCCAAACTGCTCATGGCTTAAGGGGAAAAGGTAAATAACTGATATTAGTCTGGCACAAGACCTTCAATATTGTATTTTTCCGCATTCACATTTGTTGTTGTTCACTCATATCTGATTCTTTGTGGTAGTACTGGAGTTGGTTTGCCATTTTCTTCTCCAGTGGATTAATGCAAACTGATTTAAGTGACTTGCCTAGGATTCCACTATCAGTAGTAGTCTGAGGCTGTATTCAAACTCAGATTTTCTTCACTCTAGGCCCGAAACATTGACCCTCTGGCATTCACATAGCACATGGCAATAATTACTCTGAGCTGGTCTTACTTTTACTTAAATTTCCATTTTAGTTTTATTTATTTAAATCACTGGTCTGCATTTCTTCCCCATCCCTCCCCCCATTCTCCAGGCCCTTGAGTTGTGGGTAATTTGCATCTCTGAATTTGCATCTCTGACCAAGTATTTCAATTTTTAACCAAAGACACCTGTGGCACCTCTCTATCTCTCTTTACAGCATTTGTATCTTTCATCTCCCTTCATATCGTTCTCTTTCCTTTGCCTTCTTCCTCCTTCTCTTCTGCTTGTGGGTTAGGACAGACCTCATGATTGAGGGTAGACAATTCCCTGGGATGCAGCAAACTAAGAAATATGGAAGACATATATTCAAGTCACTGTATTAATGCCAGCAAATTCCATAGCATGAAGTCATGTTGTGACCAGTGAAATATATTTTTGTAAAGGCTTCCCACCTCTGAGACAGTGAAGAAATGTTCAAATTTTGTCTAGAATACACAGATATTGTTCTGAATGTAAGTCTTCCAGGAGCACTGTGATCTCACCTCTTTCTAATGTTCTTCAACTCCTTTGGTAGATTATAAATCCTACTCTATCTCTCTCACCATTGTATTCTTAGCACAATATTGTTGCCTTTAGTTAGAGCTTAGCAAAAATTTTAAAATCCATTTGATCCCTCAAGACAGTATTGAGATGCATTGTAAAGACCAACCTGGGAAAAATAAGCACCAAGTCCAAAGGAACAGTGTTGTCATATTACCAGGAAATCTCCTATAGAGAGACAATGGGAAACCTAAGTGAATGTCCTTCCTTGTTTCCATGGGATATGACGCTGATTCTAGAGAAAAAGTTGGCTTTCCCTGACCCTTGTTACTCTTGTTACTGTTTTGGGTTTTTTGCTAGTTTGTTACTCTGGCTAGTTAAAGAATTTCTTCTGTCAAGACCTTGTGAAGACTCAAAGCAGTCTGTTCTTCAGAATATAACATAGTTGATACAAACATTAAATAACTAAACAAAACAAAAAATCCAAACTCCAAAACCTTGGCCCCAGGACAAACTTATTTCATGAAATGTTTGTTTTGTGTCAGGATCTAGGAACACAAAGCTGAAGAAGAACAGGGCAGCCCCCATTGAAATATGTTGAAAGAGGGTTGACAGATGGCAGACTGAGTAATAATATTTCAAGATCAAAATTCACACTGGAGAGTTCTGGTTATTGGGACTTGATAGAAACTGTTATTTTCAAGCCTGAAGATATGTATTTTCAAATTTCATTTTCCTTGATGAATGATTCTGATGAATATTTAAATTCATGTTTGAAAAAATTTAACAACAAAAAAACTTGCTTAATACTAGCTATAAGATTTGAAAGCAGGGATGAGAAAGGGATCTAATGTAAGATAAAAAAAGAAGCCACAAACCTTGTCTTTTTGTGTGGTAGAAGGAATGGAATATGGTGTACACAAGTGTGCCAAAACCCTCATGAGATATTTTGACCTGCTCCAAGGTTCTTTAAAAACATGTCGCTATATATCAAGTGACTGTGTATTTATTAAGCACCCACTGTGTAACAGAAGGGCATACAGATGTTGGACATACAAAGAAAGACTAAAATCAAAAATTCCCTACTTTAAAGGAGCTCCCAGCCTAGTGGGAAACAGCATGCAAAAAAGAAAGTACAAATAAGATATATGCGGGATTAACTGGAAATGATCTATAGAGGAAAGGCACTGAATTAAGGGGGATTGGGAAGGGCTTCTTGTGGGAGGTGGAATTTTAGCTGGAACTTGAAGGAAGCCAGAACATAGTAGTAATAAGGAAGAAAATCCAGGAATCCAGGAGAGCCAGTGAATATGCATGGAGTTGGGAGATGGGAGTGTCTAGTGTAAGGACTGCAAGGAGACCAGTGCCATCAGATCATAGGCAGTTGTCTACACCAAAAATGCACTTCGTTATTGTACAAAGATGGCATTATGTTTAGACTTCAGATACTTGTAGTCAGAAAGACATGAATTGAGAGCCCTGTCTCTGACAGTTACTGGCATTATGAATCTGGGCAAATCACTTAACTTCTCTGATCTTAATTCCTCCTCTGAAAAATAGATAGAATAATAGCATCCATATCACACAGTTTCTGTGAGGCTCAAATGAGATAAAAGAAGGTAAAGTCCTTTGCAAGCCATAAAGTGCTAAATGAATGTCAACTATTGGTTGAATTCAATCTTATTGAGCTAAATGAATATAGATATATATCATATAAATCATGGATCATATGATTTAGAGCTAAAAGAGAACTTGAAACTCATCTAGTCTTATCCATTTATTTTACAATTGAGAAAGAAGAAAAAACCCAGGAAGGGGAAATCACCTGCCTAAGATTACACAAATAAATCAGGTAGCAGATTGGGAATTCTAACCCAGGTCTTCTGTCCACATAGAAGAAGAAAAACAAATCACCATGCCTCTAATTTCTAAATATATATAATACATATTTGCATTTGCAGTCTTAACTCTGTCCCTGTGGAAATTGCTTTCTATTTGAGTAGCAAATGACTATTGTACCATTGTCTTTCGTTCTGAACTGGAACAGATGGAAGTGTCTTGCTTCACTGGCTCCTTGTGACTCAGTACATTGATTACCATCTTGCAAAGAACAGAGCATAACCTCCTTTTCTTTTCCCCTCTCTGCTCCCCAATGCTACCTTGCTCCATTTCCTGCCTTTAATTAGGTACTGTTTATCATTCAAAGGTATACTTTGCAAGGTAAAGGGAACACCAGGTCTCTACCACGGGTTTGATGGGAGCTATGTGCTAAATTTGTGATTGAATTTGGCTCCCAGACCCATTTACATAGACTATCTGCTGAGAGTCCTGTTTAACAAGTTTAACAACCTTTCTTCTCCCAGGCTCTGAGACCTAAAAGAGAGGAGGCTTTGTTTTTTCTTTCTTGTTTGGTCCTGTTCTTTATTTCCTGGCCTTTTGCCCCTGAACCTAACAGTTGAAAGATCCTAAATTTGTAGCCAGATCTCAATTTGTTAGAAGCAATCTTTGAGAGGGAATATGGGAAACTCTGAATTTGATTTGAGGAATACAGGTATTCCTGTTAGGACCATTACAATGGTACCTCACAAATTACTTTGTATTCAGACCTTGTTAAATGGAAACCCATTGCCATTGCGTACAAAACGTGAAGAATAAGACTGGTTTGTTGTTTGTTTTCTTTTCACAAAAAGGCAAATAATCTGCTTACATTTTATTCCCAAACAAAAACAAATGGGCTAGAGAGGAATATTTATATAGGCATTTTTTGATTCTTCTAAATTGAAGATTCCTGATAGGGTAAATATGGTGATTAGACCTACATAATGGGAAATTGAATGGCTTCTCTAAGCATTTTACCTGTGGAGTTTTGTGTGTGTGTGTGTGTGTATGTGTGTGTGTGTGTGTGTGTCTGTGTCTGTGTCTGTGTCCGTGTCTGTGTGTAATAAGCAACTTGAAGGATATATAAGGTCAAAGAGCTGATTATATAGAGGTATGGTAGTGAATCAGAAGTGCTAGTTCGTCTGGGGTGAAATTGTTAAATTGTGCAAGGTAATATAGAGTAGAGGCTTGTCAAGAGCAATAAGATGATCATATCAGCAAAAATCATGTGTGGGGGGTATTTGGAGGGATCTAGGAAGAGGTCTTAGGATCCATGGGAGAAGTACAAGTGATCCTTTATCCTGCAAAGGGAATGGTATGGAGGGGAGGTGTGATGCAGTGTGCATTACATCCTTCTGCTCAAACGCCAGGACCTGGTGTTTTATTAGGGGAATTTATCAGATTAAAAACTCTAACTTTTTTCTATTCTTAGGTTCCCCATATACAGCTCCTAAAATGTCTCCTTAATTTTTGTTTCTGCCCTAGGATACACAGACATCCTTTCACTGTACTTCCTTACATTTTAAGTGGGTGGGAATGTGTAAAAACATCATTGTATATGAGATTTTCATGATATAAAATTACTTGTATCCACATCAACAAGAAGCATTAATATGGCCTGTCTGTAGACCTGAAAAACTTCATTTATATTGAACAGAGTGTAACGATGGTATTTGTGAAAGCCTAATTTTTAGAGTGGTATTTTGAGCATTTGTGAACATGATGAAACATGATAACATGGATCAGTATGAATTCTTAAGCTCTTTTCAATGGGGTCTTATTCCTGGAAGTGCTAAAAGGAATTTTCAGTAACAGGAGCCCACCATCTCTTCCCCCTCTCCATACACCTATTTATAGTGGCTCCATTGTAATTACAATTAAATGTATGTGAGTGTAGTTGTTCAGTGGGTCAAGGATAGGAAAAAGAATCCTTGTATATTTAATTTAGGTATTCAATTGGGATTACCTTTGGCTTTTTGAGTTGTTACAATTTTAAGGGAAAGGGGAAAAAAAGGAAATACAACAAACTCTCTCTTAATAGGTAATATAATCCCCACATGATGAATCAAGTTCTTTTGGGTGGTCATGATTCAAGATGATTCACACTTTACCAGCCTTTTCTCCATCTGGACTATAGATGAAAATTTATGTTATTCTGAGAAATAATAATAATCCAATATTTGTACAATATACAGCTTTCCCTTTCCTTTCCTCTTGCAGATTATCTTGTATTTATCTTGTATATACTTATGTGTGTACATATTGTCTCCCGTGATTGCTGGAGTTGCTGGAGAGCAGGAAGTATGTTGTTTTTGTCTTTGTATCTCCAACAGTGGCACCAGAGCAATTGCTTCATAAATGCTTGGTCATTCATTGCTAGCATTTTAAAGTTCATGTTTTTATAAATATTACTGATTTGATTCTGACACATACCCTGAAAGGTGGATCCTAATGTTATTCACATTTTATACGTTAGGAAATTGAGGCTTAGAAAGATTAAAAAATGTGCTGAGGATTATACAGTGTATAATTAAGGCAAGATCTTCCTCCCCTTTCTCATTTTTTTTTATGTCTGACCTTGTATCCAACATAGCATAGAGAATGAATTGGGTAGAAAAAGCAATCAGGTAAATGTCTTTGGTTACTTCTTGGATGATTTGGTTACCTTACTGCCTACATCTACTCTTTCTATTGTAATATTTGAAATACCCCTATAGTATCTTGGTTTATAATGGAGCTTTCTAAAAGCTGTATAATTTCTAATGAAAACTGTGTTCAATTTCATGTAACACCTTTTTTTTGCCATCTGGACCGACAGAAGCCATTAGAATTTAGGAGGAAGTCTTCTGTTGAGAGAGCAAATAGATGCATAATTTGACATGGTGATTGTAATTGTTTTCCTTCTTCAAATATTTGGTTGTGGGGAAGGTTCAGTGTGGTCTCTGGCAAGAGTGCTTTTATGAGTACAGAGTTATTCTCTTTTTTCTGCTTTTTCCTCTTTCCCCAAATCTCATGCAGAACGTGTTGAATAGATGAAGCAGTCAGTATCCTGACAAAGACTGCTGTTCCTAATGCAGACCCAGAATGCTATTGTCCCCTTCTCTGTGTTTGATCACATTTGGGGAGTTTGGACAAAATCATGACAAGCTCTTGGCTGGTGTAATAGAATTTTCTGTCATTTGCCTGAACTGATTTATTGTTTCTGGAGCACAGAGCCAGGCAGGAAAGCCTGTGACTATGGTTTCATGGAGCAAAAACAATTGCTTCTTGGCTTTTCCCTGAAGTCCTGTATGTTCATTTTCTAACTTTCTTTAAAAAGCACTTTTGTTTGTCATGGTATTACCTTTATAAAAAGTTATTTTAAAAAATTATTTTATTGGACTATTACCAGGAAGAGCACATGCAGCATTGAGCAGCTGCTATCTATAATAAGATATAAGCCCTCATTTGTGGGATATATAAAATGAACAACAGTTGGAAGGCCTCTTTGCCCCTGAGTATTTTAGATCTATTGGTGGTTGTCTTTTTAAACTTGGCATGAACATTCATTCAGCAATCATATATTCAGTATCTATTATGGGAAAAAATATTGTGCTAAATCTGAAGGTCCAGGGAGAGAGGATGGAGAATCAAATAATTGAGGAATAATAACTCATTATTTTTACTTTTTCAATATGAGACATGGGAGAGAGAGAAGATGAATTTTCATTCATTGAAAAAAATAAAATGAAACTAATTGTGAAAACTAAGAACTCATATTTTCCTGGCAATTTCTTCAGCACTTCACAACAATGTTGTGTCTAAGTAGTATAATTATTGTTATATCTAATATGAGATTGGAAAACTATGCCTAAGGTATCTAAGGTGAGATGCTTTGCTCAGTATTGTTTCAGAGTCAGCAGATATAAGAGCCAGGATTAGAACTCTGAGGCCTGTGCTGTCTTCTCTACCAAACTGTGCTTTCTTCATGAATATTAACATCAGGTACAGGTGTAGGGTATAATATAACTTACAAATGATGCAATTCAATGAAACATTCATTAAGGTTCTACTGTCTACTAGTCATTGTGCTAAGTGCTGGGGATTCAAATAAGAAAAAGTTCATTTCATCATGCCAAGGAACTTAAGCTCGAAAGGCAAAAGACAACACACACAAAGAAATTTAGAAGTGGGATATGGCAAGGGAGAGAAGGTACCCAGCATGGGATTATGAAGTTGGTGGTGGTATTGAATCCAGCAATGCAGCTGGTAGAAAATGGTATACGTAAATATATAAAATAACTATTATGCAGAATAAGATAAAACAATAAAACAAATACAAAATTTCAGGAGTTTGAAGGAAAAAAGAATTACAAGCTGAGATTTACACTGCCATCATTCTTCCCTCTTCCCTGTTTTTATCCTAATTACAGAAATTATTACTTAATTAAGACAACTCTGAGGTACCACTTTACACCTCTCAGATTGACTAAGATGATAGGAAAAGATAATAATAAATGTTGGAGGAAATGTAGGGAAGCTAGGACACTAATGCATTGTTGGTGTAGTTGTGAAATGATCCAACTATTCTGGAGAACAATTTGGAACTATGTCCAAAAGAATATAAAACTGTCTATACCCTTTTATCTAGCCATGTTTCTACTGGGTCAGTATTCCGAAGAGATCATAGAAGAGAGAAAATGGGGGCGGAGCCAAGATGGCGGAGTGAAAAGGTGACTTTCTGCCTCTCCTCCGATCTTCTCTCAAATCAACAATAAAATAAGCCTCTGAACTGATCTTCAAGTCAACGAACTCAGAAATATTTGGGCACGGTTCTCTGGAGAACTTCATATCAGGTTAGTCGGACTCGGACAGAGAGATAAATAGACGACAACTGTGCAGGCCGGAAGTGAGGGTGGGACTCAGCTCGGCTCACCATGGAAGAAATTCCAAACTCCAAACTCCAAATTCCAAACACCTGGAGTTTATCTGAGGCACTCTGGACACTCTGCCATGATTGGGGACAGGTGGTCTGGCAGACTTGCCTTGTTTAAGGAGTAATTCGGACTTAGTCCTAGCCCCCACCGGCCCAGCACCTTAAGTCAACTCGCCGAAGTGCCCCAGGGCAAAGCGTCTTCAGCCGAGGTTTTTTTTTTTTCCCCTACCTTAAAGAGATATCCACTCTGTCTAAAAAAAAAAAAATGATGAAGAAGCAAAAGAGAGCTCTCACCATAGACAGCTTTTAGCAAGGCAAAGAAACGACCTCAGATACAGAGGTTTCTTTAGACAAAAATCCAGAAAAAAACAGCCACGACCATCACTGGTCCCCGTTTCAAAAGGCCTTTCTGGAAGATTGCATAAAGAACCTCAAAAGAGAGCTGGAGGATAAATGGGAAAATAAATTGAAATCAGTGCAAGAAGGATACAGTATCTTGCAAGAAGGATATGATGCTCTGCAAAAGAGATATGAAAAAGACACCAATTTATTAAAAAATAAAATTAGTGAAGTGGAAAAGAGTGCAGTGAACAAATTGGCCAGTTACAAAAGGAACTTAAAAAGGTAACTGAAGAAAACAACACTTTAAAAATAAGAATTGAACAAATGCAAGTGAATGACTCACTAAGACTTGAAGAATCAGTCAAACAAAAACAAAAAAATGAAAAATTAGAAGAAAATATGAAATATCTCCTAGGAAAAACAACTGACTTAGAAAATAGATCTAGGAGAGACAATCTAAGGATTATTGGACTTCCTGAAAGCCATGATCAAAAAAAGAATCTGGACACTATCTTCCAGGAAATCCTGAAAGAAAACTGCCCTGAGATTGTAGAATCAAAGGGCAAGATCGCCATTGAAAGAATTCACCGATCACCTCCTGAAAGAGACCCCAAAATTAAAACCCCAAGGAATATCGTGGCTAAATTTCAGGACTATAGCACCAAGGAACAGATTCTGCTAGCAGCTAGAAAGAAACAATTCAAATACCGAGGATCAATAATTAGAATCTGTCAGGATCTGTCAGCTTCCACACTGAAGGATCGAAGGGCTTGGAACCAGATATTCCGAAGGGCAAAGGAACTTGGACTACAGCCAAGCATAACCTATCCATCTAGAATGAGCATTATCCTCCAGGGAAGAAGATGGTCATTCAATGATATAGGTGAATTTCACCTATTTCTAATGAAAAGACCGGATCTGAACAAAAAATTCGACACCCAAACACAGAACTCAAGAGATGCATAAAAAGGTAAAAAGGAAAGGACTCTTGAGAACTTTATTTTTACTAGGGGGATACTCAAAGTTTGGGGGTATAATTAACTAAATATTAGTTTGATAATATGAAAAAGAGAACTAGAGGGGAAAAGGTTGTCATACTGGGGAAAAGAGGGAAAAAGTGGTAAAATAAGATCTAAAAAAAAAAGGAGGTAAAAACAAGGTAAAATCACTTGAAGAGGCAAAGAAAACCTAATATAATTGAGAGAAAGAGGGGAGGGAGACGAGCACTGTGTAAATCTTACTCTCATCAGGTTGGGCTCTAAAAGTGTATATCAGACATTCGATTTCACATAGAAACTTGTCTGTTGCTAGAGGGAAGTGGGAGGGAAAAGAGGAAAAGTAAGGGACAAACTAATAGAAGGGAAAATAGAAGAATCAGGGGAAAGGAGTAAAAACAGGGGGAGGGGATCTAAAGGGTGGAGTATTGTTTGGGGGAGGGGGTCATCAAAAGCAAAGTACTGAGGAGGGGGGAAGAGAGAAAGGGGAAAGGAAAGGGGAAAACATAACTTGGGTAAATAAGATGGCAGGAAATAAAGAATTAGTTATTCTATCTGTGAATGTGAATGGGATGAACTCTCCCATAAAGCGGAAGCGGATAGCAGACTGGATTAAAAACCAGAATCCCACAATATGTTGTCTACAAGAAACACATTTAAAACATAGTGACACATACAGGATGAAGGTAAACAGCTGGAGCAGAAAATATTATGCTTCAGGTGAACAAAAAAAAGCAGGGGTAGCAATCCTTATCTCAGATCAAGTAAAAGCCAAGATAGATTTTATTAAAGGGTACCATAGATAATGTAGCAATATCTATACTAAATATATATGCACCAAGTGAAATAGCACACAAATTCCTAGGGGAGAAATTAAGAGAGATGCAAGAAGAAATAGACAGGCAAATGATACTAGTGGGGGATCTCAACCTTGCTCTCTCAGAATTAGATAAATCAAACTACAAAATAAATAAGAAAGAAACTAGGGAGATAAACCAATTGTTAGAAAAGTTAGGTATGATAGATCTATGGAGAAAGTTGAATGGAGACAGTAGAGAGTTTACTTTTTTCTCAGCAGTCCATGGAACCTATACAAAAATTGACCATGTATTAGGGCATAAAAACCTTAAAATCAAATGCAGAAAGGCAGAAATAGTAAATGCACCCTTTTCAGATCATGATGCAATAAAAATCACATGCAATATAAGGCCAGGAGAAAATAAACCAAAAGGTAATTGGAAATTAAATAATCTAATCCTGAAGAATGAATGGGTGAAAGAGCAAATCATAGACACAATCAATAATTTCATCCAGGAGAATGACAATAAGGAGACAACATACCAAAATTTGTGGGATTCGGCCAAAGCGGTTTTAAGGGGCAATTTTATATCTCTAGATGCTTACTTGCATAAAATAGAGAAAGAAAAGATCAACAAATTGGGCTTATTATTAAAAAAACTAGAAAAAGAACAAATTAAAAACCCTCAATTAAATACCAAATTGGAAATTCTAAAAGTAAAAGGAGAAATTAATAAAATCGAAAATAAGAAAACTATTGAGTTAATAAATAAAACTAAGAGTTGGTTCTATGAAAAAACTAACAAAATAGATAAGCCTTTAGTTAATTTGATAAGAAAAAGGAAAGAGGAAAATCAAATTGTTAGTCTCAAGAATGATAAGGGAGAACTTTCCTCCAATGAAGAGGAAATTAAAGCAATAATTAGGAGTTACTTTGCCCAACTTTATGCCAGTAAGTTTGAAAATCTGAATGAAATGGAGGAATATCTACAAAAATATAGATTGCCGAGGTTAACAGAAGAGGATATAAATTATTTAAATAGTCCCATATTAGAAAAAGAAATAGAACAAGCCATTAACCAACTCCCTAAGAAAAAATCTCCAGGGCCAGATGGATTTACATGTGAATTCTACCAAACATTCAAAGAACAATTAATTCCAATACTACACAAACTATTTGAGAAATTAGGGACAGAAGGTATACTGCCAGAATCCTTCTATGAGACCGATATGGTGCTGATAGCTAAACCAGGTAGGGTAAAAACAGAGAAAGAAAACTATAGACCAATTTCCCTAATGAATATTGATGCAAAAATTTTAAATAAGATTTTAGCAATGAGATTACAGAAAGTCATCCCCAGGATAGTACACTATGACCAAGTAGGATTTATACCAGGGATGCAGGGCTGGTTCAATATTAGGAAAACTATCAGCATAATTAATTATATTAATAACCAAATTAACAAAAATCATATGATTATCTCAATAGATGCAGAAAAAGCCTTTGACAAAATCCAACACCCTTTCCTATTAAAAACACTAGAGAGTATAGGAATAAATGGGCTTTTCCTTAAAATGATCAGTAGAAGAGAGAAAATGACCCACATGTGCAAAAATGTTTGTAGCAGCACTTTTTGTAGTGTCTAGAAATTGGAAACTGAATGGATGCCCACCAGTTGGAAAATGGTTGAATAAATTATGGTATATGTATGTTATGAATATTATTGTTCTATAAGAAATGATGAACAGGCTGATTTCAGAAAAGCTGGAAAGATTTACATGAACTGATGTTGAGTGAACTGAACACAACTAAGAGAACATTGAACACAACTAAGAGAACATTCTACACAACAACAAGATTATGTGATAATCAATTGTGATGGACTTGGCTCTTTTCAACCATGGGGTGATTCAATGAGTTCTAAAGGCTTGGGATGGAAAATGCCAATCACATCTAGACAGAGAACTATGGAGCCAGAATGTGGATTGAAGCATAGTATTTTCACCTTTTTGTTGTTGTTATTCATTTGGTTTTTTTCTTGTGATTTTTTCCCTTTTGATATGATTTTTCTTATGTAACATAACAAATATTGGAAATATGTTTAAAAGATTGCACATGTATATCCTACATCAGATTGCTTACTGTTTTGGAAGGGAAGGAGGTAAAAGAGGAAGGGAGAAAAATGTGGAACACAAAGTTTTACAAAAATGAATGTTGAAAACTATCTATACATGTATTTGGAAAAAATACTATTAAAAATAAAGTAATTGGGGCAGCTAGGTGGCACAGTGGATAGAGCACCAGCCTTGAAGTCAGGAGGACCTGAGTTCAAATTTGGCCTCAGACACTTAATATGTCCTAGCTGTGTGACCCTGAGCAAGTCACTTAACCCCAATTGCCTCAGCAAGCAAGCAAAATAAATAAATAAATAAATAAAGTAGTTTTATAAAATTAAAAAAAAATTGTTGTTTGAAATCATATCTCTTCTAACATTATTCTGTTGGCTTAAAAATAGAAATGTTCTGAGAAATCCTTTTTGGTTTTACTTGAGCAAAAATTCTAGGATTGTGGATCCCTATTAAACCACCATATTCTGTAATGCAGAATTCAATAGCTGATGAACTCCTTATTAGGAGGTTTATTGCTGGAAGCTCTGTTTTGTTCAGGACAGGATGAAGACTAACCCAAATTTGAGAAAAATTTTAAATGATAAAACATTTTGGGGGAAATACAACATATATGCTTTAAAATGAATACAAGGACAACCCCCTGATTAGGCTAACAAAATAGTGATAAAAAAATCTTTTAAATAAATAAAAATCTTCTAAAGGCTATAAGTACCCCCATTTTTGATATTTATCGAGCAAAACAAAGAAACCAACTATGTCAATGGGAAGGGAAGAAGGAAATAAGTATTTATATAGTGCTTACTATGTGCCAAGCACTGTGCATCTTATTTAATCCTTAACAAACCTGAGAGGTAAGCGCTATTGAGGCAGCTGGTGGCTCAGTGGATAGATCCCTGGGCCTGGGATCAAGAACTAAATTCAAATCCAGCCTTAGATACTTTCTAGTTGTGTGAGCCAAGGCAAGTCACTTAACCACTCATTCCCTGATAAAATGATGCACAGGACCTACACTACAGAAGGAAGTAGTAGGTAACATTATAAGGAGCACCTGGCTAGAGAATCAAGACCCCAGTTCTAATCCCAGCAGTGACACTTTAGCTGGATGCACTTGAACAAATCAATTAAACTCTCTGAGCCTTGCTATATAATGCTAATAATACCTCATTCTAATAATGCTTTCAGTGTCAAAAAGATTAGCAGGGCTAGCTTATAGTGAAATCACTTATA
>JAJPUD010001450.1:380944-423659 GCA_023553655.1 Myrmecobius fasciatus
AGTGTCAAAAAGATTAGCAGGGCTAGCTTATAGTGAAATCACTTATATAACTGCTTTGTCATAGTAAAGTGTTGTATTCATGTTGAATTTTTCTCATGTGTCAACCACTAGCATGGCTCATCTTGAATGTAAGTGGTTTAAGCTTCTCTGTGTAATGTAGTAGTTCTTCTTTTCATCCAGTCTATGCAATTTGACATGACCCTAACAAATTCTTTGGGTATACCTCCTTTGGGCACAACTCCAGAAGTTCCCCATGATAGAAATAACACTGGAAGTAGAATATTCAATTTTACTAGCCCTTCATATCTTAAAGCAGATCAGCTTATTAATTAGCTGTTATCTTACAAACTGTCAGAACTCTGTTATAATGAGATCAAAAATAGGTGACTTTTGGTAAAAGAAAATAAATAATTAAATGTTAGATGGGTATTGAATGAATTAAGCCCTGGACAATCAGAGGAAATCATGCTTTAGGAAAGATACTCAATTGAATATCAGATACCCTCTCCCAGCTAAATTCTGACCCATGCCTTAAGTAACACATAGCCATGATCCATCCTGGCTCCCAAAGCTAATACCTCTTAACTCTTATCATTTTCTGGGAACCATTTATTCTGCTGAAATCTCCAATATCATTTCCCTTTGGAAATTATTATGGTATGTTAAACAAAATGGTAAGGTTCTTCAATGAAAAGAAGCTGAAATAATCACAAAAACCCCAAACAAGTTTTAAGTAGTTATGTTAATATTAAATTCCAATCATGAGTTAAGTATAAGTTCCAACTAAGAGGAATACTTTCAAGATGATCTGGTAAACATCATATTCACAATTAAGTTTTTCATTTTTTAAGGTAAATTTCTGATTTTATTCCCTTTGGCAAGACAATTGAGGTTAAGTGACTTGTCCAGGATGACACAGCTAGTAAGTGTCTGAGGCTGGATTTGAACTTGGGTCCTCCTAACTCCAGGGCCAGCCCTCTCTCCATTGCATATTTGGCTGCCCCATAAAGTTTCTTTTGCATATAAAAAATATATAGTAATTTCATACTTTTTTCATGAGTCATACCATTTGCTTTACCTTTTGGACCCTTAGACATTGGCATCTGACCTGCTTGCTGTTCTATTTTAAGGACCACCTGGCCCTTCCATCTGCCCTAAAGATGGAACACTTGTATCTATATTGTCTCCTTCACTTGTCTATTTGAATCACTAGAGCTTAGCACAGTGTTTGGCACAGAGCAAGCATTCAATAAATGCTTTTCTACTATATTACATCTAGTCTATACCATACCTGAAAGGAATTTTCTCCATGACACAACAACAGTAATCGTAAGTAGCATATACATACAAACTCATGCAGTGGTACGTATATATACATATACACATATACTAGGACTGGGAAAACACAAGAAATCACTATAGTGTTTTGGTTTTGTTTTTGATAGCAGTAAGGGTTGAGTGATTTGCCCAGGATCACATAACTAGTAAATATTTGAGACAGAATTTGTAACTCAGGTCCTCCTGACTCCAGGGCTGGTGCTCTATCCACTGTGTCATCTAGCTGCACCCCAAAAAAATATTTGAAGATTTGCAAAGTTTGTTTACATAGATCTCATTTAATCCTTATAACAACCCAATAAGATAGATATGATGGGGAAACTGAGGCTGAAAAAGGGTTAGGTGATTTACCCAGATTCACAAAGCTAGTAAAGGGACATCAGAGCCCATCTAGTCTAACTTCCTTATTCTGTAGAATGAAGTAAATAAATCCCAGCAAGGTTAAGTGAGTTTTTCAGTATCACAGAGTTTCTAGTCACCCAGGTTTTCTGGTTCCAAATTCAACAATTTTTTCTCTTATTCATTAATCAGACTTCTGACAAATTGTCTGGAGCACTTCAGCAAACTTAAGAGAAAAACATATTTCTAAACAGTAAGACAATAGTTGTAAAGAGCAAGGTATTTTTTGTGATGATAATGGTTATTCATAATTCACATTTATGCAGCAGTATAAAGGTAACAAAGCCTTTCTTTACTACAAGCAGTGAAATGGGTGGCTTTGTTATGTTAAGCAAGACTTAGCCCGGAATACATGAACTTAGAATTTTGTGCTAAGGTATGGTTAACTGTTTAATATAATTAATTTAAATTCCTAATCAGCAATAAGGAAGAAGCAAGGAAGATACTGCTAGAGATACATATTGACATCAGTAGGAGATAGGTGCTGGCAATTAAAAGAGAAGATAACATTGAAAAAAACATCCCTTTGGAGACATTTAATGTATTGGCAAAATAGTCTTAAGGAACTCCAAGAGGCCCCAAAGATATCACTATATTTATAGTATTCTTTTTTTATTATAGTATTTTTTAATAATGGATGCTCATAAGATCATGTCATCAAGAATAGGTTAAATTGGGATTAGGATACTAAGGAAAACCTCTATGGAAAGCCTTTCTTTATTGAATTATCAGGTCATGAAAGAGACCTTAGGTAAGAAGAGTACAGAATGACAGATCCAACAAGCTTAAAATGCTTCTTGTAATGGATCCAGCTACGTACTGAATGTCTCTCTCAGCCCTCAGAAAATCAGCCTGGTAGAAGTCAGAAAGGCTCATCCTCATGCTTGCTGCAGGGTGATGAATTTTTTTCAGCTTCAGCAACTTTTGAAGCCCAGCTACAAAGTCAAAGATGAGCCATGTTCTATGTTTAGTGGACAGAGTGCCCATTCTGATAAAATTATTTATCTTTGAAGTATGACAAGGAAAGGAAGCTTGAGATGTCATTATAGAAACAGTATTCTCTAATAGGGGTCCCATTTAAATCATAAGATCCTGGAACTACAGACACCTCAGCCTTTAAATCTCAAAAAAATAATTTCATCTTTTCCTAGAAGCCTCCCTCACTCTTTTTAAATTCTGTTACTTTGTGTTGATCCTATATATCCTTGAAGGCAGGAACTATTTTTTGCCTCTTTTTGTATACCCAGCACTTAACACTATTTGGCACAAGGTAGATGCTTAATAAATATTTATTGATTGATCTATTTGCTTGATCTTTGAATGAAGATGAAGATGACAGACAATGATTAGGAAACAGAGTCCCAGGTCCTTTGACTCTAGGACTTACTTTTCAATGGATTTAAGGAAATTTGTATATTATATGAAAGGGTGAGTTTTCTTTATGATCTGTTTACAGTTGTATCCCTCTGCTCAAAGATACCCCTTCTGTCATTTCTGTTTAAGGTCGCTTGGTAGGCGCACTGGATGCAGTCCTGGATTCCAATGCACGTGTTGCCCCTTTTCGAATTTTGCTACAAGTTCCTGGATCACAGGTTTACTCTCCCATAGCATGTGGTGAGTTATTGAATGGATCAGAAGTTTACTGGGCCATAGCCATTGGTGAGTTACATACCAAAATAAATTCCAAAAGTTAATGTCTGAGCATGCTGAGTATGCATGGACAAGAAGCTAAAGGTAACACTCTATTAGAAACTGATTTTGGGGGATAAACATATTGGCTGTTTTTTGGAGGGCGGGAGTGATTTTTTGGTGTGCTTTAACCATCAAAATACCTGCTAGCCATAATTCAGGGGTGTTTTAGCTTTCTCTAATGGTTCTTAGGCTTGGTGCATTTCATTGGTTCAATGAGCTTATTTAGTGTGTTTGAGTAGGTAATACGCTTTTTGCTGTCCTAACCCTATTTTATACTCACTTGTGTGCATACATATATAAATTTCTTTGACATAGGAAAAAAATTTCTTTTAGTTCTCCCCAATTCTAAAGTAAACCTTGCTATCATTTTGTACTAGTCTTATAAGATTTTACTTATCCATTTGATGTGGTATCTCAGGGAATAATTGGAAGAAAAATCCCTTCCAGAGCAATATGTTTCAGAAGTACATAAAGATAAAAAGGCAGAATTTAATAAGTTCCTTGAAGTCAAGGATTTTTTTTTGTTTTCTCTATGTATTTCTAGTGTCTTGTAATACAGTAGGTGCTTAATAAATGAATGACAGATTTAATTTAATTTTCTGGTGCAATTCTTGATTTAAGGGGTAGTATAGAGTAGCTAAGAATGGGGAGGATAAATATACCTTTGGACCAATGGTGCTAATTTAATTTATGTACTTCCTTCCTATGTTGGTAGGGGACTATATTTTGAAAAACCTGTTTGTTAGATTTTATTCTGCCCTTGGCATTAAAAAAGGAATTGTTTGATTCTAGCATTTCAAGATGTAAGTCATAAGAAGGAATTGAGAAAGTGGAATGAAATGTAGTTGGTAACTATAACAGTGGTTACTACAGAAAAAGAAGCAGAACTGGTTTATGATAACTATATTGTAAAAACGAATAATTTTGAAAATTTGTAAGAACTCTGATTAAAGTAATTACTAATTATAATTGCAGAAGACTGATGATAAATTATACTATCTTCTTACTGCCAGAGGATCCAAAATGAGATTATTTGGGGGGCTCATTTGATGCTGGAATTTCTATGCATTTTTGTTATAGTGGTTTTCTTTTTCTTTTGTTCAGTGGCATTAGGGGAATGGAAGTAAGAGAAAAGAAAATTATTTTTGTTAGTTTAAAAAAATTTAATGTAAAAGATATAAAATTTAAGTTTAAAAATGTACCAGAGAAGTATTGGTTCTTGCTTTTATAGGATAAGGCAAAGTGTAGAAGAGGTGAAATTTGCATCAGTGTACAAATTCTCTACTCCAAAGAAACTTTCTTTCCATTACTTCATTTTAGAATTTTAAAAAGATCCCTTTCCTTTAGTTATAAAATTTTCTTAATCCTTTTTATACAGAGTCTATTCCATAATCATAGACTCTATTATAGATTTATGTTTGAGGGTTTCACCAATATATTTCAAACCATAAGTTTTTATGCCAAAATTGGTGTAAAAAAATATCTATCTAGTCCAGACTTTTGGTTTTACAGATACAGAAACTACAAAGCAGAGAGATTTCACAGCTCCCATTTTATTACCCCTTCATCTGCATTCATGTCTTATGTCTTAATAGATTTTGAACTATGAGTGAGATATTGTCCCTGTTCTGTATTTAGACAAATGGTATCTGGGTTTTTGTTGTTGTTATTGTTGTTGTTGTTTTGTTTTGTTTGCTGAGGCAATTGGGGTTAAGTGACTTGCCCAGGGCCACACAGCTAGGAAGTGTCTGAGACCAGATTTGAACTCAGGTCCTCCTGACTTCAAGACTGATATTCTATCCACTGCACCACCTAGGTGCCCTGATAGATGATATCTTTTTTAAAACATATAAATATCTATATTTACACACAAAAACACATATATATACACACATATGTGTATATGTTGTGGTTGTTCAGTTGTTTTTCAGTCACATCTGACTTTTTACTCCATTCTTGGCAAAGATACTAGAGTGATTTGCCATTTTCTTCTTCAGCTCATTTTACAGATGAGGAAACCGAAGCAAACAGGGTGAAGTGACTTATCCAAGATCACATAGCTAGTAAGTTTCTGAGGTCATATTTGATCTCAGGAAGATGACTCTTTCCTGATCCCAGGCCTGGCATTCATGCACTGTGCCACATAGCTGCATACACACACACACACACACACACACACACACATACTCCTTAATTAAGTTTTGAGTTTAAATTCTACCACTTACTCATAGAAGGCAACTATCTTTTTTTAACCCTGTGCTTTTCAAAGGCAAAAATAGAAATATTGTTTTGTTTCATTTTATTTGGATTTTTTTTTTGGAGGTGATCAGGGTAAAGTAAATTGCTCAGAGTCACACAAGAAATCTTTTTGAAAAGAATCTTTCAAAAAAAAAGAAAAAAGAGAATCTTTCCCCAATTTTATAGTTATCTGGGATGGAAGTGACTGGTCAAGAAAAACTATGAATGACAAGCCAAGAAGCCTATTAGAATTCATGGGAAATTTGAACAAGTTATTGAAATTCCCTGTCCCTCAGCTTTCTCATCTCTGAAAGGATAGAGTTGACAAGATTATTCTGAGGTGCCTTTTAGCTCCAAATCTATGATCATGTGTTATCCTGCACGTAGAAACTTACTTATTAGCTCCACCATGTACTGTGTCCATAAATAGGTATGTGTATATGTATGCATGTTATATATGTATGTAAACACATGCAGAGAGATATACAGGTTCATACACACTCATATACAGACATGTAAATATATGTACTGTATATGCATATTTGTGTGTGCATACACACCTATGTGCACACACATATACACTCACACATACATGTAGATGTGTGTGCATGATTTATATGTGCACAGTAACAACACATTGTGTATACACACACACATACACACCTGTACACAGATACATATATATATATATAGTTCAATTTGATAACCTCCAGAGTCCCTTTTAATTCTACATCTATGAGCCCTACTGATATATATAAATATGTATTATTAATAAGTATATAAAACAGATATGTCTGTGTATAAATACAAATAGAAATATGTATCTTTAGATATAAATATATATATACACACATATATATATATATACATGCATGCATGTATAGGAACCTGTCCTGTGATTTCATTAGTGTAAGGAACTCTAGGATGAGAAAACTCCTCTTGTCAATGCAGGTCTCTGAGAGTAAAGTCTTAGGGAACTGTCTTGAACAATAAAAGATTAAGTTATTTATTTAGAGTATTTATATATGTATATCTGTCTCTGTGTGTGTATATACATATATATGTATGTGTAGATACATATATATGTATGTGTATCTTTCTTTCTTTCTTTCTCTCTCTCTCTCTTTCTTTCCCCCTCCTCTCTCTCTGTTCCTTTCCTTCACTGTTTCTCTCTTAGAGACATCCCAACAGGAGCTGTTTTCAAAGACAAGAAGACCAGGATTCAAGTCCTGTCTCTAACCCACACAGTTTAGGTGATTCTGGCCAGGTTACTTATGCTCCCAGGACTTTAGGCAACCTTCTAAGATTATTAAGTTGTGGGGCAAGTACCTCCCTGCTCAGGTGGAGGAAATTTTCTCAGCTAGACTTTCCCTATTCCAATACATCATAGATAACAGCCCCAATCCCTCTCTGTGTAGATAAATAATCTATCCTTCCATTTTTCTGTACCCACAAAGAAGAACTCTAACTCCAAAGCAGCTGAGTGAATTATTTACCATTTTCGATTGTCTTTGAAATTGCTCTCTCCATTAGTACAGAGATTGAGACTGGATTGTATTACTTCTGTTTTTCTTAAATAGGAGAGAAGGGGGAAGGGAGGGAGAAGGGGAGAAAGGAAGAGATTGGGTTTGTGAGTGTGTGCATATATATGTGTATGTGTTGCTACATTATATGTTAGTGGAGGCTGGATTTCATCAGAAAAGAGGGGTCCTAGTTGTTGTCAGGCTACAAATACATCAAAAGTTGAATTAATAAGGGAAGTCTAAATATGAATTTTTCTTTGCCTTTCTCCTTGGCCTCAAGTATTTTATATTTCCTGGAATAGCGTTTTTATCAAGTGTTATCTTATTGATGAAACATTCATATATTATCAGTATTAATAAACTGTTTTATAAATTATCAAAATTATTAGCAGTATTTTTATTAATAGTCCTCTTCTTTTTAATATTAAAAAATTTGTAGATTAATGTTTTGGGTTTTGGTTTTGTTGGTCACTTGTTTTTAGTCATATCTGACTTGTTTTGACCCTATTTGGGATTTTCTTGGCAAAGCTCCTGGAGAAGTTTGCCATTTCCTCCTTCAGTTCATTTTACAGATGAGGAAACGAAGGCAAGCAGGGTGAAATGACTTGCCCAGGGTCACACATATAGCAAGTGCCTAAGACCATATTTGAACCCAAATACTCCTGACTTCAGGTCTGGTGCTCCATCCCCTGGGCCACCTAGCTGCCTGCATCCTTAGTACTGGTTTTATTAAAAGTCAGTTCAAATTCTCATATGCCCTCTTCCATTTCCTAAGACACTCAGCCCTCTTGATGTACCTGATAAAGTATAGATAGAGAACATAGTCCAGAGGAACATGACACTGTGGGAGAGGATACAAACTTTTCATGATAACCATGGCCCAATATCCTTTTCCTAGTCATGTTTATACTCCCTTTCCCAAGACAAAACTTCAGTGTCAAGGTTTCAGGTTGATGTAAAAATAGAGAATGAGAAGTGTTATTAAGAAAGCTGAGAAAAAAGCAAGAAATGTTTCCAGAGATAAGAACAATAATCTTTTAACTTCAGGATTGCCATGGAAGAGAGAACACAGTGCAAGTTACACAAGTACACACCACTGTTTATAGCTCTCATCTGTTCTATTCCCTAAATCTGTTTGTGGCTTTCAGGGAAATCTTGTTGAGGAAAAAGCCATTGTTATAAACTGTAGAATAAACACAAGTCTATGTTGGCAAAGGAAGAATTAATATGTTTTCATGGCCTAGGGTCATGTAGTGGAAAGAATGTTAGATTTGGCAAGAGATAATTTAAAAATCTAATCCTTACTCTACCACCTGTGAAACCGTAGGCAAAATACTTAATAAATCAGATTCTCAATTTCTTTATCTTTAAAATGAAGACATTGAACTGGATGACATTAGAGGTCTCTTTTAGTTCAAAATCTTTGATCTTGTTAGCTCGTGTATACTTACCAGGTCTCCATTCTCTTTCTGTCCCTTTCATTTACCTTATTTCTTAACCTTACTCATAACTAAGTTTCTTATTTCTGTAATTGCTGTTTGCGTGCTCATTAAAACAGGAAATGATCTAGTGTGGTTTGCACTTGGGGATGGCCTCTGGTCTCATGTTTCTGCCCTGTGCCAGGGTCATGAAGGAAGAGCAAGGCTGGTTATTTTTTCAAATATAGAACTTACTATACAATTAATTCAAAGAAAGTACAGGGAGGTTGGCCAACAGGACGTAAGTGAGAGTGTTTACAACGGTAAACACTTTGTCTAAATTAAAGTATGTGTTGTCGTGAATATTTTCAGTTCTTCATGATTTCCTTAGGACAGTTTTGTTTTGGCTGAAATTTTCCATGGCAGGGGGTAAGGGAGTCCAAACTGAGAAAAATATTGTCGGGAAGCTACACCCTGAACTTAATTTCTATTTTGGTATTACTGAGCATATTAAATAAGTTCAGATAATGAAACTTAGATAAGTAAAGACTTATTGAGAAGGACTCCTGTGAGTGTTTCTCAAAATTGTTTATAAAAAATATGAATTCTATATCTTAAAATAGCCCATTTTAAATTCAATAAAAGAGTTATTTTCTCTCTTCCTAGATTCCTTCCTCTCTTTTCTTACTTTCCTTTTCTGCATAGAGTCATAGCATTTTAGAGCTGGAAGGGATATCAGAAAACATGATGGCAACTTTTTTCAATCTTAGATAAGTCATTTAGGTTCTATGAACCTTTCTTAGTTTCTTCTATAAAATGGATACAATCACCTTTGCATAATGTTGTTGTGATCATGAAATGAGATAAATAACATGTCTTAACTTATTATATCAATCCAAATATAGGAGAAGTAGAGAAAACAGGCATAGTAATAATATTGTTTAATTTGATCTTCATAATAACTCTATGAGATAGATAATGCATAATGGATAGCAGCTAATTCCATTTTACAGATTGAGAAAGTGGTGCTTAGAAAGGTTGTGATTTGCTTCATGGTCATCTGAGTTGTCTAAGCTCGTATCTTTTGAGTTCCTTTTCATTTTTCCTTTTCCCATATATTCTTTCAGTTTTTTTCTAGCTCAGTATTTTGTAGTTTTCTGGCTCTTCCTTGTATTTGGCCTTTCCTTTCCATTCCCTCTCATCTCTTCTTGCCTAGACATCTGTAATAACTTCCTAATTAATCTTCCTGTCTTCAATCCTTTTTCTAATTCATCAATTATATCAGTGAGATCAAACTCAAATAGAAATGGGGGACCACTATATATAAGGATCCCTATGGGTAACAAGTTGACTTAGAAAACCACATATGAATATTATCCTTGTTTTATTGTATTATTTTTTTGATAAAATATTTCACAATTACATCTTAGTCTGGTTCTGTGGTACTGGGGAATGTTGCTGCCCATGTTTGACATCTCTGACTTGCACTAATACCCAAGTAATCTTCCTAATGTAGTAAGTACTGTGATCACTGTACACTCTCTCTCTCTCTCTCTCTCTCTCTCTCTCTCTCTCTTTCTCTCTCTCTCTCTCTCTCTCTCTCTCTCTCTCTCTCTCTCTCTCTCTCTCTTTTGGCTGAGGCAATTGGGGTCAAGTGACTTGCCCAGAGTCACACAGCCAGGAAGTGTTAAGTGTTTTAGGTCAAATTTGAACTCTGGTCCTCCTGACTTCAGGGCTGATGCTCTACCCACCGCACCACTTAGATGCCCCAGTACTTTTCTATTCAGAAATTTTCAGTGGCTTTTCACTGTCTAATTAATAGTTCTGTCATTGAAGACTTTCATCTGGCTCCTTCATATCCACACAAAGTGTTGTAAAATACTAGCCATGCAAGATTATTCTCTAGTTTTATTCTTTTCTTACCTGCTCTTTCTCTGCATGTTTTTTCATGTTTTTCTGTGCCTCTCAGTGACTAAAATTGACTCATCCCCTTCACTATCCTCTCTGCTTCTTTTTTTTGCATCCCTAGCACCTGGCACAGTGACTTTTATGCAATGAGTGTTTAATATATTTGTTGAATTTTTCATTCAACACACATTATGCACTTACTGCATACATAATATTTTGCTGGGTGGTAAGGAGGGTTAAAAAGTTTATATAAGTTCCCCTGCCTTCATAAAATTCACATTATGTTTAAAATTCATATTCTGTTAGGGATATTGGAATGCAAACAGACACTGGTAATACACATTTCATAAAAGTTGCAAAAGACATCATGTAATTGTAGATAAAGCAGTAGCTTCAGTGTCAGGATGAGTTGGATTCAGTCATCCTTCTGACACATCCTGATTCTTTGGTCCAGCACAAGTCACTTCATCTGTCAGTATCTGAGGTCTCTAAATTGCAGAGAAAGTGCTGATTTGCATTGATGGGGACATAAAATCAATGAAATCACAGATCAGTCCAAAAATAAAAGCCAGTCACAAACCAAGCACTCTGCAAAGTGGGAGGAAGAAGGTAGTGTCTGCCTGTGAGGATTAAAGGATACTTTGTGGAGTAGATGGCATTCATGATGGGATCTAAATAAGGTACATGAGAAGAAATTCAATTGAAAATGAGGCAAAGGGAAGATATTCTAGGCATATAAAATAGCATAAGCAAGGACTCAAAGACTTAAGGAGGAAGAGGATGTTGGGAGGGGCAGAAAGTAGGATAGTTTGTGTAGAGACTAGAACATGTAGAATAGTTTAAGTACAGGGATTATGCACTTGTTTAAAAAAAATTTTCTTAACTGCTTTTGCTGTTAGTCAATAGCCAATACACATTTATTGAGTGCCTACCATGTGCCAGGCAATATGCTAAGTGTTGGAGATACACAAAAAAAAAGACAAAAAATAGTTCCTGCCTTTTAGGAGCTAACAATCAAATGGGAGAGGCAACCCTGTACATTTTGTTTTCTTAATTTAAAAATATTGTGGGCAGCTAGGTGCTTCAGTAGAGTTTGGAGGGTTGGAGTCAGGAAGACTCAATTTCCTGAGTTCAAATCTGGCTGTAGACACTTACTAGCTGTGTGAACCTGGGTAAGTCACAGAACCCTGCATGCCTCAGTTTACTCCTCTGTAAAATAAGTTGGAGAAGGAAATGGCAAACCACTCAGTATCTTTTCCAAGAAGACTCCAAATGGGGTCATGTAGAGTTGGATGCAACTGAAACAAAAAGGCATTATTCTGAGAAGCTTTCACTAGGATTTTCCAGATTATAAAATGACCCACTACACATGAAAAGTTAAGAATTCCTGATGTAGAAGGAAATTATTTAAAAAGGGAAAAAAGGTAAAGACAGATGTAGAGAGCTTAGAATGCCAAGTAAAGAAAGAGTTTAAACTTTACTTGGTAGTTGGTGCATCCCTTGAAGATATTGTGATGTAACCAGGCTAAATTAATCAGAAGGATTAGTTATGGTAGTCATATGAGTTGAATATAAGCATCAATGTGGGGAAAGTCACTTTGAGGATTAGTAGTGAATAAATATATAAAGCATTTATTAAGCACTTATCACTGTGTATTATGTACAAAGCCTTGAGCTAAGTGCTCTAGGTACAATTAAAAAAGCAAAAGCAGGCACCGCTCTCAGGGAGCTCACCTTCTAATGAGGAAGACAAGACATAAGGGAGATTTCAGGTGCAAGTCAGATAGATGGAAAGGTCCTGTGATCCTTAGGGTGCAGTAGCAAAGCATATACCTTATCTTTAATGTCCTTTTTCACTAATAAAATCCCATGATTTTGGGTCATCAGTAGTGGATTTGGATGTAGAATTAAATAAATAAGGAAGTTACTCTTCATCTCTTTCCTTCATTTTCCTGATCTGTAAAAGGAAAGCACTGGATTCAGTCATGGAAGAATTTGAGATTAAAGAGACCTTAGATACCATGTAATTTGACTGTCCTATTTTACACATGAGGAAACTCAGGTCCAAAGATGTTAAATAATTTGCTCAGCTCTAATATTCTGTGATCCTGGAGCTCTCTACAGTGGAAGTTCTAAATACGAGAATCATAAGACAGGTAGATGGTGCGTGGATAGAGCACCAGCCCTGAAGTCAGGAGGACCTGAGTTCAAAATTGGCCTCAGACACTACATACTGCCTAGCTGTGTGACCCTGGGCAAATCACTTAAACCCAATTGCCTCAGCAAAAAATAAATAAATATATGAGTTGTTTGGAATTGAAAGTATAATCAATAATAATTTCATTGATAATATGTTATGTTATACATTATATTATAATAAAACCATAATAATAATGTCATTTAGATATCATTTTAGTTTGCAAAAGTACTTTTATATATATGATCTCATGTGATCCTTAAAATAACCTAGTGAGGCAGATATTACAGGTATCCTCATTTTGTTGTCATTTGATTGATTTTCAGTTGTGTCCAATTCTTCACAACTCCATTTGGGGTTTCCATGGCACAAATGATTTGGCACAATTCATTTTACACATGAGGAAATTGAAGTGTTAAGTGACTTGCCTAGGGTCACACAGCTAATGAGTATCTGAGGCCGAATTTAAACTAAGGAATATTGAATCTTCCTGATTCCAAGCCCAGTGCTCTCTCCACTACACCATGATGAGGAAATTGAAATTTAAAGAGGTTAAGCAATATATTTTTGGTCCTGCAATTAGTAAGAATCAGAGACAGGATTTAACCAGACAGGATTCCTAACTTTAAGTTCAGAAGGTTTTTTTGGTATAAAATGCTACCTCACTAGCCTCTGCTGAAAACTATTTCATCATCATAAATATTATATTTTAAGGTTTTATAAAGCATTATACACCCACATACATATATATATACACATTAGTGTGTGTGTATAAATATTATGTATATACATATACATATATATATATTGACCTCTTTTGATCTTTACACAGTAACCTTGGAATATAGGAATCACAGGTATTATCTCTGTTTTACAGATGAGAAAATGAGTTTGAGAGAGACTAAATGTCTTGTCCAGGGTCCTAATGTCTAAGGCATGATTTGGATTTTTTTTATTCCAAATCCAGCACCCTATCTGGTATGCCATAGTGTCTTTCTTAAAATGAAGATCCAAATAGGGAAATTTCTTTTTTTTTTGAGTTAAAAAAGTAAGCAAATATTAAGAACCCCTAAACCTGTAATAACCTTTAATAAAAGGAAATATTCTTCACCCCCACCCTAGGGTCACTGGTGTTGGATTTGGTCAAATCTTTTCACCCTTTGAGATTTTTTATTAGAACTTTTGAATAAATACTTAGGAACTTATAAATAAATACTTAATGTGTTGGGCTATAATTATATCTTTTTAATGGATAAGGTTTGTTGTGCCTTTTTTAAAAAGAGGGTGTTGAACTGGATAGGAGGAGAAGGAAGAAGATTTTCAGGGATTTAAAAGTGTACCTGTTTTAACCCGCTTGCTTCTGCTTTGAAGTTAGGTCACATGACTCTAAATGGATTTCAACCAAAGTCTGTATAGTGATTAGTTGTCTGTATTAGTGCTGGATAGAAAGTGTTATTAATTGATTGAATGCATCAGGCAAGGATGAAATTGATCTGAAACTCCAAAACATTTTTTTCAAGCTTTTCCTTAGAGATTTCTGAATTTCAGTTGCCTATTACATGGAATATGGTTCTTTTTGACATATTAAAATAACTTTTTTTCATGCTCACAGTCTCATAATTCAAACTTTTATGTGACTAAATTGTGGGTTTTTGCTCTAGTGCCATCTTCCTAATGTAGAAAAGAAATGGTCAAACAGCCCTTGAAATGAGACTGCACAGATTAAATCTTGTTTGCAAAAAAACTGTTTGGAGATACATTTCTTCTTTTTCCATTGTTAATTTGTAAAAGGTTACTTCCTTGAACTCTTATCCTCCCAACTGAGACAGAACTCCTGTCCTGTCTGGTTCAGTATAATTTTTCAGAGTTTCCATAAATTTCCAGAATTAATGACATGGTTCTCCAAAAGATACTCCAGGTTTTTTTGCGTTTTTGTTTTGTTTTGTTTTGTTTTGTGTTCCCAATGATTTGGCTTCAGTAGAGACTGAATAATATCTGCCCACTGAGCACTAAGTAAGATTTCTTTGTAACAGCACATCTCTTGAAGTAGCAGGCAAGTAATGACTAGTAAAGTAACATGGGATGTACCAGAAGAGAAATCTCAGGAGTTTTTTTTTGGATTAAACCCCTTAGAACTTATACAGAAAACAAAAGTTGAATTGTTCCTTAGTGTACGTACAGACATACAAACACACACACACACACACACACACACACACACACACACACACACACACTTTTTTTACACCAATGAATTCAAACCAAATAATCCACGGGGACTTAATGACAGTAGTGTCAGTTTTGCCAAGAGCAGGTGATTGAGGTGTCATTAGAGAGAGCTCTTTGCAGTGGTCAGTCCCTTAAACCAGTCAGCATTGTTTCCAATCACACTGAGTACAGGAGGTTAGCAATTGAAAGCTGCCAGAGAATAAAATGGCCTCCTATTTCCTTTACAACTAGAATAACCTTGTATTACTTTTATAGGCTTGGCAAAGAATCATTTAGAAATTTAGAAGAAATTTTCTTTGTATATGTGGTTTGAAATGTTTGAAAATCTCCCAGAAGTGACATGCATGATATGCATTAATTTTTTACATTTATATGAATTTTGTTTTGAAGTTTATTTTTAAACAGACTGCAATATCTTTCAGGTGATTAGAGGCACCCTACAGTGTTACAAAGAAAGCCACTTTTGGCTTTCAGAGGGGTTTTTTCACTCCTACTTGAGCTGTTTACTGCTTTGCTGCAGCTGCTCCCTTTGGATCCAAGTTTCTCTATGGACAGTGCCTCTGAAGAAAAGGCTACCTGCTTCAGATCTCCATAAATATGTCCCTTATTTCAGGAGAAATTGGGTTTTTCAAATTCTTGAAAAGTGTCATTTGGGAAAGAATACTTGAGATGGCTGTGTGTCTTTGTGAGAGACTGGGAAATTAACATAAATAATTAAATGATAGGGTTTATAGTTAGCCTTTAAAGTTTGTGATTTTGTGGATAAGTCACCTTTTAATTCATTACTCTAGCTCCATCCCATTCTGCATTTCTCCATGAAGTTGGAGATATAATGACCTGTCAGTTTTACAGGCCAGTTGAGGTAAAAGATAAAAACCCTTAGAACAGAGCTGGCACATAGTGAACTTTATATAAATTGTAGCTATTATTGTAGTTATTATTGTTAATGAGTGTAGAAGGTTGCCTAAAATGATCAGATAGGGTTGTTGTTTTTTTTTTCTTTATAACAAAGTAGTATTTAATTCTGGGGCAAATGAAGTAGAAGAATACACACATACGTGCACACACACACATAAACATGTATATAAATAACTATAATGTAAAAACAAAAGGCATCAATAAAATCTATTTAAAATTATTTATCCCTTTGTATTAATAAGAACAAAATAGATTCTGCTTAAAAAAGAATTGTTTGCTTCCAAGTTGGAAGTATCTCCTAAGAGGTACTCAAATGTTTGTTGAGTGGATTGATTGCAATGTGGGAATTATATGGGTAAATATTTTTATTTATTTACTTCTCACAATGTATGCACTTTAAAAATGCACAAGGGGTGAAAATCTATAGGTAAATATGGCACTGGTGTAGTAAAATTCTGTGTGACCTTGAAAAGATTACTTTGGTTTTAGAATTTAGGTGTTATTTCTGAAAAATAGAACTTTGGTATGTGCTCTTGAGGTTCATTTCAACACTAGAGAGTTTTACATTTTTGACCAGCATCCCATCTTCTTTAAATTCCTGTATGTGAGGTTAAACTGACATATGGTATTGAAGTGTGTTAAATGTTTCTCTTTAAATGGCTGCTTGCTGCCTTTAAATCTAGTATTTGCACAGTGGTAGATTAAAAAGCCTGACTTTTTGATTGCCTACTTTGTCCTTTTAAACAGTCTGACTTATTTGATCTGCTTGCATACTCTTCAGTTTCATGATTCATTTAAGCATTTCAGTAGCTAAAAGAAAACATATAATTTGTTGCATTGATGGGGCCAAGCAGTTTCTCTTTAACCTAGAAACACAACTCTATGTGGCTTGTGTTCCTGTTAAAACTAAAAATCTAGAGAGATATTTCACTCAATTCGCTTCCTGAAATATCTCCAGGAATATATGTGTATTTCACAGTATAATTAACTGCTCTAAGCTACCCTTTCTTATGGCCCTCCAACAACTTAAAAAAGAAAATTTCATAGTCAATTTGGTCAAGATAGAATGATTGATCTGGATGGTCTCTGTTAATTATTGTCTAGCATTCATTCATACCTTGTAGATTCCGTCTTCTGTAAATTAGCTGAGTTTTCTATACTTTTTTTTTTCAGTTTTTGTACCAAGTTTATAAATTGACAATAGTCCTTTTGTCATGAGAATCTGAGACTTGGTGCTAGACAAGGGATTTTTGGAATACAGGGAAATGTCTATGACACAAAAGATACTACAAAAAATAATAATATTTTGGTAGTTGGATTTTCAATGAGCTCCAATTTAAAACCTTTACATAACTTTGGCTTTTAGATTTTCTGATGTTGGAAATCATATAGCTATTTCAGAAAGTATTTTCTTGACAACTCATTTCAGTAATAGAATTTAAATTTTAAAAATCTATTTAGAATGTTTTGAACAGTCACTTAAAGGAAGAACAGGTAAAAAAAATTAAACCGTTTTGATTATTTCTATCCAGGGAAGGATGGGAATAAAAAGAAAAACTTTAGGAGAAAGAACCCTAGATTCCTATGTTCCCTAATGACTAGCATGGTGCCCTGCATCTATTTGTTAACATTGTTCAGTTGTTGTTCAGTTGTATCTGACTCTTCATGACTCCAATTAGAGTTTTCTTAGCAAAGAGAGTGAAGTGATTTGCCATTTCCTTCTCCAGCTCATTTTACAGATGAGGAAACTGAGGCAAACAGGGTTAAATAACTTTCCCAGGGACTAGATTTGAACTTAGGAAGATGAATCTTTCGTTCCCCAGTAGCATGCACTCTATCCACAGTGCCACAAAGCTGCCCTTGCGTCTACTAGACACTTCTTTTTCAATTTCCTTTTGTGGATCTCTATCCTGTCCCTAACCCTAAGTATACCCAAAGGCCCTCTTCTCACAATAGTCTCTCTTCAGTTGTTCATCTAATCCCATGAATTCACTCAATTCTGTACAGAAGATTTCCAAATCCATATATACTGTCCTATTTTCACTGTCTTGAGGTCCAGTCCTCCATACGAAACTATTTTTTTTACTAACCTATGAGCAGTTTAAACTCATCATGTTTAAAATAGATCTCATGATCTTTCCCCTTCCAAGTTCACTCATTCTCTTCCTAATTTTCCCATTTCTGTCACAGACATTATCCTTTTCCAATTACTGGAAGTCACCACCTTTGAGTCACTGACTCTTCATTCTACTTCATTTACATCCAGTTAATTGTTAAGTCTTGATGATTCTGCTTTCACAACTTATTTTTTGTCTCCTTTTCTCCCTTAATAAGCCACTCCATTATGAACTCATTTCTCATTGATTTCCCTGTCTCAAAGTTCTCCCTTCTCCTCTCTATTCTTCACTCAGCTACTAAATTGATAGTCCTAAAGCACGTTACTTCCCTTCTCAGAAAGCTCCACTGGCTCCTTATTACCTCTAGAATCAGACAGATTCATTTGGGATTTAAAGGCCTTTATAATCTGGCTGCACTTGTCTTTCCAGGTTTATAACATACTACTCCTTTCTATAACCTCTGCCTTTTAGTAAAACTGTGCTTTTTGCTGTTCTGAACACATAACAATCTATCTCTTGTCCCTATGCCTTATACAGGGTGCTTTCCATGCCCAGAATGTTCTTTCTCTTCACTTTTGCCTCTCAGAATCCCTGGCTTACTTCAGAGTTCATCCTAAATGTCATTTCCTCCATGAAACCTTTATCAAGGAGAATGAAGTTTTCCTTTAAAAGGGGGAGGGAGGTTTTAATATGAAAACAGAGAAGAAAAAGTATCTGACAGACAGAATGGAATCCTAACCTATGTCTGAATTGTTGAAAAAAATGTCCCATGAAAAAAAGAGGGGTAGAAAAATTACTTACATACATGGAGCTGGGATTTAAGGAAGCTGAAAATTCTCATGGCAAAAATGCTATTTAACTTCTAAGAAATAATGGTGGGTCTATATAGGTGCTGTTAAGTGAGAGATCATGTAGTAAAAATAAATTAATAATGATACTTCCTGGCAAGAGGTCCTGAGGCAACTAAGTGGTGCAGTAGATAGAACACTGGGCCTGGAATGAGCAAAATCTGAGTTTAAAATTGACCTTGGACACTCCTAGTAAGGGCTAGTCACTTCACCTTTTTTACAATTTTCTCAACTCTAAAATGGGCAATATAACAGCAACTTCTTCACAGGATTATTTTAAGGATCAAATGAGATAGGTTTTGCAAACACTTAGCACAGTCCTCAGCACATAGTGCTTGGCTAAAATCAGTATTAGTTCCATTGGTTATCTACTGAGGAAGCTATTTGAAAAACTGATGACATTTCAGAGGCCTTACTATGGCATATGTCCAAGACATGACAAGAAACTTCCCATGATCTGACAAACTAGAAGATTACTATGTATATACAAATGAGCCTGCCAAAAGGAATCAAGAAAACACTGCTAAAGATTATGAAATTTTTAGTAAAAAACTGATAAACTCAGGGGCAAAAGTAATGTTTGTTTTTTCTTCCTGCTGTCAACCCAAGGCATGAGTTTTAGAAGAGACAGATTTGGGGGAAATGACCAGATATTAAAGAAGATAGTAACTATGAATAGGATTTTGCTTTCTAAAACGTAATTTGAAATACAATATAGGAATTACAAGTTCCTGGCCAGGGATGGAGTATATCCAGCAAGAATTGGTAAGAATATATCTGTTGGGAATATTGCAAATCTAATTAAAAGGGCTGTAAACTAGAAGGAGAGAGAAAAGTGTTGCTTTTGCATTTATATATGGGTAGATTTTACAGAGTGATTACAATGAAGGAAGAAAAATAGTACTAGAGGCAAGGACCTGTGCAGTGTACAGAATTCAAGAAAGGAGTCAGCAATAAAACTTATGACTTCAGATGTCTATATAAGATGTACAAATATGAGTAACAAGAAAAATAAACTAGAGATCCTAATTTAATGGGATAAAAATAACTGTCTCTATATATTCACACACACATATATATATATGTATTTACATATGTGTGTACATATGTGTGTTATATGTATATATGTTTATATACAAACATATATATGTATATGTGTGTATCTCTCCATATCTATCTAGCTGAGACATATTAGGATGAATCCCTGATGTAATATCACTCTGGAAGGGTATTTCTTATTTCAAGAAAAAGGATAGATAAGGGGTTAGGAGAGAGAGTAGGCAGAGTAACACTATATATTAAGATACACTCAAGTGAGGATTTTCCAGGAACAGGCTTGGAGGATGGGAAAGAGAGCATGACTGAGATAATTTGAATGAAGTGAAGGTGAAATTGTTACTAAAATACACTATACTATAGTCTTCCTGAGTGGGGAAAAAAAGAGAGAGAGAGAGGGATTTGGAGCTTAGGCAATATAGAATACTGCTAAAAGAAGCTTCAGTTATTTAGACATTTGGTGAAACATTCTGTCTGCCAAAAACAGAGCATTTAATAATTTTTGACTTGCTTTAATGATAATTTTAACCTTCAAAGATGGAGGAATCAATAAAGAAGAATTCTATTCTAAATATAATTCTCAGCAAACCGGAGAAATGATGGGAATTTTTTATTAAAGCTTTTTATTTGCAAAACATATGTATGGGTAATTCTTCAACATTGACCCTTACAAAGCTTTCTATTACAATTTTTTCCCCTAGTACCCACCCCTCCCCTAGATAGCAGGAAATCCACTACATGCTAATTACCTTAAAATACTTGACAAATCTAATATATGTATAAATATTTCCACCCTTATCATTGTTGTGCAAGAAAAATCTTATCTACAAGAAAAAAAATCAGAGAAAGGAAACACAATGCAAGCAAACTTCAACAGAGACCATGAAAATGTTATGTTGTGGTCCACATTTCACATCCCTCTCTCTGGGTGTATGTGGCTTTCTTCACTGAACAATTAGAACTGGTTTGAAACATTTCTTGTTGAAGAGAGCCATGTCCAAATGATGGGAATTTTGAAGGGAAATAACTATTCCTCATACTAGGGGACTTTAATATACATATTTATTTTCCTTCAAATACCCTGATTACCTTGTTCTTCAAGTTACTCATTTTCTATGGCCTACTCTTCTACCCCACCTTAGCCACACATGATCATATCCTTGATCTTGCTGTCACCAACAAATGTAGCATTTCCATATTAAAGAATTCCTAAATTCTCTTATCTCACCACAATCTAATGAATTTTCACCTCTCCCTTAATTTCCCCTTGCCAAAGCCTACTTTTTACCTTCACCATGACCTCTAATCTCATGACCTCTAAATTCTCTTTTGGACATTTTCTGACTATTTTCTCCTCTTTTGCTCTGCTTTACTCCTTGGAGAAACAATTCATATATTGCACCCCTCCTTTTGTCTTTAATCACCTTAGCTTTTCATTGATTGCACTCTATTAAACCTTCACCTTAGACCATTTTAATGGTTTGCTGCCTTAACTCTCCTACATGTGATATTAAATGAAAATGAAGAAAATTCTACAACCATTCTCCCTGGCTGGGTCCACTACAAATTTATACTATACAATCTCAATTAGGCCCTCACTGCTGCTAGGGAATTCTATTATACCCGCCCTTTCAATTCATTATTCTGTTTTCCATAGCAGCTCCTCCAAACTTTTTCATTTTTCCTCAAAACTTCCCATGACTTCCTGTTACCCTCTCCTCTCAGTTGAGAACCTTGCTTCATATTTTATTTTTTTAATTTTAAAAAATTTTATTTTTAAAGCTTTTTATTTTCAAAAATATCCACTGTTTTCAACATTCACCCTTTCAAAACCTTGTATTCCAAATTTTTCTCTCCCTCCCTTCTATTCATCATTTCCCTAGTTAAAAAGTAATCCAATATTTGGTAAATATGTATAATTCTTCTATATATATTTCCACAGTTATTATGCTGCACAAGAAAATCAGATCAAAAAGGGAAAAAAAATTAGAAAAAAAATACAAGCAAACAACAACAAAAAAGTGAAAATACTATGTTGTCATCTACACTCAGTCCCCACAGTCCTCTCTCTGGGTGCAAATGGCTCTCTCTTATCACAAGATCATTGGAACCCCTACTTCATGAGACCATTCACCATGAACTCTCTCTTTTCCTCTCTTCCTCATCTCTTATCACTCAGGTGCCTTCTGCTACTCTCATATCCTTCACTCTTGTATCACATGATAAAGTGACTTTATTTCTTACCAAGATTAATCCTTCTATTTGCTCAACTATCCCATTCCATCTTGTCTCTTCTAACAGGTTGTCCCCTCTATCATCCTCACTTTATAACTTATTTTCAATTTCTTCCTCTCTACTAGTTTATCATTCCTTGTTGTCTATAAATATGCCCTTGAGGATCACATACAAAATTTTCTTTTTAGTATTCACAGCCATTTATAATCTAGCTCTATATTATATTTTCAATCTCCTTCCATTTTATTCTCTCTGCCATATACTCTTTGATCCAATTACAATGGCTTTCTTGCTGTTCCACAAACAAAACTACATCTCTCAGTTCCAGGCATTTTCTCTGATTCTCTTCCATGTGTGGAATATCCTATCCCCTCATTACTTCCTACTGACCAAATTGGCTTTTTTTTTTAAGACAATTGGGGTTAAGTGATTTGCCCAGGATCTCCCAGTTTGTTTAATGTTAAGTGTCTAAGATCAAATTTGAACTCAGGTCATCCTGACTGTGCCAACTAGTGTGCCTCTTGTTTTCTTTTAAATCATAACTAAAATCCCATTTTCCATAGGAGCCTTTCCCAGCCCCTCTTAATTCTAGTACCTTCCCTCTGTTGATTCTTTCCTGTTTATTCAGTATATTGCTTATTTGTACATATTTGTTTGCTTGTTTTTTCCATTTGATTTTGAATTCCTTAGGGGCAAGAACTGTTTTTTACCTTTTTTGTATCCCCAGCACACAGAACCTGAAATACAGAAGGCATTTAATAACTGTTTATTGAGCATCATTGATTACCCATTTAAAAAATTTGTGCTATTGTAGAGAAAAGCTGAGCATTTAGCAAAGCAAATTTTAAAGGATTTTAGAGAAAAGATAAGACATATCCCATAGGCTAAAGTTGTATCGAAGTCAGCCCAGAAGGGTGGAAAAAATATTAAGGATAAAATTCTGAAGACATAAAGAGAAATAATTCCATTTAAAGGAGGATGAAGAATTCAAAAACAGATTTTATGAACAGATGTATCAGTAGTAAAGATGGAAGTAAAGCAGATAATGAAGGATAAATATAAAAGAATGGTGTAATCCTATAAAAAGAAAGCTATGAAAAGGAAAGCTAACTCTAGTCTTATTAATAAAAGGAGTTCATTTCTTGTTTTCTCTTGTTTGCTCTGCCAAAGAAGATGATTTTTTACCTCAAAAGGACTGAGTAAAAATAACTAATACTGATAAGAAAAACAAGAGATCATTTAGTTTTGTTGTTGGCTTCCTAGTATCCAACATAGCTTTAAAAGACCAAGGTCTCCCATGGCATCTGGGAATAACTCCAGTTATCCTGATCTATGTCATGCTACTGGACTCAGGCTGTGGAGGAGAGAGTGAGACTAGAGACTTTATACAGCCTTGCCTCAGCTTAAATTCAATTCACTTGCAAGTCAAAACATCACTTTCCTGATGTCATTTGTCCTCTGAGAATGAAGGTGATACACTACCACCACCTAAAATAGCAAATTGTGTACACTAGGCACCTTGTCAACTTGCAGGTTCTTGCCTAGTCTTCCTTATAATTTACAGCCACATGTTCATAATGCAACTAGTTGAAAGTAAGAGTATTTTATTTCATTAAATTGAGAAAAAGAAAAATGTAGTTAACTGGTTAATATGGTGGACCAGACCAAAATTTGATCATATTGTTCTAACCAACAAAACTAGCCAGTTAAAAATCTCAGCAAATAGAGGATAATGCATAGTAAATCTAAAGTGGAGAAAGGTAGAAAAGTTTAATTTTTATCTGCTCAATCAAAAGATAAGGTTTAAAAATCATGCTTAAAACAAAAGAAGTTAAGATTGTCAGGTCCTTAGACCTTGAGAAGGAAAGAAATAACCGATCAATGACTATAAAGTGCTTCCCAAATAGAGAGCTATGCTAAGTAAGAAGAGAAGAAAATTGATTTTGGTGGAGAGTAGGAGGACAACTTTTTGCAGGATCTTATTTTGTAGTTTGAAATTCAATATTTAAAACTGAATGCACTGGGCCTTCAAAATACTGTAGAAATTGTTTTGTTTTCCCTTATTCTCATAGTTTTTGGTGTTTTATCATTTCATTCATGTCTGACCCTTCATGACCCCATTTGAGGTTTTCTTGGCAAAGATACTGCCATTTCCTTCTCAAGCTCATTTTACAGATGAGGAAATTGAGGCAAACAGAGTGGTATAACTTGCCTGGGATAGTTGTTGTTTGTCCTTTGTTCTGGAAAAGCACCATGATATCAAGGAGGTGATACCATGATATGCCAGTGAATTGGATTTAAGTGAGGGAAGGCTGTGCAAGGTCATCTGCCTCAGTTTCCCCTCTCGAGCCATCTGGATCCAGTGGCCAAATATAAATCCAAATGATTGGAGATGGCTCTGGGTGCAGTGAGAGACCTTGGTCTTAAACAGGTCTCAGTTTGAGTGAGACCACATAGCTAGTAAGTATCTGAAATAAGATTTGAACTCAAGAAAATCAGTCTTCCTGACTCTAGATCCAGCACTCCCTCCACTGCACCACCTAGCTGCCCTGAAACTTACATACATGCTACACACACTCACATATGCAAATACACATGTATATACACACAGGTATATGTGTTTAAATGGACAAATATGGATATGTACACATGCCACTAAATAATATATGCTAATCAGGCAATAGTCCAAAGGGAGTTCTATCGAATAAAGATAGGAATTGACTCTTTGACTTCATTAGCGAAGGAGCTTCTATAGATGAGTAAATTCCCTCTACTGACTTAGGTCAGAGCCTTTTCTGCAATTTAGAGTTGTCTAGAGCACTATGACCGGGGTCACACAGCCAGGATATCTCAGACTTTAAACCCAGGTTTTTCTGACAAGATGTTAGCTGTCTATCAGCTATATCTTGTTAATTTATAAAGAATTTCCTGCTGAATTTCGTAAAAGCAATATTATTTGTTTTTTTTTGGGGGGGGGTTCATATACAGGAGGATGTTTTATAAGGATTAAAAAAAACCTTAATTTAAGTTTATGCTTTGGATAAAGACAGACTGAAAATGACATAGCAAAACATGTCTCTAAATGTTACCTGTTCTCTATTTCCCATTAGGAAAATCTGGTCTTTCTAGTCTAATATAGATTGCCCAGTTTCCTTTGCCAGATGCCCTGGGAGCAGTATTTACCTCTAAATTTCAGAGTTATGCTTATTTTAAGATTACTTGGAACCCAATCTAAAGAACTAAAAATACTAAGCTTTTTTTTCTTTAAAAAGAGTGTGTTGCTGTGTACTTATAAAAGTGTTGCTATAATTAAATTATTTAAATTATTATATGTGTTATTTGTTTTCCAATGTGTATAGTAAAATAAAATCACTACCACCAATTCTTGTACATTTTCCTGTGAAATATGAAGACTTTTATCAATGTCAGCTAGCATTTATTAAGTTCTTACTGCATGCTAGGCATTATGGTAAACACTAGAGATACAAAGTAAGGTAAAAATGTGATTCCTAGCTTCCAAGAGTTCATATTCTAGTGGATAGGAGTGAGGGTTGTGTGAGTGTATGCAAAAATTAAGCATATAAGACAGTGTAAATAGAAGATAACCTTAGAGATGTACATGGAAGAGAGGAGAGGAGAGGAGAGAAGGATTTCAGAAGGTGGAATTAGAGTTGAATCTTGAAGAAGGTAGCCATAAAAGCCTGGAGGCAGAGATCAGTCAATCAGTCAGCTACCATTTATTAAGTATGTATATGTGTGTATGTTGTACGTGCATGTACTTCGCATGTGCAGAGAGAGAAATGTTTTCACACACACACTTATATATGTATGTTTACGTGTGTATGTATGGTGAATTGGGAGTGACCACAGAGGGAAGTTATTGAGATCAAGGATGACAGCCAATTAAAAGGGAAAGCACAGGGAATGGAGTATCATAGGGAACCAGAAGACCAATATCAATGAATCATATATTACATGGAGGAGAGAAAAGTATAAGATGATTGGAAAGGTGGGAAAAGACCAGGTTTAAATGCCAAACATTTTATATTTGATACTTGGAGTAATAGGGAGCCTCTGGTGTTTTAAAGTAAAGGTAGAGTGAGGGAGACAATGTCTTACATTTAGCATTCCCACTCTTCTCTAATACTCCAATGAAGTACATATATATATATATATATGTATATATATACAATATAAATATAGAAACGTGTATGTGTATGTGTGTGTGTGCGTGCATGTGTGAGTTCAGTCACTGAAGCCTTATCCAACTCTTCATGACCCCATTTTAGGGTTTTCTCTACAGTGATACTGGCATAGTTAGTCATTTCATTTTCCAGATCATTTTAAAGATGAGAAACCAAAGCAAATATGGTTAAGTGACTTGTCCAGAATTACATGACTAATCTGAGGTCTGATTTGAACTCAGGAAGATAAATCTTCATGATTCTGTGTGTGTGTGTATGCATGTGTATGTTTGTATGTAGAGAATAAATGAAATATAATCTTAGAAGGGAAGGCACTAGCAGTAGATCAACCTCCTACCTTAAGTGAGATTTGAGTTAAAATCTTAAAGGCAGGAAAGCTAAGGCAGAGCATATAGGCAGACAGCTGATGGAGCCACAGAGTTGAGAAATGGAGTGCAGTGTTCAAGGGAGATTTTAGATTATATAGATTATAGAGTGAATAGAGGGGTGTGGAAGATAGAAAGGGGGTAAACCATGAAGAACTTTAAATAAGATCCTGGAAAAAATAAGGAGACACAGGAGGTCATTAAGCGTGTTCAGATCTATGCTTTAACAAATTTGGACTTGGTGTAAAGAAATTTATATTATATATATATATATATATATATATATATATATATATATATATATATTCCTAAGTGGACTGGGGTGCTTCAGGAGGTATAAGATTTTCTTATCACTGGAAACTTTCATCTGAAGGCAGATGAAGTGTGTTAGGGATGTTTTAGAGGAGGATTCTTGTGCAGATATTGGTTAGATTGGATAATTTTCCAATTCCATGATTCTGTGAGTCTGTGTTTAAATGAAATATAGATAGAAGCAATAAAAATCATGGTTCTGCTGTATTTGAAAATATATTTCATCTAGTTAATGAGATTTTTTATTCTTCATATCTTTTTGCTTCTTATTCTAGGTGCCACTTTAGAGGAGATTAATCAGCATTGGGAGTGGTTAGAACAAAACCTGCTGCATACATTGTCTGTGTTTGATAACAAAGAAGATATTGCTAGTTTTGTTAAGGGGAAAATAAAGGTAGGTTTTCTTAGCTTTATATCTGAGGTTTTCTATTGCTTCTTATTTTCTAACTTGAATGTTACTGTTATATTTCTAAAAAGCATAATTTGAACATACAATATACTGAACAAGCATTTAATATAGAGTTACTGTGCTTTTGACATAATATACAACTACCATTTTACTTTCCATCCCTTCGTAGATTAATAATCGGTAAGATTGGCTTTAAGTATTGAATGTCTTAATTATGAACTTGACGTTATGCTGAGATTTGTCCAATGGACAAGTCCATCCTCTGTCTTCTAAAAATTCTATAAAATACATATTTGTTTCTAAAAATAAATGAATTCATTTAGTCACATTGATATGAATTTAACTTGGGGGAGGAGGGGAGTTTCATGATCCTTCTTTGCCTTCACTCAAAGAGAATCATAGGCTGTTAGCTTAGAAACGACCCTAGAGGACAGTTTGTCTATCTCTCCTCTTGTAAGAATCCTTTTTACAAATCTTGACAAGTGATTACTCAATGTCTTAAACACTTCCAGTGATGGAATTGTGGGCGTCTTGGTTATTTGACAATCTAAGTTTTGGAATCACTGCATTAAAGACTTTGGGGAAAAGAAAAACATTGCATTTTTCTAGTACCATCCTATCCCATTAAGCATTTGCATGCATCAATCTACAATTCTGCCTTGTTTACTTGTAAGCAAAGTACCTGACCTTGATTTTTTTTTTCCTTTGATAGAACAATTACTTCTCAGCCTTGGTTTTTTAGCACCCTCTAGAAAGGTCTAGTTTCCTCAAAGGTTGTTGTGAATACTCAAATTTTCAAGAAAATAATTGCTTTTATTTATATAGGTTTAATATGTTTCATGTAACATTTAAGAGGTGTCAGAGGTATGATTGTGTTAGGTGATACATTACTTCCCTTCAGTAGTTTCAAAATATTATTAGTCCAAATTTTTTTTTATTTTATTAAAGCTTTTTATTTGCAAAATTTATATATGGGTAATTTTTCAACATTGACCCTTGCAAAGCTTTCTGTTACAGATTTTTCCCCCCTAGACCTCACTTCTCCCCTAGATGGCAGGAAATCCACCACATGTTAATTATGTTAAAATACTTGACAAATCGAATATGTGTATACATATTTTTACAGTTATCTTGCTATGCAAGAAAAGTCAGGTCTACGAGAAAAAAAAATCTGAGAAAGGAAACATAATGCAAGCAAACATCAATAGAGAGCATGAAAATGTTATGTTATGGTCCACATTCATATCCCTCTCTCTGGGTGTATATGGCTTTTTTCATCACTGAACAATTGGAACTGGTTTGAAACATTACATTGTTGAAGAGAGTCATGTCTAGTTCAGAAAATTTGGCAGTCTTTATCATAGTCTAAACCAGTGTTAACTTAGGGTCTAAAAAAAGATTTTAGGGAATTTGTAAAATGTTGGAGATGTGAGATGGGAATCACATCTCTTTTGTGATTAACTTCTAATTACAATTTGGCATTTCCATGTCCATACGCATAATCAGATTGCCAAAGATTAAGAGCCAGCCAAGTTTAGACAGAATGACAATTCATATATGGTGATCACCATACAGGTGTTAACAGAGAAATGTGGTACAGTGGAAGGAGTGTTAATTTTGGAACCAGAGAACCTGTCTATGACTGAACAAGCCACTTAAATATCTCTGGGGAAATCTCTTTAAAGTAGGGTATTGGATTAGATGATTTCTAAAGTCCTGTTAGGTCTAAATCTATAATTTTGTATCCTACTCTATTCAGGGATATTTTTGTTAGCTGGGACAGGTCTAACTAAAATACCAAGGACCCTAGAGTAAGGGTGGCAATAGAGACTAGATATAGATGCTAGTACTGTTGGCTCCTCAGCCTTAACTTGACTTATGTTACCATTTTCTCCCACTGTGCTCCTGTACTTTCATCTTCTTTCTAAATAACAAATGGCATCTTTTAAAGCTCCATTTTTAGAAATGTTTAGAGTTTTTTTGATGTTTGGATAAGTCATTTCCTTAAGGGAATAAGCATTTATATATCACCTACTATGTGCCAGACACTGTGCTAAGTGCTTTACAAATATTACCTCATCTGATCTGCTCTAATAATCCTGACAAGTAGATGGTATAATTTTCCCCATTTTACAGTTGAGGAAATTGAAACAAACAGAGATTAAGTGTCTAGCCTAAGATCACACAATAGGAATTGTCTCAGGGCTGATTTGAACTCAGATCTTCCCGACTTTATCCACTGCACTACCTAGCAGCCATTGTTATACTTTTTTAGCCCTTGTGGTCTTCTCTCAGATGAAAGAAAAATGAAATTGTTCACAGTTGAAACAGTCTTGGAAAGTCTCTGAAATGAAAAGCCTTTTTAGATAAAGACTCTGCTGACTGTGTAGTTTTTATAACCCAGCAGTTAGAAAGTGAAAGATTCTAACCAATCTAAAACTGCTGGCTACAATTGCTGAACTGTAGCTTATGGGGAAAAAAAGTGTTGTTTGTTTTCCTATTACTTCTCCTGCCAGAAGTCCTAGGGAATGAAGTATTTCCTATTCACACCCCAAACTTCCAACTGCCTTACAAAGCTTTGAAAGAAAAAAAATAAATTCCATTCCTATGAGGATTCCTGGGTCCCAATTATTTGAGCTCTAAACTTGGAATTCAAACACTGTCAGCTTCTCCATCACTGCCTGACATTGTCTAAATCGTGTAGCTAGTTTCCCCATCTGTAAAATAGGGAAAATACTTATGCTGAGTGGTTATGGGCATCCACTAAGATACTCACTAAAAAGTACTCTGCAGAACTCTATAAAGATGAGTTGTTAAACTTGTGGTTCCATGAATTCCTTTCACTGCTTTATCATTTCTACTGATGCTACTGTATTTCAATGGGCTATTGTAACTATTCTGTCTTGTTAGTTAATTTCTAAGACAGCTTATATATTAACTTCACGTGATTGTAAAAATGATAATAGCTAAAATTTCTGTAGCACTTTTAAATTTTGCAAAAATACTTTACAGGTTTTATCTCATCTGATTCTCACAAAAATTGTTTTTGTCCCCATTTTTTACAAATAAGGTGCTATTGTTTTTTTCTCTAGATAAGAAAGATAAAGCTAAGAGAAATTGAGTTATTTGTCTCAAATCAGACAGGTTAGGATTCAAATATTCAGATCTTCCAAAATCCAATGCAGGCATTCCATTTTGAAATTTAATTTAATTAATACTAAAAAATTGATGTAGGATAGAAAACATATGTGAAACCAAAAATTTCTATTTTGTTCAGTTGTTTTAAGTATATCATGAATTTAACATGATATTTCCAAATAAGTCCTACATATTTATGGCTCTTTCTCTGTTCTCTTTAGTGCATTTTTGAAAGATTATTTACTAACACTCTTTTTCCTATCTTTTCTTCTTTTTTGGATTTGCATCTCTAGGTCCTTTCTTTAAAATGCATTTTTAAACTCTTAAAAAAAAACAACAAAGTTTTTGTTTGTTTTATAAATAAAGAGATTTTTGTTCAAGTCTTTTCATTGAGGGGTATACCTTTGTTTCCAAACAAAGTTTTGTTTGTTTTTTTTTCCAAACTAAGTTTTGTGGTGTACTGGAAAGAATACCGAACTGGCAAGCAATAGTCTTATGTTCATGTTCTTATGCTGTCATGAACTGTTTCTGCTCTTTTCCTGGTTTTATAATCTTGAGCAACTGAATTCCTCTCTTTGAGCCTGTTTTCTCATCTATACTCATGGTATTGTTAGTTTGAATTCTGAGTTCTGGAGTAAAAATTTAAGGAAGGCCTGGCTGTGGGTGTAAAATAGAAGGGGAAACAGGGCCCCTCCTCTTTGCTTCCTCCCTGTGATCTAGGTGTTTCCGGGATGGTATTTATGCTTATTCTTGGGAGTCTTTAAACAAATTAAGGATCTTTTTTTGCCTAATTACAAAGTGGGAATGAAGTTTTATCAGATGTTATAAATCTTGAGAACGTGTTACTATATATTGACATTTTAAAACCTTTTATATAAAGCATTTAAGGAATTATACTTAAAACATGAGTGTTGTCTTTTTTGTCTCTGGATCCCTTTAATTAGCTTCCAGCAACCCAACATGCCTTCCATTTCCTTTCTTAATTAGTTAGAAAAGAATCTTTTTGTTCCCAACAGGCCTTGATTGCAGAAGAAACTAGCAGTAAATTAGCAGAACAAGAGGAAGAGCCAGAGAAGTTTCGAGAGGCATTGGTGAAATTTGAAGCTAGATTTAATTTTCCTGAAGCCGAAAAGTTGATAACCTATTATTCTTGCTGTTGTTGGAAGGGCCGGGTCCCTCGTCAGGGTTGGCTGTATCTGAGTATTAACCACCTCTGCTTTTACTCTTTCTTCCTCGGCAAGGAACGTAAGTAAAGAATCATAAGTGATCGTAAATCATGTCAATCAGTATTACTTTAATGTCTACTCTGAGAAAGGCATTGTATGATGGTGGATGCAGTGATGAATAAAACATCTGATTCCCTTTGCCTTCTAGAAGCTTATAGTTTACTTGGAGGACTTAGAAATTTATTTAAATCTTGTACTGTTATTTAATAGTTCAAGTCAATAACAGGAGAAATGTCAGGAGACAGTATGTGATTAACTGCTAAATGAATTATGTAGCCTCTTATTTACTTATATTAATTTAGGTCTTGATTCTAGGCAACTATTTATTTTTGCTACTCTCAAAATCATTTCTCTGACAGCAAGCTTGGTTATAGATACGCAAGTTATTTTCACTACAATATTGCTTGGAAAAAATTGATGTTAGAGTAAACAAAATGAATTTTGCTTATCCAGTACTCTACTCATTAACATCAGAGAAATATTTACAAAGTCCCTAATATTGAATTCTAATCCTGTTCTCTGTAAGAATTACTGAATTGAGTTTTCCTTCAGAAAGGGAATTATTCACCCTGGTTCACTTTAGATTCTACTAAACATAAAGCTTTTGCCACAGAGGATTGATATCAATTATATATTTCATTTCCTGTTATTTCCCATTGAAGGCTCTTCTGTGGCCACTATATACTTTCAGATGGTCAGATTCAAGAGGTAATAATTATGCTAATGGAACTCAATGTTTGTTGAAATAATTAAATTTTCAATCTTGATCTGTTTTGAGGAGAGATAGATTAGTGTGTATGTGGGGAGAGGGTTAGGGAAAAAAGGTAGTCTATAAATAAACAATGGTTTTCAGAGATCTCCATCAGTGAGAAGATAATTTCCTCACTTTCACTCCCCCCATTTTACCAATCTCATTTCTTGTTCTTCCCTATTTGTGCCTAGACACAAATTTTTTATCTTTCTTAGACTCATGTTCATGTCATTACATTGGTTTAAAATGTTCTATGAAATTAGAAAACTGATCATCAATGATTAATTATTGATTGAGAATTGTATCTAATCAGAATCAGTATTTGTAAATCAAATTCAGAAGTGATGTATATGACTTGTTAGATAGATTCAAATTAGCTCCTAGTAGTAAAATTTGAAGTTTGACTTCCCTATTCTTATAAACTGAAGTCCAATCATAGAAAATCTAATCCATGAACTTTGCTTGACCTTGGGGCTTTCCAGAGGTTTTATTTGTCTAGTTGTCCAGGGTTGTGGAAATCTCCTTTGAGTCAGACCAATCATACCCCATGTTCTGCCTCTATTCTGCTTGTAATGAGATTTCTATTACTTTGCTTTTCAGTACTATAATAGAGATGCTCCATTGGATGTATTTTTAATTGTTGAGGAACCTTAGATTTTACTATTTATTGGTAATTTTTAGCTTTACTAATAAATTGATCGTGTTTGAAACTTTGTGCCTCAGTTTCTCTGTCACAGATTTTTTTATTACAATAATTATCACCCCTCTGCCAATCCATATCCCACTCTTTTCTTTTAAGTCTTTCTCAGAAGTTTCCTTTAGAAAGATTTCTCTAATAGTTCTCTCAAAAACTAGTCCAATTCCTTAATTTTACAGATAAAATAACTATGGCCCAGAAAGTGACTTGCTTACAGCCAGAATCAATACATAAGTCTTTTGATTATAAGCCCATTATTTCCCCCCATTACATATGGTGTTGCCTTACTTCAGACTATTTGCTTCCTTTTTCTATCAGAATCTCTTTTTGTTAATTGTTTAGTTTTGTGTGTGTGTGATATCATTCTATAATTGCTGATATGTTGTTTTTCTCAGTGTTCCTAAGTAATATCATGTATTATAGGTGATAAACCAACTGGATTATAAGGATGAAATGAGATGATTCATGCAAACCATAAATTTTGGCATGTTCATTCCAACTTCTTTGAGGGCCCAGGCTGGTTTTTTTTTAACCCTTTTGTAGCCACTTGCTCCATTTATCACAATGCCTTACACAGAGTTGTTTGGGCTACTTTAATTGAACTTAATTAAGCAATTTTGGTTGAATTTGTTCAATAATGTTTGCATTTTGTAAAAGATTTCATTTTCTTTAATTATAGAATAATTCATGTAATAAGAAATACAGATATACACACATCTATCTTCATTATTGCATATATGTAAAGACAAGGTTATCTAACCTCCTAGAATTTAATGTATCATTGTTATGCTAATGACAATGAAGAAATGAATATATGAAGTAGTTTGGCTTGATAAATTTTAATACTTTTGCACACCATAGAAGATATTAAAAAGGGAGGAAAAATGGTAAGTAATTAACTTACTTCTTAATTTGCTCTTTTCCAAGATCTTTATCTACACAGTTTGGTACAATAAAAAGAATAGTGAAAGAGGAATAAGATCTGAATTTGAATCCTGGCCCTCCTGCTTTTTATCTGTATAACCTTGGACAAAACACATAATTTCTGTGGGCTTCAGTTTACCTCATTTGTGAGATGAGGACTAAATAGCCTTTAAAGTTCCTTCCAGTCTAGATTTATAATCCTGAGTTACTTGACATTATCCTGTTGAAGTTGAATTCTGAAGTTGAATGTGAACGAACAAGTTAGGCAATTATTAAAATTTTCTTGCTCTTATATTGAAGCATGATTAGGTGTGCCCATTTTAAGGCTTAATTTTAATGAGGATATGGTAGAAATTAAAATCCATTAGATCTTAAATTTTGATTTTATTTAGACTTTTTATTGAGAAATAAGTAAAAAATAATATGAATACTAATAACTTATGTAGTACTTGAAGGTTATATTACTCTTTAAATGCCCTTCTTGTCTCATTTGATGCTAAAACCTTGTGAAAAAGGTAGAACATATTGCTGTCAAGTAGCTAGGAAGCTGATAGAGTGTATAAGAGTATTGGACAGAATCAGGAAGACCATTTCAAATCCTGTCACAGATACTTCCTAGTTGTATGTGTTCTTAGGCAAGTCTTTAAATTTCTCTCAGCTTGCAAAATGAGTATATACTATTAGCCCCTGACTCACAGGGTTATTGTGATGATCAAACTAGATAACCTATATACAGTGATTTGCAAACCTTAAAGTACTATGTAAATTCTATATAAATATTAGCTATTATCATTAGTATTGTTTTACAGATGAAGAAACTGGCTTGGAAAGGTTGTTACTTTTCCAAGGTTCAATAGCTTTTTAAGTCATTGAACTACAACTCAAACATAGGATAGCTTACCCTAAATCCATTACCATATGTTGTCCGATGGATAGATGGTGGATGCATATCATAGTGTAAATGTATTATATAATTTTAAAATTATAGAACCAGCTGCCTGATTCTATTTAAATGGTATAATTCCATTTAAGCAGTAATTGGTCCTGATTCTTATTTCCTGTTGTTCCAGAAATGATTTGACCTGATTAGTTTCAGCAAAAGGAAGGAGCCTGGTATATGACTCTAGTGTTTTTAATTTATCTGCATTTTTATATTCTTGTTTATACTGAGTTTGCCTTCCTTTTCCTGTTCCTTTCCTAACCTTTAGTCTTGAAATTAATAGGTATCTACTGTTTTATAAATGAACCACATATTATTTAATCTTTGATGTTCAAAGAAAGTTCAGTTGTTTTTCAGTCATGGCCAACTTCATGACCCCATTTAGGATTTTCTTGGCAGTGATTCTGGAGTGGTTTTCTATTTCCTTCTCTACCTCATTTTACAGATGAGGAAACTGAGGCAAACAGGGTTATGTGATTTGCCCAGGGTCACATAGCTGGTAAGTATCTGAGGCCAGATTTGAACTCAGGAAGAGGATCCCAGTGCTGTATACATTGCACCATCTAGCTGCCCACATATATATGTATGTTTGTGTGTATGTATGTATTTAGAATTAGATCTCTCTCTCTCTCTATATATATATATATGTATATATATATATTTACATGTATATATATATGTAAATTTATATGTATATCATTAAATCTATATCAATATCTCTATATAGGTGGCGTAGGCAGAAGACTTGATAACCTGAATTTGAGATCATTCTCTGGGTCTTGAGTTACTGTTGAACATTGGGCAAGCCATTCATTACTTGGGGTTTTAGTTTCTTGATCTTTAAAATGAGAGGATTGGACTAGAGGAAATGAAAATCCTTGCTAGTTCCTAACATTCTGTGAGGTTAATTTTTTTGTTTCTGTTTTAAACTCTTAAGGGCCTGAAAACAGGTGTACTTGTTATAATAAATAATAGAAATAAAATAACTCATTTATTCAACTATTTGTTTTCAAAAAGAAAATAACCCTTGCCAACAGTTATTAATCAGAAATACACTGCCTTGTTGCCATGATATTACAAGACTTGAGGAACTGAGCCAGATTTTCACTATTTCTAAAAAAATGCTAAAAAATAATAATAATAAAAAAATAAGGGGCAGCTAGGTGGTACAGTGAATAAAGCATCAGCCTTGAAGGCAGGAGGACCTGAATTCAAATGTGGTCTTAGACACTTAACACTTCCTAGCTGTGTGACCCTGGACAAGTCACTTAACCCCAGTTGCTACAGCAATCAATCAATAAAGTTATTGCTGAAAATTGATTGTTCAGTTTTCTTTCATTTTTATTTAAATGAATTGTATTTTATAGTTTACAAGATGCTTTCCTCACAATAACTTGTTAGACATCTAATTATAGATAAAGATTTGTATAACTATGGCCCCAGAAATTTAAATAACTTGCTCAGGGTTACACAGCTAAGGTATTATTTGACCTAGTTCTCCTCCCCAGATTTTCTGACTTGAAGTTCAGCCTGATTTCCACTCTACCCTATATAGAGTATAAACTTTCTATAACAGACATTGATTAATAGGTTTGTTTTTTTCCTGGGCAGCAGGGTATAGTGGAAAGCTGGTTTTGAAGTCTGAGAGCCTAGTTTCAGATCTTGACTCTGCCACTGACTTCTTGTATGACTGTAATCACTTCACTTTTCTGCATCTCTCTTTCCTTCTGTATAAAATGATGGGGATAGAAGCCTCTCTTCCCCTGGTCTCTTTTTGCTCTGATTCTTCAATATATAGTCACTTGTTTTTTCTTCAGCATTAGCTGGCAAGCTTACAGGAGAATATATAATTTGTATCCACAAAGGACAGTACAAACAGTAGGTTTTTTCTTTTAATAAAAGAACAACATAAAAACTATTTGTACCCAAATTTGTAAGTCTCTAACACTGTTCTTTGACACAACCTAAATGTTAGGTCTATTTAGAGAAACTTTGCCAATGAATAATCTTTTAACTTAAAACAATCTCTTTTCATAGGTTTTTTTCCTATTAGATGAATACTGGCCTTGAATACAGAATCTTGCAGTTGGTGGTTTAAAAAAATATTGACTGATTATTCTTGTGGTTCTAAATATTCAACAACTTTACACAGGACGATTGTTAACAGTATGCTTCAGAATGATCTTCTTTATGCTTACATTTATTCACCACTGTACTGGATAAATCTTGTGACTTTAGAAAATGGTGGCAAAGAAAAAACTGGCTTGTGTACTGTTTCTTGAACACTTCACTCTCATCTCTAGTCTTTAAACTGACTTTTCCTTTTTCCTCTAATATTCTCTTTCTTCCAAACTTGGACTCTGAAAATCCCAGACTTTTAAGACCCAATTCAAAGAAAGGAAGAAAAAAAATTAATTAAGAAATAATTTAAGTAATCTCTATTTCAGAAGGCCTTTTCTGTTCTCCAGTCTGTCCCCAACCCACACCCAGCTGTTAGTACATTTCCTATAAGGATGCCTTCTCTCTACTTTTTATTTACCTTGTACATTCTGAATTTATGTGTTGTTGCCCCAATTAGAATGCAAGCTTCTTGAAGGCAAGAATTATTTTTGCTTTTTCTTTGTCTCCCCAGTTTCTGGCATATTGTTTGGTACATAGTAAGTACTTAATAAATGCTATTGATTAATTGAAAATAATTTTCATCTTGATATTCAGTCTCTGACCAGTCTTGTTCTTTAAAACAAACACCAAAAAAACAAACCTAAAATGCTGCATGTTTAAAGAGCAAAAAACTGGAACTGCTATTTTACAACATATGTAGGTTTGACTTGTAAATGAACATTTGAAGATAAAGATGCCCATTTCACTCTGTTCTATTGCAGTCAAACTCATCATTCCCTGGGTTGATGTTCAGAAGTTAGAAAGAACATGCAATGTATTCATGACGGATACCATCCGCATTACCACGCAAAATAAAGAGCGAGATTTTTCCATGTTTCTTAACCTTGATGAGGTATTTAAGATAATGGAGCAACTGGCAGATATGACACTCCGAAGGCTACTAGATAATGAGATCTTTGAACTGGATCCAGACTTACAGGAGCCTACCCAGATTACCAAGAGGTAAAGGCTTAAATTGCTCTCTGAGAGGGACTCATTTAAATCTGTGTCTTTATTTTCATTAATTATGCCAAGTCCTAATAATGTAGGCTTGGGGATTATCTTTTGTTTGCACAACCTAAATGTTTCTATGCTTGCAGTCATAGAACTCCATTCTTAGAAATGACTAATTTCAGGTATGCATTAGATTTTTTTGTACTCCATGTTGTTTCTCTTATGTTTTCTTTTCTTTTTTTTTTTAAAGAATTGCCATAAAATACAGTTTGGGTGGCCTAAAAGCTCTCTGTTCTCTCAGGGAAGACGGAATTGGTTCAGAAAAATCTGTACTTTCAGAATTATTTTGTAGAAAAGATTTTGCTTGGGCTGGTATCTCTTCATTTTTGCTTCCAGATTGGCCTTTCTCACAACCCTGAAGCTCACCCTTAATAAAAATTAGTATTCTTCATTTGTATTCTAAGTACATATAGTTCCAAGGCATAATAATAAGAATGATAACAAATCAAATGAGTTTGTTCCTTTAAGGAAACCAAGTTCAAGTTTCTGACCTGAAGTTCAAACCAAAGTTTGAACTTGACTGTGGTTTATTACAGACAGCTGGATGGCTGCAAGGCTATTTCTTGAACATAATTTGAAAAACTATTTAATCTGCTGTTTTGGCTATGCTTTTTTAAAAGTTACACAATTACCCACAGTTTGAATAATAATAGTTTTGGGAAGTTCCTTGTTTTAATTTCCTCTTTTTAAAATTTAAGTGACTTTTCTTGAAAATAAGGAGGTCCAGAGAACATAAAACTTTTGCTCTTGGGTGGTAGCCAATTCGTAGAATTTTAGGGTTTAAAGTTTACATGCAGAGTATTTGGTACTTCCATAATAGTGTCTCTGATTTTGAAATAAAGGACTTTTAAGCCTCTTGTTGATGAATGACATCAATTGTGAGCCTATAGCTGAGAACTATAACAAGACCAGGAAATATTAATACATGCATCTCTTGGAGATATTGTGGGTTCACTTTGAGACTACCAAAATAAAATTAATATCACAGAATGAGTCACATGAATTTTTTGGTTTCCAGTGCATATAAAAGTTATGTTTATACTATACTCTAGTCTGCTAAATGTTCAATAGCATTATATCTAAAAAAGCAATGTATATATCTTAATTTTAAAATATTTTATTGCTGAAAATTGCTAACCATTATCTGAATCTCTAGCAAGTCATTATTTTTGTTGGCAGAGGGTTTTAACTTGAGATTGATGGCAGCTGACTTGTTAGGGTGCTGAAGATTATGGTAGCTGTGGCAATTTCTTAAAATAAGACAACAATGAAGTTTGAGCATTTATTGATCCTTGTTTTGAATTGAACATTTACAAGCCATCGTAGGGAAGTACAGTAAAGCAAAAGCAAAATAAAACGAGGCATGTCTGTAATCCTGTGAATATCACATCATCTCTCCTTTTTTACTATTGCCCTTTGAGACAGGAAGAGCCAATTATGCTCATAACAGATGAGAGAAATAAGACAGAGAGTTATGACCTGGCTCCAACAATTCATTTAATTAGTACTAGAAATAGGATAAGAATTCAGGAACTCTGACAATCAGCCCACTGCTCTTTCTACTTACTCATCAGGCCTGGGTTTTCCAATTTATCCTCATTTTAAAGGAAACTTGTTTTCAAAGGAGGTCAGTTACCTAATGCAGCAAAACTCCTTCCTACTCCCAGAAATCTCGATGTGAACTGAGTAGCTATGGTCCATGAAGCGACCTACACAAAATTTGTCACTTCTATCCTTGTCTTTTTATATTGATACACTTTTCATAGTGTGGATGAGAAACAGATGTTGCCTAATTCTAAAGGTAGGCCCCCATAGTTAACAAATTGGGCAGACTATCCTTCCAGCTTACACATTTGGGGCAAACATTTGTTTTTTTCTAGTCTTATTGGAAAATAATAAAATTCAAACATTTTTGTTGTTGTTCAATTGTTTTCAGCTCTCTGGGGTTTTCTTAGCTTGGAGTGGTTTGCCCTTTCGTTCCCTAGCTCATTTTACAGATGAGGATTTTGATGCAAATATGGTTAAATGACTTGCCTAGGGTCCCATAGTGTCTGAGATCAAATTTGAATTTAGACCTTCCTGACTCTAGGCCTAGAGGTTTAGCTATTAAGTCACCACGTAGCTGCCCTATTTAAAAGTTTGCCAAAGGACTACTTGAGGATTTCTGTAAGATAAACTTTATTTCCATCTTTAGCAGTAGAAAGGAGTACAACACCTCACAGATTCAAAACTAAACAGACTTATCTTCAAGTAGGTACATAGAGAAGACCTCTAAACAGCCAAAAGACATAACTAGTTTTCAAAGACATGGCTTTGTAACCAAGAATATCCTTTTTATACTTGGTAAATAATGCAACTGCTTACATTTATGTAGTAATTGAATTTTATGGTCAGATCTTATAAGAAATGGAAAAACCACAAACCACTTCTTTCATATTTCCTAATATTCAGTGACTAGTCAGTAAATCAACAAGGATTTTTAAAGTGCTTACTAAAGTACCAGGCTTTCCTCTCCACATATACCAAGAAAGGTACAAATAGTCCTTGCCTTCCAGGAAGTCAGTCTAATGGGGGGAGACAGTATGCAAACAGCCATATGCAAATGGACATACTGGAGATAATCTCGATTTTAAAGGTTTTGAATCATGGAGTCTTAGAGCTGTAGGGAACTTTTTGCTGGTTTTATTTTTGGACAGAAATAGGAAGAAAATAGAAGAAAAGCCAAAACTATATATAGTTTCTAGAAAATTTGAAGTAAAATTATTAGTTCTGAAAGTCCAGAGAAAGTTTAGTATTATATATTGTGCCAGTTCTTATTCTTGACCTTCAAAGTTTAGGATGTACAGATATACAGATGATTGGTAGTGGTTGTTGCCATTCATTCTCTAAGAGGACCAAAATGACATCACCATGTCAGAGTCATATTGCAATGTGTTGTGTCCAACTGTGGCTGATCAGACCAATACAAACTTGGAACATATCTACCACAGGTCAGGCACAAATAGTCCGTGTACCAGGAGGTGAGCAGTATGATCCTTAAAAGGCTGTTCAGACTCAGGAACTGCCAAATACCACTGCTGTTTTAGTCCTGTGATAAGATGACCCTATAGCCTGGGCTGCCTGTGTGCAGGATTATGATAGTAGCTCCCTGTGTATCTACATTTGCTTGTCATCACAGGACTTTGAGATAGGTAGAAATGGTAAAATGGTGTGGGTGATGTCTTTTGATTTGTGTGTAAATTGAATTTAAATGAGGCTAAATCCTTGGTCTCTCTTTTCTAAAGTCATCACTGTTCAGTTGCAGGACAGAGTCAAGGTGACTGGTTCATTGCTCGAAATGCAGTGGATGATCTTGTTGTCTTTCGTGTCTAACTAAGCTCTAAGTTCTCCACAGCTCCTGCTTCAGCTGCTTTCATGGCCATTGGAATAAATTAGTCCCATGTGCCCATTCTACTAGGGGAAGTCTTCACAACAGCTATACAGATAAATGCTTAACAAAGGACTCTCCAGAATTTTTTTTCAATTTAATCTGCATTATCAAAGTTTTCTCCAATATCTTCTTAAATCTAGATAATCAACAGAACAATAAATCAAACTGGATTTGCAGTGTTTACCAGTTTTTTAAATGTAAATATTTCTTCTAGAAATTTAATTTTCAGACTGGTAAGAACTGGTTCCAGCACATCCAGAGAAGCAAGAAATAAGTACAGAGGAGGACAAAGGCTAAAAAATATAAATAGACAGTCGAAGTGTCATCTAGAGTTGCTGAAAATTGGGATGAAATCTCATGTAAAGAGCATATCTGACTTGAAAAGGGGAGAAATGTATACCACTTAGTAAAAAAAAATTCTAGTTATTTTCCCCTAAAAGTGAAAAGGTTACAATCTACCAACTATCTATTCTTACTTCTCATGTGTCTACCAATCTACCAGTTATAGTATATCTATCAATGCATAGATATATGGAGATGTAGGGCAGAATTTGGACCCTGGTGTTCTCTTTAACTACTACACCAAGTCCCTTACTAAATACTTATTCATTGGGTGGTTGATTTTGTTCTTTGCTTTTTTCAAGGTAATTAGAATTAAAGGACTTGTCCAGGGTCACATAGCTAGTAAGTGTCTTATGTGGAATTTAAATTAATGTCCTCCTGACTCCAGGGCACCACTGGCTTCCCCCTTGTCTGTTTTAAATAGTAGTAGAATTTCTCCCCTCCTACATGTGTTCTTGTATTTTAGTTCCTAGTATAGCATGGGTGCTCCAGATGTATTGATTTCTGAGACTGCTTAGGAGACATAAAGTGAATTTAATTTATATTCTACTGCTTACTTTACTCAGTTCCATAAGCACACACTTGGGAATGTGTAAGATTTAAGTTTATTCTGCTCAGCCCCTGAACTGCTGCATGAGGTGTGTGTGTGTGTGTGTGTGTGTGTGTGTGTGTGTGTGTGTGTGTGT
>JAJPUD010001451.1:0-53924 GCA_023553655.1 Myrmecobius fasciatus
ATTTTTTAAAAGGATAAATTGAAATCAAATATCACAAATATAAAAACTTACACTTTAATTAAAAGCAATCCATAAAAAACACTAATTAGAATGATTAAGGATCTCAAATGCTTAGGGAAAAAAGTTTAAAAAATAAAAGACAGTTGTTTAGTTAACTGGTAAACACATTTTTAAAAATTTAGCTGCTATTCCTTTATTCCAAACTAATATATATGTCTTGTTAAATAATTAATTAAAATTAACATATAGGTATTCTTATTTTCTTTGAAATGCATCCTCAGGCCTGCCCCAATAGTAGCAGTTGCCTGATTTATGTGTTAAGGCCATTCTTAGCTTCAGGAGAGTGCTGTTGTTTCTGTGTATAAGATAGAACATTAGCACAAAGCCATTTCTAATCTCAGGCGTACAATACACATGGTACACCTGATCCTAAAACTTCTGTTGCATAAACTGAGCACATTGCCATTCCTAATGACCTTTCAAATAACTCAATGTTAACTGCCTGACTTAAAACTACTCATGAATTACAAAACTGTCAAGTTGCAGAAAAAGGTTATGTGTGGTTTTATATGACAGACCACAAATGACAATTTAAGAAGACAAGAAACTTGAAACTTGGAGCAACAGAATATACTTTGGAAAAAACTTTTAGGTGAATCTTTTGCTTACTACATGCAGTACTTTATGCAGTAATTTAAAAATAAGTTGAGATCAGAGGAAAATGGAAACTTTAAAACTGGCTTGACAACACAGACTTAAAGCTAATCTGTTCTAAGTATTATTTCCAATTTTGAAGTTTACTAACAACAAAACTCACTTCAAGCAAGATACCCTAGATTTTTTTTTTCTTAAAGAGGAAATTCGACTTCCCCAGCCATAACATACTTAGTAATTGTCCAGATTGTGAATTATCAACAACAGTCGACAGGAACAAGTTTCCTGTCCTAGCTTCATACTTAACTTTAAATTAAAACTGATTTAAGATAAAAAGATAACTCGAAGTAGGTGCTTTCTTCAGGAATTCATGCTGGGAAAATTTATTAAATGATCTATATTTTGACTAAAAGAAGGCTACAGTGATGTCTAAGATATAGAAAATTTTAAAAATAACTCTTCTAAATCTTCATTAAACACACACACACACAACAAATAATACCAATAATATGAAACAAGCTTTTTAGGAAAGTTAATTTTGTCTCTCCAATGACAAACCTAATTTTTTTTTCTTCTTCAAGAAGAAATCTCTGGACAAATTCCATTTTTAAAGGGTGAAATAATTAAGTTTTAGAAGAAGAGTTAAGGTGCTAAAGCTTTTATGTTGTAAGGAACCACTCTAAATAGCTTAATGACAGGGACAAATGGTCTGTGTCGTGTCCATCCCCCCTTCTCACTCCCCCAGATGAAAAGAAATCCCACCCTGAATTTACAGAGAACAAAAATTTGGAACTGATGTGTTTTGACCTAGTCTAATAAAAACTATCCCTTTATCCCTCACCCGGTATTGGGGAACCTGGGGAGGTGGGAAGATACCAGTAGGCTGGGAAAAGGAGTACCGGAGGGGAAGAACAAAAGGAGAGACCAAAGGGAAAGAAAAAGGAAGGAGGGGTCTTATGAAGAACTAGAAGCATGTGAAATGCACCAAGTGAAACGGGTTAGAGGACTGGAGAAAGAAAAGAGAGGCAGGCGGCGGGACTGAGTGACCCCGGGCTAGCTTGCACCATGGACAGAGACTCCGCAAAAGACTAGCCCAACCCACACCCCTCTAGAGGGCGGCTGCAGCTAGTCAGCAACACCCCTGCCCCGGAGAAATAAAGAGGCGGGAGGATGCCCCGACTACTCAGTACCCCCCTCCACACACAGAGCAAGCTGAGTAGCCCCGGAGGAACCAGCTCTTCTCAGCACTTTGCAGCAGGAAATGCCCCCAACCCTAATAAGACCATTAAGAGGTGATGAGCGGCACCATCTGTCCTAGCACAGCAAACCTTCAGGGCTGTTTCTTGCACCCTCAACACACCTAAGGGGGATCCCACCCAGTTCCGACTTTCCCTTTGTGCCACAGAAGTCCCTTTTTCCATTCACTTCCCCAGGAGAAGCCTCCTCCCTAAACTCAGGGCAAGAACATCCAACCTCTTAACCTGAGTTCGGGACATCGCTTCTAGGGACCAGAGGTGGCTGGGAGATGGGAGATTAAGGCTTTTTCTTTCCCAGCCTCCCAACTAGGCTGCCAGAGGACCCAGCGCCGAAGAGTCGGAGTTCCGGTCCCCGGGGAGGCGGCAGAAGCACACTATCTATTCCCTGGATAGGATTAGAGAGGCCGTGGGGAGGGATGGGCTGAACAGTTCGGTCTTATGGGACTAGGCAAGCCTTGCTCCACCAAAAGAGAGAGAAGCACCAGGAAAGGGTAAGGGGGCGGGTAGGTCCGAAGACCGGCGAGAAGTTAAATAGCCCAAACCACAAAGCAAGAAGGGGGCCAAGGAAAAGAGCAGGTGTTTACAGATTAACAGAATACCCCACAGAAAGCCGATTGTTTTCTGGGTCTCTTTCATCTGACCGAGAGTAGAGGAACGTGATGAAGATTTCGGGGGAGTCCTAAAATGAACAAGATGTAGAGGGAGAAAATCGAGGGCACATGTCAAAGGACAGGTCAATGCAGACTTCCCCAGGCAAAGCTGTGTGAGAAGGGGGCGATGGGAACAAATGTAGGAGAGGTTAGACGAAAGAATAAGGACCCGTAACGGTACCTACTCCTTCCCCGACAGGGCAAGGATTTCTAGGATGAAGGTGGATACCGGTGCGAGTTTGTTTTTTGTTTGTTTTGTTTTGTTTTTCCTAAGGAGAGGTAGAGGAGAAATTGCCCGAGTAAGTGAAAAGAGTACAGGAGACAACTCTGCGGGAATAAATCTAGCTTGAAGGAGGGTGGAGGCTGCTCTGGGAACAGGGATGGTAGCAGGTCAGAGTAGAGGCAAGTGCAGCTTTGCTTCTGCATCCCAGACACATCGAGCAAAGATTTAGAGGGGGGAAGGTTAGAAGGGAAACTGGGGAATCCCTATCACCAACTACCCACCTCATTTTCAGAGAAGACAAAACATACAAATGGAGCAAAGTAAAAGAGGGCTAGAAAGCGAAAAATAGGAGATGCATGGAAATTCCCCAACTACCCCAGAAGAAAAAAATTTCTAAAGATCCCCTAGTCCCCAGAGAGGCGCCCCGGTGACCCGTTTCAATCTTCTCCCCCTCCCCCCAGGGCACTGCCCGGACAGCGACTACAAACAACCTGCTCTGCCCACAACCCTCTGCCCCTACCCCAGCTCCTCCTCCTCCTCCTTTCCCCGGCCCGCACTCACAGCTTCTCCCTCCCTACAGCAGCGGTGCAGCAACCCCCGTCCCTCCCACCCCTTCCCGGGTGCATCGCCCTGCACAGGAGCAGCAGTGCGGGGGAACAAAGGGACCCAGAGCCTCCACCCGCCCACACCCCACCCTCCTTCCGTCCCCATCCCCTAGTCAGTCCCCAGGCCAGCCGGCCTGTCCGCCCGAGGCGCCCTTTACCTGGTGCAGGGCCGCCAGCAGCAGCGCTAGCAGCGGCAGCAGGGTCCACTGCGCTCTCCCTATCCGGCACATGGAGGCGAAGAGGGGCCGAGGAGGAGCCGGAGGCGGCGGTGGCAGGAGCAGCGGCAGCAGCAGCAGAGAGAGAGAGAGACGACTCCAGGCAGTTTTCCACACACACATACACACAGACTCACACACACGCAACCCTCCCCCCCTTTCCCTTCCCCACCCCCACCCCCCCTTTCTCTTTCTCAACCTCTCCTCCCCGCCAATAGAGAGAGAGAGATGATGACAAATAGCGGAGTGAAGAGTCCGCGGGACTCGCACCAGGAGTAATAAAACAGAGATCAAGGGGATGGATGCAGGGAGGCAGGGAGGAGGGTCTGCGTGTGTCCGTGTATCTGTGTGTGTATATAGGCAGCGGCAGGAGCAGAACAGCGGGGCCGGTTCCTCTCCCGCTCAGGCGGCCGCAGGGATGCGAAGCGGTGGTAGTGGCGGCGGCGGCAGCAGTGACGGTCCCCCTCTGGCCAGCTCTTCTGCGAGATTCCCCTCCTTTCTTTAGCTTCTTTAGGATGCTGAGAAAGCAGCCGGGCGGACGGCGTTCCCAGGCTGCTCCGTCACGCCAGATTTCTTTCTTTCTTTTTCCTCTATGGGTACCCTCTCTTCACTGTTCCCCGGAGCAGTTTAATATGAAGAGGGAGAGCCCAGCCAAGCCAAGCCGGGAGGGATTTTAGGGCCAGGGGGCGGTGGGGCTGCGAGTACAAAGGGCAGTAAGTAGTAGTAGGACCAAAGGCTGGTGCGCCGCGGTCCTCCTCCGCTTAGTCTGATGTCAACTCTTCTTTTCCTGGGTGCGGGGCGACTTATTTGGTTTCTCCCTTTTCTTTTTTCCCCTTCCCCTGCGAGTTGCAAGGTATTTTTTCTGTCTCTTCTCAAAGCGACTCTGGGAGAGGAAGGGGGGGAGGCACAATCCTGCCAACGCTGCTAGCACTGCTGCTGCTGGTGCTGCATACTCGCCCCTAAGACTGCCTTCCCTTCTCCTTCACTTTCTCTATTGCTCTCTCACGCTCTCCCTCCCTCCTCCTCTTCCTCCTCCTCCCAGCTTCTAGATCCTCCTCCCAGCTTCTAGATCCTCCTCCTCCTCCTCCCCCGACCCTCCCCCGCACCCCTCCCCCTACCACACACACATTCACGCACACCCTACGAACTCCGCTTCAAGAAGGATCACAATACCAAGCCCCACTGCCTGCGTCTTCCCCTTATGCCTGGCTGCTGTTGCTGCCGCTTCCAGCTCCTCGTTCTCTCTCTCCCCCTCCCTCCAGCTCACCCCCACCCCCACCCCTCCCTAGACTGATTCTCCCTGCCGGCTGCGCGGCCAATCGGAGACCAACTACTAGCGGCAGTAGCCCAGCCTGGATCAACAGAAACCGCCCACACCTCCGGCACTAACAACCCGGGTTTTTTTTTTTTTTTTGTTGGTTTTTTTTTTTTTTTTTTTTTTTTTTTTTTTTTTTCTTTTTTTTTTTTTTTTTTTTTTTTTTTTGTTGTTGTTGTTGTTGTTGTAGGCTGAGGGGGATCGCTGGAGGGAGCGTGCGGAAGGGCATCGGCCGCCGGCCAGGCTATCAGAAATAAAATAAAACTTGCGCAGTAACTTGGTTTGCTTTGTAACACGGAGCTATTGTATTTAAAAAGGAGGCTGGGGAATCTGGGGGAGGGAGAAATGCTTCTCGGGTAACCTAATGCATGCACCTCCCTCTCTTTTGTAATTCTTCCTAGATCTGTTATTTATGGGGGAGGGAGAAATACCGCAAACTACAGGCCGGTGCAAAACCAATCTTGGCCATTGTTGTCTGTGGCGATTACAATGAGCCACCTGCTGGGAGGGGAGATTGAAGGCAGCAGCAGCCGCTTAGGCTCTAGGTTGGCTTTTACACCTCTCCTGCTCCTACACAGGGAAAGATATTAGAGGAACGCTAGAAGTTTTTGTTGCATCTGCTTGAGTTTGGGGGGATGGGAGGGTTCATTGCACGTATTTTGTTTTTGTTTTTCAGTTTTAATTGGGGATGGCTGGTTTTTGTATTTCTGAATGCTTATTTGTTTGCAAGCAAATGTATGGTGTACTTGGACTCCCAGCAACAAGGAAAAGGTACCCGGAAACTCCACAGATCCTGGGTTATCTAACCAAGTAGATAAAAAGGGAGTGAAAAAATAAACTGCGCTCTGAGTTTTCCCTCCCCTTAAAAGCAATCTAGAGGCCTTGAGGTGGAGGAAACTTGACAAGTTTGGATCTTGCAAACTTTTGAGGTTGGATTTCATTGGGGGAATTGCTGTTGACTGTTCTAAAAACATTCCTAAATTTAACATGTAAAAAAAAATCCAAATATAATGTTAATGTTTCCATAAACATTTGGAATGTTTTTATTCAGTCTAGTCGAGGATGATTCTTGCATTTGTTAAACTTTGTCTTAAGAACCGGAAATCTATTTAAATTTTTTAAAAATTCATTCTACTGGTCACTTAAGAACGATAACGAACTTGTAGAAGTCTCTGATATTTTGAATAAAATATCCTTGCAGAGTTAGGCTTTTCAATATTAACTTTTAGTAGATGGACGTATTCGGTTTTATTTTAAAGCTATTTTTAATCTTTCCTTTTTTCGTTACTTACGTTTTCAGCCAAGTTATCTTAATCAAATTTAAAAGTTAAAAGCTAAACTGGTGATGCAATACTTGTGTGTGCTATCTTCTCTTTTTGTCTGGTTTCCACCCACCCACCTAAGTAAATTCACTTGTGGACCTCATAGGTAATCTGCTAAATTGTTCTTTAAAAATGAATACAAGTAAATGGCTCCTAAGGATAGTTGAAAAAGTCCTTCCTTTTATAAGTGGATGAGTTTTGGATTTAATTCAGATCTAGGTCAGATCTGCTACTTTAAGGGGTAAAGGTAGACAAGTCACTTAACATTCCTGATCTTCAATTTCCCCACCTGCAAAAGAAGTATTGTTTTTAGTTTATAATTTTAAGACCGAGTTCTTAAACCCTGAGAGTTTCCATCCCAAGCTGGATCACAAAAGAAACCCATTATACTGAAATCCAAATGTAAATTTTTTCCCTTCCAAATTCACGAGCCCCAGATTAAGAGTCCTAATTTTAGAGAGTTATGAAAGGGCACTAAAGTTTGGACTTTGCTTTTGATTTTATAGAACTCTGAAAGGCAGAACCAGAAGCTAGATCTTCTAAACTCTGCTTCTCATAAATTTATCTAGTTATACATAATAAGATGTGCAAGTAGCTATTTGGGAATATCACTCGTCTTTTTGATTCCAAAATGTTACTAGGAGAGTTAGTTCCTGTTCCTAGGAATTAGATTTTTTTAAGACCTGAAGTGGAATGAGCAGGCCTCATTAACTCAGTTGTACACATACCTTTGTCATTTGGACAAAGTCTACAGCCAGGGTTTAAGGCATGGGATGGAATATGTTGTCCTTTTTTTCCCCCTTACTACAAATTTCTTTTTCAAAGACTATCCCTTACTGCAGCTTCCTCCTCTGGAGATTACCCCCAGCTTCAAATAAACACCAAGTGTCATATAAATTAAAGTCTTAGAATTCTGTCTCATAATGTAAATCAACTAAGAGTCTGCAATTCTAATAAATTAATACTGCAGTTGTGTGAAGTGGGAACCTACACAGTTATTTCTCCTACCCAATTCGTCTGAGATTGCCCTCCATAATTCACCAGGCCTGAACTATTTTGGTAGCCTAATGACTTTCATTCTGATCACATGATCTAGCTAATCTACCAATGGGTTAGCCTTTGATCAGGGGGAATGTCTAACCTCTAAAATCCTTGTCTCTGGAGTCTTTGTACAACTATTTGATGTTTAATGAGAGCAGATCTAGTGGTGAATGAAACTTGTTATAATCTGAATGCATGTCAGGAATGGACCTGGTTTTAAATCTAAATTGCTTAGTATTATTTAGTAGGACCATTAATTGCTAGGTACAGGTGGTGATTAAGCCCTCAGGTTTTTAGCAGCTGCTTATATCTATAGACGTGAAAAATAGACCATCAGAGCTGTCAGTCCCTGGGGTGATAGAAATCTTGGGCCTAGATCATGAGACTTTATAACATGATGATGATGATGATAATAGCATTTATATAGTTTTTTAAGGTTTGCAAAGTGCTTTAAAAATAGTAAATACAAATCTAATTTTACCCTCACAACAACCCCGGGGAAGTAAGTGCTATTTGGATTCAGATTTTATAGATGAGAACAAAAGTTTAATACCCAGGATCACACAGATATAAGTATTTAAGGCTGGATTTGAACTCAGATCTTCCAGGCTCAGTGCTCTTTGAAGAAGAAACTACCTAGATCAGCTGGGCCAAATCTCTTGTTTTACAGACAAGAAAAATGAATGCCAAAGAAATGAGCAGAATCGCATAGCTAGTTACTGTCTGAACCAAGCTTCTGGCCTTCAGAAGCTCAGTCCAGTACTCTGTATCACACTCTGGAATAGTTGGAGTAATGACTCAAGGATGCAGTCACTTGAAGGAAAAAATAAAAGGTTACCCAGCTAGACATGCAAAAGAATGGAGGATTATATACATACAATGAATTTCTTCTCTCCTACCATTAGCAAGCCAAACAGTTACACTTGATGTTTGATGAAGTCAATTCACCAAAGATTTGTTAAAGTTTTACCAGCTAAGCCCTGACAATGCAAAGACCAAAACAAATAAGCATAAGACCAATCTCTTCAACTCTAAACTGTAGAGAATGGTCATAAACAAATTGTTAAATTTTTGTAGGAGCATTTATACCCCAGAAATACAAATCAGAGCTTGATTTATTGTTTTGTTGATTGTTTAGGCTTTAAAAAGTGAGGGAAAATGTTAACAATGTATATTAAACTTAAAAGTGTGTTGTGTGCACCTTTAGGAGGGAGGGGAGGGAGAACTGGGGGACCTTAGAGATCATGTTATACAAACTTCATTTCTTACAGGAAAGAAGCTCAAGGCGAAGAGGAAAAGTGAATTGTGAATTATTACAGAGATTCCATGAGGGAATTTACACCAGAGCCTTGATCTTGTTACTCCCACCCAGCCCTTCTTGCTTTCCAATGTGCCACAAACTTCCCATGATTTCACTTTTTATAAAAATGGAAGGATAGGAATACAAACACAAAGAAATTTGTGCAGGGATATTATACTTTTTTTAAGTTGTCTCACATATCCATGTATAAATGCATATATCTATGTAGATTTGAATCTTGGCTCTGCTATATGCTTGCTATTTGATCTTGGAGATACCCTTAACTTCTTTGAGACTCAGTTCCCATTTCTGTAAAATATTGGTGAATGGGATTAAAATGATCCAGATGATCTAGGCCTTTCCAGATCTAGGTCTGTGACCCCCATACCAAGTTTTGCTAATTCTTAACACATTTTATTCTTATGTTTCAGGTCAAGGGGACATCAAGTACCCCATACAAAGTAAGAATTTTTAAAAGTGCCAGATCAGAGATTCAAAGATAAAGCCAGAATAGTCCCTGCCTTAACAACAAAAAATTCTCTTGGAGAGACAATAAATTTAGTAGCCCACACTTTCCCCTATCATTCTACTCTAAAGATAAATTGGGTCTAGTAGATTTGTGCACTCAAATCCAAGTTGATCATGATTGGGATACTTTGGTTTAGACCAAAGCTTCTTAAACTGTGGGTCCTGACCTTACATCAGATAGTATAACTGAATGTGGGGGTTGCAGAAAAACTTGACAACAATGAAAGCTATCAAATATTCCACCAAGATTTAATTCTTTTTGTAAAAATAAGCAATCCATCTCCTTAGTATGGTAATTTACTTTCATCTTTAGCAAGTGGTAAAATTACATGTATACCAAAGAATTGTTTTAAAATAAGTTTCTTTATAATTTATTATCAGTAAATGTTTGCTTTGTATATCTACTTTATATAAGTATATGTCTGAGATTATGTAAAAAGTTCTTGGGTAAAAAAAAAAATGAAAAAACTTTTTAAGAAGCGCTGGTTTAGTCTAATAGGCTTCTGAACTACATTGTCTCCTGCTACCCTACTACCATTTTCTCCATCCTATTTCATATCCAAAGGTTCTAAGTTATTTATTCGGTCAAAGGATCTTGCCCAGGTTTTCAATTTTCCATCCCATTAGTGTACTGCTTAATTCTATATGCTTGCAAAGTATAGTAGCAGGATTTAGTGATTGCTTTAAACTTGGAACTGCCTATGAAGATTTCCTAAGCATCTTAATGCTATGATAATAATAAATATATAAAATGAGGAAAGGATCACTATAACATTTCACTGTGTGTATGTAGGCCCAATGCTAGATTAAAATCTCATCTTTTTAATGAACTTAACAGTGCACTTTTATGTTTAAACATATTAAATAGTACTTTTGTAGGTAAACTGAAAGAAAATGAAAAAGTAAGATTAAATATATCCATTTTATATCTACTCGTTTGAAGTTGTATATTTTTTAACATTCTTAATGCTCTTACGAAAATAAAATAATAAATGTTATATGTATATATGCACATACTAGAGGGGCACAGTAGAGTGCCAGACCTGGTGACAAGCATCTGCCTGCATTCAGATCTGACCTCAGCCACTTACTAGCTATGTGATGCTAAACAAGTCATATAGCCTTGTTTGCCTTGATTTCCTCATCTGTAAAATGAGCTAAAGAAGGACGAAGCAAATCACTCTAGAATCTTTGCCAAGAGAACCCCAAAATGGGATTACACAGATTTGCTTGTGACTAAGGCAATTGAACAAAAGTACAAATAAAGTATATGTATATGTATAGTTCATACATTCATTTTATTTTTTCTTGCCACTGAACTTTGATGACTGGAGGAGAAAGTAAGGATGACAATTTTTCATAACTGCTTCTCTTAAATCTAATGAACCCACAAGTCAAGATATCACTGTGATACCATTGGTCCTCTTCGAAAACAAAGGACAAAAACAATACAGACAAATATGCAAACATATATATGTAATGTGTAGATCTATACATATACCCATGTATGTGTAAATAAATAGGGGAGGAGTGGGGGGAAGAAGGGGGAAAGAAATTGGAACACCAGGTTTTGCCAGGGTCAATACTGAAAATAAAAAACTATTTAAAAAAAAAGAAGCACTTAGCACAGTGACTAACACAAAGTAGAAACTACAGATAGATATAGATATCTCTATATATGGCCAATTTGATTAAGTTCCTGGCATATTTGTTTAGGTGCCTCAGAATTCAAGTGGCACATTTTATTTAAGTAGAAAAGTTACATGAAAGATCTTAATATGCCAAAGGTGACCTTTCCAAATTAATAATAATTGCTTGTATTTATGTATATTTTAAGAGCTTTACAAATATCTCATTTCTACTTCACAACAATCAATTTTGGGAGATAGTTCTATTAAAATCTCAATTTTAAAGATGAAACTGAAACAAACAAGTTAAATGACTTGCCCAGAGTATCACACAATTTGTAAGTGTCTGAGTTTGGATTTGCATGTAATTTAGAAGAAAGTTTTAAGTTTAAACCTTAGACTTTGAACCAAAGTTTAAATCACTCTACAGTAATACCACTCTCAGTTCAGAAATTAAATACCTACCTAAACAAATGAACTACAAAAATCCCCATGTTAATAAAAAAGTAATGTACAAATTCTGTCATATCTGAAAAAAGTTAGAGTAAGAAAACATAACAGTGTTCTAGACTAAGCAGTATGTCATTTATTATTCCTGTTCCTATTCCTGACCAGGCAAAGAAACAAGAATTCAAACTCAATTTTCATGAACTCAGAAATCTTTCCACTGGTGATTTAAATAAGTATCATTGCAAATTTGTAACATTCTGATTCTGTCATATATTTCTGATATGTATTTCTAGAGCAGAGTCTGCAGAATAATCTTTACCAGTGATTGCCTAAAACCAGATATACTTTGCAGAAATATAAATGGTGTCTCAGCAAAGAAATCCTACTGAAGCTTCTTCCATATCATCAGCTTTGAATCAGAACTGACTTGAGATTATCTAGTCCAACTTACTCATTTTTTGCAGGACCCTCAAAGTAATCTAGTCCTCAGCTTCTTAAACTGTATGTCACTTTCCTAACTGAATGTGGGGGTTACAAAATTATGATTTATTATCAGTAAATGTTTGATTGTGTACCTGTTTTATATAAATATATATATTTATAAATAAAAATTTATCAAGTGAAAAGGGTTTGTGAGTGGAAAAAGTTTAAGAAGCCCTGATCTAGCCTAAATACTGAATTTTACAAATGAGGAAACAAGATATTCAGTGCTAGAGCTGGAATTGTCACGACTAAAAATCCAATCTCCTTTGTCCACTGTTCCAGGATGAATCCTTACTAGAAGCATGACTTCTCATGTTCTGAGACAAATACCCTGAATTAATATAATCAAGAGTTACAAAATTAAGTTTTTAAGGAATACAATTGTGAGATGCTATACAGAAAGAAAGAAAAATAGTGAAAAATGTGCTAACATCAAGAACTGCCAAGAATTTCTTTGTTTTTTTTTTCTTTTTTAATCTCTGTACTATAAAAACATGATTCTGAATTAAGGAAACTTTTGACGACCTTTGTGAAACACAGATATCAGAGTTTGATGGAAAACAAAAAAACAAAACAAAAAACTTGATGCTAGGTAACTTTTCTTCATTTAAAGTCGTTGTTGGTTCTGTTCCTAAGGCCACCACTGATTGTATAATCTTGGCCATTCTATTTTACATCTATTTCCTAAACTAAATAGGACATATAAAAATGATTATCTTGCATGAAGACATATGGTGAGACCCAAAGAAATAATGTCTACCAAGCATATTGAGTTTGTCAGAGAAAGACAGTAGAAAGGTACACGATGGTAGGACATAAAGTTGTGTATTTTCCATTATAATTTGAAGCATATTTGGCTTTATGCCAAAAGATCAATCATATCATGATGTGATACAAACATACCACCAAATGCTTTGATATAACAAACTTTAATGTTTTTCATTTTTCCTTTTTTAAGTATCTCAAACACATTTTTAGTTAAATGTATCTTAGTCATACTTAAAGATACTGTATTTAGGGGCAACTAGGTGGCTCAGTGGATAGAGAACTTGCCCTGAAGTCAGGAAGACCTGAGTTCAAATTTGGACTCAGACACTTAATACCTCCTAGCTATGTGACCTTGGACAAATCACTTAACCCCAATTGCTTCAGCAAAAAATAAAGATATTATACTTAGACCTCTATAAAAAATGCTTTTCAAGTTTTTTTTTTTAAAAAAAACATATGCCCTGATAGTAAAAAAATTAGAGCATATGTTCCCAATAAATGTATAGTTATTTATTTCTGTTCTATATGTGTACCATGTAATAATAATTATAAAATTATACAAGTCATATGCACATAAATAAAAAGTTAAAAAGAGGATATCATATCTGATCTAGAGTCAAGAGGGAACCACTAGAGTTTACTGAGTAGGAGAGTGATATGATTAGATCTGCATTTCAGGAAAATAATTCTGGCAGCTGGATTGAAGTAGGGAAAAAAATTTGGCAAAGAGAAAAATTCAAAGGCCATTATAGTAGTCCAGACAAGAAGTAATAAGGGCTTGAACTGGTTAATGGCAATGTGAACAGAGATAAAGAAACAGATATGAAAAATGTGGAAATAGAAAATAAGATTTGGTAATTGATTTGGTATATGCCCAACAATTTTTTGAGATGGAAAATGCTTGGCTACTCTTCCCCCCATCCCGCTCTATTTTTCCCTTAGTTATGATATTTTTCTCTAGTTACCTTCCTCTGAGGGATGTAGAGGCGAATGGGTTTCCTTGAAGAATAAAAAGGCACCTAAGGCAACTTCATCCAAAGGTAGCAACTTCTGCTTGCACTTACCAAATCTCTTCCTGCTGCACTATTGGCTTCTTTTCCTTTACCTGAGGGAATCCAAGATGACTTTGATTCATTTTGTTCTCTGCAGAATTTAATGTTTTGATTTCAATAAAAGTCTCTCTGATTCTTTTCAAGCCCCCAGCTAGTAACAGCCCCTAGCAATTTCAAAAATTTTCTTGTTTTTTTCTCTCTCTACTTTTAATACTTCCAAATACACACACTAAATGCTATTTTTGAGTAATTAGTTTTTCCCCCCAGAACAAATGACCAGTATAGAAAATGAATAGTTTTTTTTAAATAAATTAATGAGGAGAAGATTTAATGAGTGTGCCAGTTCAGTTTAAGAGTTGGGGGATAGAAGTTTCCCAACTCTTGTCTTTCTTCAATAGAGATGAGTCACAGTCTCCTTTTCATCTTAGCATTCTTTCTCTAGCAAATTTGTAATCATGGACATGTCCATTCTTTTATCCTCCCTTCCTCTCTTATTCATTAATGAAGAGATAATATCCTGCCTCTGATTGCTCTGTGGATTCTACTCCTAAATTTGTAGACTTCATCTCCCATGCCATAACAATCTCCTTAACCTAAAAGTTCCTTTACTCCTGAGCCTTCTCTCACAAAAAGTACAGTCTACGTAGGGTCCCTTCTTCTGACTGACTGTCAGGACCTTTTAAGAAATTCACCGAAACGCAAAACTTGAAGAGCATTGTTATAGATATCTAAGTATAATATCTTTAAGTATGGCTAAAATACATTTAAGTAAAAGTAGTATCTTTGGGCTCCATTTTTGACTCTCCAGGCTTTCTCTATCATGTGTTCTCTTTTTTACTTTCTTCCTTCAGATTCTCTTTATATATTTTTCTATCATTAGACTATAAGCAACTTAAGGGCAGGTAATATTTTCCTGCTTGTATTTTTATTACTAGCACTTAGCACACTACCTAGTACATATTAAACCTTAATGAATATTTGTTGACTTGACCCCCAAATTTGTTAATTAGCTCTCCTTTCTTCAGAGATTTCCATTTTCTCCCTGCTCAAGGACAACAGAAGGAAGTGTCCTTTCCTTGGCCATAGTCCTAATTGATCATTGGAACAAAATATTTGATGATTTTTGCCCTATCCATTAGACTTACATCCAAAGTCCTTGGGTAAAAGAGAAACCATAAATAAAGTTAGGAAAGTGAGAAGCCAATGATGACACCAAAGTTTAAACACCTAAATCACAGGAAGAATGTTAGTACCATCAAACAATAATAATGAATTTTGGAGGATGGGTTAGTATGGAGAAAAATATAATATCTTTATAATCCAAACCACAATCCATTCATGTATGCTTATCTTGTTTGACTCACTATGCCATCCAAAATGAAAAAGGGAAAGGTGAGACTTGCAACAAAGTGGTTGAGAACTAGTAGAGTTGGAATGGAATTTTGCCTATTGCATCTGATCAGTTTCTGTAATAGTTGAAACTGGATGTACTTTTTAAAAAATTAACTGGGATAATGACACTGAAGAGATGTACAAAAGGACCAAGATACAAAAAGAGGAGTAGAAAATAGTATTCCAATTCTATTATGACTTATCTGAATACTTTGCTCTGCCAATTGGTTTGTGCTATATATCTGTTTCAAAATTTTGTCAATGTCATCTTACAAAACCTTTTAGATCTTGATTTATCTTGATGATATTCTAGTGTACTCCAGGAGCATTGCCTACCCCAATGAATTCATCCATGCTTTGTTCTAATACTTCTTTTTTATCATCATTGGCTGTCTGCCAAGCTGGAGAAGAATCAATTTTAGAAGGAAGAGATGGAATTCCTAGAGGGCTTATTAAACTACCAGAATGCAAATGAAGCCACATAAGGTGGAAGTTCTCACAATGGCAAAAGACAAGTTTTTCAGGACATTACTTCATTTTATACTTTTTTTTTTTTTTAGATCTGATCACTCTTTTCACTAACCAAATGAAAGACCAAATATATTCCACAGGACACAGAATCAGAAGGCTTTATTTTGGACATCATCACAATCTATTTGGACTCCTATATATAAGTCATGGTAAAAATACATGCATACTACTAGACCTAACACTATATTATAAAGTAGCAGTTATCAAAAGCATTTGGTACTGGCTAAGAAATAGAATGGTGGACCAGTGGAATAGGTTAAACACAAACTACACAATAATCAATGACTATAGAAATATATATTTAATAAACCCCCAAACTCCAGCTTTTGAGATAAGAACTCACTATTTCACAAACATTGCTGGGAAAACTGGAAAATTATATGTCAGAAACAGCATAGACCTATATCTCACACCCCATACCAAAATAAAATCAAAACGGGTATATGATTTGAGCATAAAAGGTGATACCATAAGCAAATTAGGAGAGCAGGGGATAATTTATCTATCAAATCTTTGGAGAAGGGAAGAATTTATGGTCAAAGAAAAACTAGAGAATATTATGAAATGCAAAATGGACAACTTTGATTACATTAAATTATAAAGTCTTTGCATAAAACCAACAGAAACAAAATTAAAAGGGAAGCACAAAGCTAAAAAACTTTACAGCCACTATTTCTAATAAAGATCTCATTTATAAAATGTATAAAGAATTATGTCAAATTTATAAGAATACAAGTCATTCCCCAATTGATAAATGGTCAAAGGATATGAACACATAATTTCAGATGACGAAATTAAAGCCATCTATAGTTATATGAAAAAAAAGGCTCTAAATCACTATCGATTAGAAAAATGCAAATTATAACAACTCTGAGGTACTACTTCACATCTCTCAGATTGGCTAATATGACAGGAAAAGATAATGATAAATGTTGGAGGGGATGTGGGAAAACTGAGACACTAATGCATTGTTGGTATAGTTGTGAACTGATTCAATCATTCTGGAGAATAATTAACTATGCCCAAAGGGTGAATACCCTTTGATCCAGCAATGCCATGCCTGAGTCTGTATTCCAAAGAAATCATAAAGGAGGGAAAAGGACCCACATGTGCAAAAAAGAATCATTCTAGATGAAAGGAAGACATATAAATTCATAAATACATTGTCTTCTGTTGAGTTTGTCAGGGGGTGGACTAAAAGAGAGGAAGAAGAGCACATGGTTAATGTAAGAATTATTCTTAGACTTTTCTTTCCTTTGAATGAAGCAAATTGTCATTTAAGATCTACAGTTTTCTCTGCATGTTGTTTTTCTGATTCAGATCCACTACCGCCTCCAGCTTTTACATAATATTCTTAAACTCAGACAATAATTATACGTATTATGTTGTAGAAGGTCATAAATTCAGAGCTGAAAGGGTCTTTTTAAGTAAAATAACTTATGTGTCTTTATCTTTTTCTCCTGTGCTGTTTTTTAGATGTTCTCTCTTGGTTTCTCTTAAACAGTGGAATATGCTTAGAACACATCTTTCCCTATGCTTTGCTGATTCTTTCTTTACCTATTAATAATCACTATCCTTTACATGGTCTATCCCCATCTTTCTGGAACCTAGGGCATAACAGCAGGGCTCTGTAGATGCTAGTGATTGCATTAGGGACCCATTTTGGGGGGGAGCCCTCAAATTTCTAAAAATACTCAATAATCTGAAATCCAAGAATTGACATTTATTCATCTTCCAAATATTTCCTTTCATTTATTTGTTAATAGGGGAAAATTTTTTTAAAAGAGTTTTTAATTGTCTGGTAAATAAACTTTTGTCATATATCCAACTGGCTAGCAGCTAACTCACCTTGATAACAGAGATGATGGTATCATGAAAAGAGAATTGGCATTAGAAACAGAGAACCTATACCTCTGCCACTTAGTACCTTTGTAATTCTGGAAAAATCATCTAATTTCCCTGAGCCTCAGTTTCCTAATAAATAAAATGAAAAGTTTGTCCAGATGGCCTCTAAAGAACTGTCCAGCTTAAAATCAATGATCCTTAGAGTTGATACTTCAGATATGTGACATCATCTCAATGTAAAAGCAACATGGTTCTCTGAGGAAAAACAAAACAAATCAAAAACAATAGGTCTGGGCATTTTAGTTTGAATGCTCTGGTACCATCTCTCTATATGAGTTTAAGCAAATCATTTAATTTTTCCAGGCTTCATTTCCTTAATTTGAGGAGCTGGACTAGAATGTAGTCAAACAGGCATTAAACATACAGCTGGGAGGCCTACAACATTACCAAGTAAAGGCCCAAACCCAAACCAGATTAAATTGGAAATTATTTAATAAAATATATTTTGAAAATACAATAGAGCATAAATAATGTCAATATATGGTTTTTAAGTCAAGATGGGGCCAGAAGGATATGTATGTGGTTCTATTTCTATTTGACTTTGATACTACTGGACTAAATAATTTCCAAATTTCACTTCAGCCTATGGTTTAATTTGAGACACTGCCATCTCAGTCCCTCCTTACCCAAGTAGAGACTCCTCAACTTGTACTTGAAAGAAATCCAAGTTCTCTTAGAAATCCAACATTGACTCTACAAGCTATTCTCCATATATATATATATATATATACATATGTATATATATGTGTGTGTGTGTGTACATATATATATATCCCAAAGAGAGCAAGGAAAAGGGAAAAAGATCTATTTGTGTAAAAATATTTATAGCAGGTCTCTTTGTGTAGTATAAAAGAATTGGAAACTGAGGAACTACCCATCAATTGGGGAATGGCTCAACAAGTTATGGTATATGATTGCAATGAAATATTATTTTTCTCTAAGAAATGATGAACAGGATGATTTCAGAAAAAAACTGAAAAGGCTTGCATGAACTTTTGCGAAGTGAAGTGAGCAAAAACTAGGAGAATATTGTACATAGTAACAGCAATTTGGTATTGATGATTAACTGAGAATTACTTAGCTAGTCTGATCAAAACAGTGATCCAAAACATTTCCAAAGAAGACCTGGGATAAAAATGCTGTCTATTTCCAAAGACAGAACTGATGAATACTGAGCGCAAATTGAAGCATATTTTTAAGAAACTTGCTTTATTTTTCTTATATGTGTGTGTATCTTGCAGTACAGCTAATATGGAGTTGTTTTGCATGATTTCACATGTGTAATTGATATATTACTTGCCTTCTCAAGGGTTCTCAAGGAATGGGGGAAGGAAGGAAAAAATTTGAAACTCAAAATATTAAAAAATGAAAGGCTAAAATTTTTAATGTAATTTTGAAATATTTAATCAAATAAATTAAAAAAACAAAATTTAACAATCTATTATCTAAAGTTGATACAATTTTTTCCAGGTTTAAGCACATCCTTGTACCCATTTTGCTGTCAAAATGCAATACATTTTCTGTTATGTGAATTCAAGCAATAGGTTATATTTAACTGTATTCTGAAGTATTCACTCATACATATGTTTTGTAAGTAAATGAATCTAAACTGTGATAAGCATAAATAAAGGATCAAGACATACAAGGCAGTGGAAAGAGTAATGAATTATTAATCTGATGAGCTGGATTCAAATCTCAGTTCATGTAATTACTATTTTTGTGTTTCAAGGCAAACCACTCAACTTCCTTGGGCTTTAATATCCTCATCTGTAAAGTGAACAGATTGGGACAATTGTTCCCCAAGGTCTCTTCCAGCTCTAATTTCTAGGAATGGATTCAGTTTACTAGCAACAGGCGTAGATGCTATATGCACTCAATGCATATTAATTGATAATGATGGTCATTTAAAATTGGAAATTTTGTGGAGTTGGAAAAAAAAAACCTTGACTGCAGTATTTAGTAATTAATTGATTACTATTGTTTGCTTACTATAAACCTCCTATCATCCATCTAAAATCCTGTGGAGTAGAATTTCTCCACCCATTATTCAGCAATGTGTCATCAATTCACCTCTCCTAGCTACATGATGATTCAGGCCTGGAGTTCAAAGTGATAGTGAAAATGGGATCTGTTTAACAGATGCCTAGGAAATTGATTCAATCTTTCAGTGGAAGTTTTCATTCCAGAGAATATGATCTTCTAAAGAAGGTATTTTCTTCTATTAGCCTCTCCAGTTTAACTTTCCGATTAAAACAGAAAGTTTGACCATTTTCCTAGGGTAATAAGGGTTTAAGAACTGACTGGCACTCTGAGTTGTAAATCAGAGTGATAAATATTCCCTGTGTGTGGAACCCTGAGAGTAATTTAGACTGTCACAATCTTTGAGCCAGAAGGGTCATACCCAGGAGTTTTGAAAGAGATCTGTATACACATTATGAGAGAGCAGTAGATACTAAGAGTCAAATTGGAATGAATCAGTTGCACAGGGGAAACAGCTAACAAAAGGAGAAGCTAAAAAAAGAGTGAAATTGAAGCACAAAAGGGAGACATCAAGGTGGTCCATTACACCTCTCCAGGTATCTCAGGACACAAAACTAGGGCTGAAGCTACCAGTTGTACTGACCTTTTGAGAAGTTAAAAAAAAAGTCTCCTTTAAAAAAAATCAACTTTCCTTCTCCATGCCTTTCTAGGAATGATATAGTCATATTTTCTGCTCCATTCTTGTCCCTAAACTTCTATACCCTGACTTTGAATAAAATTTGGAGAGGTCAGGGGTTAGGTGTCATGACACCATTATTTATTTACCAAAATTTTTTCCCCACAGTATGGTTAGGTTGATTTTTCCCTAGAAACTGATAAAGCTGTCCCTAAGACATGATTTGACCGGAGCACTAAGACAAGTTGTACTTCCCTTGACTTCAATGTTCTAGCAGACTTTGGTCATAATAATGTGGCTTTCTGGTCTCCTTAAAGTGTAAAAGCCCATCCATGTGGAACTGGGATCCTTCCAAGTTGGCAGATGTTCCAAGATCAGATAAATCAACACATCCTGAACTGCTGAGCAGACATGAGGGGGAGCTGTAACTACCCAAGTCAAGTGAAATATTATGCTGAATATTCTTTCTAAACTTTAGCTAAGTAATCATCCTTTCGTTAACTATTGAATAACCTACACGGGCCTTATTTCATTTCAACTAAAACACATCAAAAAAAGTTCTGCAACTTAAAGCCTTAGATAGTTGCCAGAAGTCACTAGGATTTACCTTGAATTAACATGGTACTGGCCTGAATTAGGCCATCCCCTAACATCTAGAGTAACACAAAAATTTAATTAGGGTAGATAACCAATCCTGTCTCAGTGTTAGAGATTTTTTATAACTGAACTCTGAGCTACTGTGCTCATACTTCTAACTTTTAACTTGATTAAAACAGACTCCATAAAATAGCAAAGGATAGAACTATACTAAAGGCTATAATAGTGTCCCTAAGCAAAAAATGATAGCAAATGATTATAACAGGGTATAACTAATTAAATCTCTAGAGAAAAGGAATATAGGATATAGAGAGTGTGACCAAAAAAAAAAGTATGCCCTAAATAACTCCTATTTAGGAGAGAGGTAATCCCTGGAAAAGAATTTAGCACTATCTCTCTCTCTCTCTCTCTCTCTCTCTCTCTCTCTCTCTCTCTCTCTGTCTCTCTGTTTATCAATCTCTCTTTTTCTCCAACACTATCCTTGTTTCTGTCAATCTGTCTCTTTTCTCTGATTTATCATGGAAATGATAATGCACATGAAATTTTATTAATACTCTATCCTTTGATACACAGAAGGGATTATTGTTGAGTTCTTTCCAGGTTCTGTCCACTACCAGGAGCTTAAGAATGTTTACAAAAGGAAAAAGGGGAGCAGCCTTACACCTAGTCAGCAGAGAATAAAGGGAAGACTTTATTTATTTAAATAGATGAAAAGTACAAAACAATGGAGACTGGAATGAGAATTTTTAGCTTGATATGAATTGCAAGTGATAGTCCCTGAGTAGAGGAGACTCATGCTCAAGGAAAATCAACCTATCATTGAAAAGAAGAAAATCATAGTTTGGTCATCAAGTTAATCTCAAGACTAGAGTTGAATTTCACAGGTGTCTGTTCCTCTGTGGACCATCTGTGTTTCAGAATCATAAACTCAACTTTGTTGCTGACATGTGAATTTTTCTGAAGGTTTTTTTCTTTCTGTCCTAGTCCTTGAAAGTTTAATTTGGCCATACCTTCCAAAATAGTTATGATGTATAATATTAAAATCAGAGATGAAAGTAATTTCATCCTTTTTGCTGATATCATTTTATCAACTTCAAAGGTTTTACATTGCTTTGTCAGGTTTAAAAAATCTTCAGTGTCTCAGGCTCTAAAAATTCAATGCAACAAGATCATTACACTCTCCTTTTATTTTTTATTTTTATTTTTTTTACAAACAAAAAGCATCAGAATACATTAATTTCTCTGAGATATCAAGTCTTTACCTCATCATGTCTTACTTGGGTTATAGGAATAGGAAAAGTTATCAGCTTTCCTGGGAATCTTAAACTCTTTTATTTAATAATCCTAATTTTCCCTTTTGACTCTGAATTTTATTTTCCTACCTATCTCTTGTTATCTGGATTTCTTTTTGCTTTGTTTGTTGGAAAAGTCTAGCTAGAATAATTTGTTTGCTCTCTGAGAATGATAATAGATTTATATCCATGCTTTTATTAAAAATTTGTGCCACTGCAACTCTTCCTGCTAGGGTTTGCTGATGGTATGTCTTATAAGGAAAAGGAAGTCACTTACCCAAGCTATTGACTTTCTCTAATGGATTTTTGGTGCTGTGTATCCTTAAAGTCTGTAACAGGATAGTTCCTCTCTTTGAACTGACCATTGAGAGGTACTTATAGTATATAGAACACTCTTTAAACCTTAAAGACTGCTTGTATTTTGGTTTTGATATTCTTGTAGCTTTGTTCTTTAATTTTGGAAATTTTTATTTAGCTTGAACTTACCACTTGTAAAAATTGTCAAACTGACAGCTCTGGGAACTGAAATCATCCAATTAGTGCTCAGAACAAATGCTTCTCTGGCACCTATCACCACAGTGCATCTAGAGGCCCTCAGAAAAACACATCAGGTTCAAACAAAAACATGTATTTCAGAGGCAAAACTTTTTCTGGTCTACTCTGCCTTTAGAGATATGTTTGATGATAATTGGCTTAGAGCTATGGTCTTCAGTAGAGTTTTCCCAAAGGTTTTATCCAAGTTTGTGAAATAGTAAGAACCATGTGAATATTTGAATTCAAGATGTTATTATTTTTATTTGCATTATACCACATATAATGTTTACTTAAGATAAACTTTGAAGTTTTATTGTTGTTATTGCTTTCTTATACTTTGTTATCATTTATGGATTTTTCCTTGTTATTCCCTCTTGCCAATACCAGCTGAGTCAGATTTCCTTATACAAGATTATAGAACCTAATCCAATTCAACCATTATTATTAAAGGCCTGCTATATTTAAGGCAACATAAGTGTAAGACATACTGAAACAAGATTTAAAACTATCCCTGCCCTAAAAAACATGTATTCCTATAGTGAGATAAATAGGCTTGGGTGTATGTGTATGTGCATTTATACATATTTTAGACACATACACATACATACCTATCTATTTAGAAAAGAAAGGAAAGAAAAAGCTTGATCAACTAAAAGAATCAATTAAGATCCCTAGCAGATATCACAGGAATAGGAAGACATTTGTCTATGTAGCAGAGGTGACAAGGGAATTCATTTTAAACATGGAGGATAATCTGGGCAACAGCATGAAAAAAAAGTATAGACATATATAACAAGAAAGAAAATGAAAGTAGGGCAGGGTGGGAAGTGAATAAACCAATAGACATCCTTAAACAGGTCACCAATAGCCTTTATAAAATGACACATTACTTCAAAAAGTAACAGAATTCATCTGAAAATACAAAAAGTCAAGAATAATAAGGGAATGAATGAAAAAAATACTATGGAAGGTGATATAGTGACAGATCCTAAACTAAATTATAAAGCAGCAATCATAACTATTTGATATTGACTAAGAAATAGATTGGCAGATCAGTGAAATAGAAAGTATACAAGACAGTAGTCAATAACAAAAGAAACCTAGTGTTTGATAAACCCAAAGACTCCAGCTTTTGGGATGATAATTCACTATTTAACAAAAAATGCTGGAATAACTGAAAAACAATAGGACATGAACTAGGTATAGGTGAACATCTCACATCATTGTGAATCAATAAATTCAAAATGGGTGCATGATTTAGACCTAAAGGGTAACAACATAAGCAAATTAAAAGAACAAGAAATAATCTACCGAGCAGATCTCTGGCAATGGTAAAAATTCATCATCAAAGAAGAGACAGAACATTACAAAATGCCAAATATAATTTTGATTGTATAAAATTAAAAGTCTTTTGTGCAAGCAAAAAAAAATGCAACCAAGATTAGGAAGAAAACAGAAACAAGGAAACAATCTTTACAGCAAGTATCTCAGCAAGGTCTCATTTCTCAAATATGTAAAGAACTGAGTCAAATTTATGAGAATACAAGCCATTCCCCCATTGATAAATGATCAAAGGATATGAATAGAGAGCTTTCAAATAAAGAACTCAAAACTATCTGTAAGCATATGAAGTGCTCTAAATAACTTTTGATTCGAGAAATGCAAATTGAGGCAACCCCAAGATACCACACCTATCAGATTGGCCTATATGACAATAAAAAAGTGATAAATGTTGGAGAGGGATGTGGGAAAGCTGCACTCCCAATGCACTATTAGTGGAGTTGTGATCTGATCCAAGTATTTTATTATTATTATTATTATTTTTATTATATTAATACTTTTTATTTGCAAAACATATGTATGGGTAATTCCTGAACATTAACCCTTACAAAACTTTCTGTTACAAATTTTTCCCTCCTACTCCCCACCCCTCCCCTAGATAGCAGGATATCCACTATATGATAATTATGTTAGAATACTTAAATCGAATATATGTATAATTATTGCCACACATCATTTTTTTGTTCAGGAGAAATCGTATCTATAAGAAAGAATAATCCGATAAAGGAAATACAATGCAAGCAAACCTCAATAAAGCACATGAAAATGTTATGTTGTGGTCCACATTTCACATCCCTCTCGCTGGGTGTATATGGCCTTCTTCACTGAACAATTGGAATTGGTTTGAAGCATTTCATTGTTGAAGAGAGTAATGTCCCTTAGAACTGATCCTCATATAGTACTGTTGTTGCTGTGTACAACGATCTCCTGGTTCTGCTCATCTCACTCAGCATCAGTTCATGCAAGTCTCTCCAGGCCTCTCTGAAATCGTCCTGCTGGTCGTTTCTTACAGAGCAATAATATTCCATAACATTCATATACCATAATTTATTCAGCCACTCTCCAATTGATGGGCATCCATTCAGTTTCTAGTTTCTAGCCACTACAAAAAGAGTTGCCACAAACATTCTTGCACATGTGGGGCCCTTTCCTTCTTTTATGATTTCTTTGGGATATAAGCCCAAAAGAAACACTGCTGGGTCAAAGGGTATGTATAGTTTGATCACTTTTTGAGCATAGCTCCAAATTGCTCTCCAAAATGGTTGGATCCGTTCACAGCTCCACCAACAATGCATCAGTGTCCCAGTCTTCCCACATCCCCTCCAACATTCATCATTATCTTTTCCTGTCATTTTAGCCAATCTGACAGGTGTGTAGTGGTACCTCAGAGTTGTCTTACTTTGCATTTCTCTGATCAATAGTGAGCACCTTTTCATATGATTATAAATAGTTTCAATTTCATCATTTGAAAATTGTCTGTTCATATCCTTTGACCATTTATCAATTGGAAAATGGCTTGAATTCTTATAAATGTGAGACAATTCTCTATATATTTTAGAGATGAGACCTTTATCAGAACCCTTAAATGTAAAGATGATTTCCCAATTTGATACTTCCCTCCTAATCTTGTCTGCATTAGTTTTGTTAGTACGGAAACTTTTTCACTTAATATAATCAAAATTATCTATCTGGTGTTCAATTAAGAGTTCCAGATCTTCTTTGGACATAAATTTATTCCATCTCCACAGGTCTGAGAGGTAAACTATCCTATCTTCCTCTAATTTGGTTATAATATCACTCTTTATATCTAGATCATGAACCCATTTACATCTTATCTTGGTATGTGGTGTTAGGTGTGGGTCCAGCCTTAATTTCTTCCACACTAGTTTCCAATTATCCCAGCACTTTTTGCCAAATAGTGAGTACTTATCCCAAAAGCTGGGGTCTTTGGGTTTATCAAACACTAAATTGCTAACATTATTACCTAGCTTGTCCTGATATCCTATTCTATGCCACTGATCAACTGCTCTATTTCTCAGCCAGTACCAAATGGTTTTGATGACTGCTACTTTATAATATAGTTTTATATCTGGTACAGCAAGGCCACCTTCATCTGTCTTTTTTTTTTCATTAATTCCCTTGAAATCCTTGACCTTTTGTTCTTGCAAATGAACTTTGCTACTATTTTTTCTAGATCTGTAAAATAATTTCTTGGGAGATTGATTGGTATGGCACTAAATAAGTAAATTAGTTTGGGTAGTATTGTCATTTTTATTATATTCGCTTGTTCTACCCATGAGCACTTAATGTTTTTCCAATTGACTAGGTCTGATTTTATTTGTGTGGAAAGTGTTTTGTAGTTTAGTTCATATAGTTTCTTACATTTTCTTGGCAGATAGATTCCCAAATATTTTATGCTATCATCCGTTATTCTGAATGGAATTTCTTTTTCTATCTCTTGCTGCTGAACTTTTTGGTAATATATAAAAATGCTTATGATTTATGTGGATTTACTTTGAATCCTGCAACTTTACTAAAGTTGTGAATTGTTTCTAGTAGTTTTTTAGTTGAGTCTCTAGGGTTCTCTAAGTATACCATCATGTCATCTGCAAAGAGTGATAATTTGGTTTCTTCATTACCTACTCTAATTCCTTTGATCTCTTTTTCTTCTCTTATTGCTAAAGCTAACATTTCTAATACAATATTAAATAGTAATGGTGACAGTGGGTAGCCTTGTTTCATTCCTGATCTTATTGGGAATGGTTCTAGTTTCTCTCCATTACATGATACTTGCTGATGGTTTTAAGTAGATGCTACTAATCATTTTAAGGAAAAGCCCATTTATTCCTATACTCTTTAGTGTTTTTAATAGGAATGGGTGTTGGATTTTATCGAATGCTTTTTCTGCATCTATGGAGATAATCATATGGTTTTTGTTAGTTTGGTTATTGATATAATTGATTATGCTGATAGTTTTCCTGATATTGAACCAGCCCTGCATTCCTGGTATAAATCCTACTTGGTCAAGATGTATTATCCTGGAGATAACTTTCTGTAATCTCATTGCTAAAATCTTATTTAAAATTTTTGCATCAATATTCATTAGGGAAATGGGTCTATAGTTTTCTTTCTCTGTTTTCACCCTCCCTGGTTTAGCTATCAGCACCATATCTGTGTCATAGAAGGAATTTGGTAGTATACCTTCTGTCCCTATTTTTTCAAATAGTTTTTATAGTATTGGAATTAATTGTTCTTTGAATGTTTGGTAGAATTCACATGTAAAACCATCTGGCGCTGGAGATTTTTTCTTAGGAAGTTGATTAATAGCTTGTTATATTTCTTTTTCTAAAATGGGGCTATTTAAATAATTTATGTCCTCTTCTGTTAAGCTGGGCAATCTATATTTTTGTAGATATTCCTCCATTTCATTTAGATTATCGAATTTATTGGCATAAATTTGGGCAAAGTAACTCCTAATTATTACTCTAATTTCCTCTTCATTGGAGGAAAGTTCTCCCTTATCATTTTTGAGACTAACAATTTGATTTTCCTCTTTCCTTTTTCTGATCAAATTAACTAAAGGCTTATCTATTTTGTTGGTTTTTTCATAAAACCAACTCAGTTTTATTTATTAATTAAATAGTTTTCTTATTTTCAGTTTTATTAATCTCACCTTTTATTTTCAGAATTTCCAATTTGGTATTTAATTGAGGGTTTTTAATTTGCTCTTTTTCTAGTTTATTTAATTGTAACCCTAATTCATTGATCTTCTCTTTCTCTATTTTATGAAAATAAGCATCTAGAGATATAAAGTTACCCCTTATAACCACTTTGGCCGTATCCCACAAATTTTGGTATGTTGTCTCATTATTGTCGTTCTCCTGGATGAAATTATCGATTGTGTCTATGATTTGCTCTTTCACCCCTTCATTCTTCAGGATTAGATTATTTAATTTCCAATTAACTTGTGGTCTTTTTTCTCCCGGCCTTATATTACATGTGAGTTTTATTGCTTCATGATCTAAGAAGGATGCATTTACTATTTCTGCTTTTCGGCATTTGATTTTGAGGTTTTTATGCCCTAACACATGATCAATTTTCGTATAAGTTCCATGATCCCCTGAGAAAAAAATATACTCCCTTCTATCACCATTCAATTTCTTCCAGAGATCTATCATACCTAACTTTTCTAGCCTTTTGTTTACCTCCCTAACTTCTTTCTTATTTATTTTGTGATTTGATTTATCTAATTCTGAGAGAGCAAGGTTGAGATCCCCCACTAGTATAGTATTACTGTCTATTTCTCCTTGCATCTCTGTTAGTTTCTCCTCTAGGAATTTGGATGCTATACCACTTGGTGCATATATGTTTAGTATTGATACCGCTTCATTGTCTATGGTACCCTTTAGTAAAATATAGTTTCATTCCTTATCTCTTTTAATTAGATCTATTTTTGCTTTTACTTGATCTGAGATAAGGATTGCTACCCCTGCTTTTTTTTGTTCATTTGAAGCATAAAAGATTCTGCTCCAGCCCTTTACCTTCATTCTGTATGTATCTCTATGTTTTAAATGTGTTTCTTGTAAACAACATATTGTAGGATTCTGGCTTTTAATCCAGTTCGCTATCCATTTCTGTTTTATGGGAGAGTTCATTCCATTCACATTCACAGTTAAAATAACTATATCTGTATTCCCTGCCATCTTATTTACCCAGAGTTATGATTTTCTCTTCCCTTTCCCCTCTCTCCCTTCTCCCCTCGCCAGTACTTTATTTTTGATGACCACCTCCCTCTAACAGTCCTCCCCCCTTTAGAACCCTCCCTCTTTTATACACCTTTCCCCTAATCCTTCTATTAATTTATCCTTTTCTTTTCCTCCTTTCCCTCCTACTTCCCTATACAGAGGGCCAAGTTTTTCCCTAAATCAAATGTGTCTGATGTGCTCTTTTAGAGCCCAATCCAATGAGAGTAAGATTTACACAATACTCATCACCCTCCCTTTTTTCCCTCAATTATATTAGATTTTCTATGTCTCTTCATGAGACTTTGCCTTATTTTACCTCCTTTTTTTATACTTTATTTTACCTCCTTTCCCCTCCTCCCCCTTTTTTACAGTATGATATATCTTCCACCTCTAATTTCTTTTCGATTATTATCAAAGTAAAATCAAATTATACCCCCATTCTTTAAGGATACTTCTAGTAGAGATATAGTTTTCGAGAGTTCTTTCCTTTTTACCTTTTTACACTTCTCCAGAGTTCTGTGTTTGGAGGTCAAATTTTTTGTTCAGATCTGGTCTTTTCATTAGAAATAGGTGAAACTCTCCTGTATCATTGAATGACCATCTTCTTCCCTGGAAGATGATGCTCATTCTAGCTGGATAGCTTATTCTTGGCTGTAATCCAAGATTTTTTGCCTTTCGGAATATCTGATTCCAGGCCCTTCTATCCTTCAATGTGGAAGTTGACAGATCCTGTGTAATTCTAATGACAGTTCCTCGGTATTTGAACTGTTTTTTTTTCTAGCAGCTTGTAATGTCTTTCCCTTGGTGCGATAGTCCTGAAATTTGGCCACGATATTCCTTGGGGTTTTAATTTTGGGGTCTCTTTCAGGAGGTGATCGGTGAATTCTTTCAATGCCAACTTTGCCTTCTGATTCTAAAACATCAGGGCAATTCTCTTTCATGATTTCCTGGAAGATAGAATCAAGGTTCTTTTTTTCATCGTGACTTTCAGGGAGTCCAATAATTCTTAGATTGTCTCTCCTGGATGTGTTTTCCAAGTCAGTTGTTTTTCCTAGGAGATATTTCATATTTTCTTCTTTTTTTTCATTTTTTTGTTTTTGTTTGACTGATTCTTGAAGTCTTATTGAGTCATTCATTTCAATTTGTTCAATTTTAATTTTTAAGGTATTATTTCCTTCAGTTATCTTTTTTAGCTCCTTTTGTAACTGGCCAATTGAATTTTTTGGTTCATTGCATTCTTTTTCCATTTTGCCAATTTTATTTTTCAGTGAATTGTTGCCTTTTTCCAATTCACTTATTTTGTTTTTCAGTGAATTATTATCTTTTTCCACTTCATTATTTTTATTTTCTAGTGACTTGGTGACTTTTTCCAATTCACCAATTTTGTTTTTCAGTGAATTGTTGTCTTTTACTAATTCACTATTTTTATTTTCCTGTGATATGGTGACTTTTTCCAATTCACCAATTTTGTTTTTCAGTGAATTGTTGTCTTTTTCCAAATCACTAATTTTGATTTTCAGTGAATTTTTGTCTTTTTCCAATTCACTAATTTTGTTTTTCAGTGAATTTTTGTCTTTTTCCAATTCACCAGACTTATTTTCCAGTTTTTCACATCTCTGTTGCAGGGCGATGTTTCCTTCTTGCACTGATCTCTATTTATTTCCCCATTCTTCTTCTAGCTCTCTTTTGAGATTCTTTTTGCAATCTTCCAGGTAAGCCTTCTGAAAAGGGGACCAGCTCATGTCTGCCTTTGTGGCTTCCTCTGGGATTGTTTTTAGAATCTCAGGATCTGGGGACTGCCCTACTTTCTCTCTGTAGAAGCTGTCTATGGTGAGAACTCTCTTCTGCTTCTTGCTCATGATGTTTAGCTGAGGTATCAGTCACCAGCAGGGAATTCTGCAGCAGCAGCAGGGATTTCAATTTGCCCTGGGGCAATTTGCCGAGTTGACTTCCGGTCTGGGGCTGATCTGGCTAGATCCGCACTAGGACCACACTTTCAGCTGCTCTCAATCCACCCTTTATCAAAGGTAGACCTGCCAAAGCACCTTCCCACAAGCAGAGCAACGTGGCCCAAGCGTCTCCCAGGGACTTCCTGGCAGCCTAAAATCTTCTGGTCCGTCCCAGCCCCGGACTTGCACCCCGGCTGCGCACTGGAGTCTGAGCGCCGGGAGCTGCTCGATCTCCCGCCCGTCTAAAACTGACCTCAGAAGTTTTTTCAAAGTAGATTTTTGATAGAAGTGCATTGTTCTCCAAGTGTTTGGTGGCGCCCTCACTCCAGAACCAGTTCAGAGGCTCCATTTGTCTGTGTCTGAGGGAAGGTCTCAGGAGCTCACAGAGAACGCTGTCTGCAGTTCGCCATCTTGGCTCCACCCCTATCCAACTATTTTGGAGAGCAATTTGGAACTATACCCAAAGGGCAACCAAACTGTGCATATCTTTTGAATACCACTGAGATTGTATCCTAAAGAGATCATAAAAAAGGGAAAAGGAACTCCCTGTGCAAAAATATTTATAGTAGCCCTTTTCAGGATGGCAAAGTATTGAAAACTGAGAGGATGTCACATCATTTTGTTTTTGTTTTTTTTTTCTTTTTTTTTTTAATATATAAAGCTTTTTATTTACAAAACATATGAGTGATTTTTCAACATTGACCTTTGCAAAAACTTTTTTTCCCAAGCTTTTCCCCTCCTTTCCCCCACCCCCCACCCCTAGATGACAGGTAATCTAATACATGCTAAATAGGATAAATTATATGACAAATACAATACATGTATACATATCTATACAGTTATCTTACTGCACAAGAAACATCAGATCTAGAAAGAGAGAAGAAAAAAAAAACAACCTAAGAAGGAAAACAAAATGCATGGAAATAGTCACATCATTTTGTTTGATTCCCATAACAACCTTACAGGGTAAGTCTGGATAGGATGTGGTCTTTTAAAAATATTTTCATTTGTTTCTTTTCATGTGTGACATATGAAAATATATTTTACATGATAGTACATGTATAAACTATACCAAACTGCACATCATTTTTTGAAGAGGGGAGGAAAGGAAGGGAGGAAAATTTGGAACTCAAAACCTTGAAAAAATGAATGCTAAAATTTTTCTTGACATGCTAATTAGGAAAAAAATCTTTAAAAATAAGACAAAAAGGTACTTTAGTCAGACTTTTGCACCTCAAGCTTGGTGACAGAACTGACTGGAGTCAATATGCCATAATAGAAGAGTGGTCTGAGAGCCAGGAAAACCTGAGTTCAAGTCTTCCCTCTCAGAGTAGCTTGTCTTATTCTAGGCAAGTCATTTAACTTCTAGATGTGACTCTCTAAGACTTCAATTTCAGAGAAAGTGTTGAACTTTACTGGTAGAGAGAGTTGCTTCTTTTAGAGTTCTCTATATCAATGAATCACAGCCCAGTTTCTAACCTTATCTATGGAGAACACCTAGTGGTGATCATAACAGTTATCATTCAATAATTAACTAATAAATTACCCAGAGGATGATGTTGAGTTAAACATTACTTTGCTTTTCTTAACCAAGTTTACAATGTATTAGAAAATAATATTGCAAAGGAAAAATCAATCTTTATAATTTTCTCAAATATTTGTTAAAGAAAAGTAATATAAGAATTTTAACTTAGAGAATTAAGACAGTAGACAACTGATTTGTTTTATGCAAACAGAATGTCAGAGTTATTTTTTTTTTCATTTTTATCCTAGAGCTTAGTACAAGGGCAGGCATATAACATCAATTAATAAATATCTCTTGACTAACTGTTGCATGATAGCACCTACTGGCAAAGTGCAATATCATTGCTCACAACCATTATACATTGTAATTACCAGACAAAATAAGTTCTAGGGGAACTAAATATATCAGGGAAGCAACTATTTCTTACTTATTCTTGATAATCTGGGACTAATAATGAGGGAGGGACAATATTTTAGAATTAGTGATCCTAAAGTTGGAAAAATGTGTTAGAAATTTTATTTGGAATTGGGTACCTGGACCTGCTGCTCTATGTTCTATGCCTGGATAATGGTCAATGAAACCACGTAATTCAAAATACAGGTGAGTGTCACCTAACTTTTCTATTTCTAGATGAGATAGGCAAGTATGATAAATGTGAGAACTATATTTAACATGAATAATCATATTATGTAAAATTAAAGCTAATTTTAAAAACTCATCATCACCAAAATAAAAAAAAAATAACAACTATCCACAATAAACTATCAGGATTAAAAATGCCAATAATTCCATTTTATAATCAGAGAAGTAAGGGGAAGTAAATGTGCTTATATAGATTCTACTATGTGTCAGGAGCAAACATAATTTTGTTTGATGCTCATAAGAACCTTACAGGGTAGGTACTATTATTATCCTGATCTTATAGTTGAGAAAATGGAGACAAAGGGCAGTGAAGTGACATGTCTAAGATCACACAGCTAATAAGTGTCAGAGACTAAATTTGAATTCATTTTTTCCTGACTCTGTGCTGTGTGCTCTAATGAATGCCCTACTTACTGCTTCTAAGTAAGGTCAGAGAGTAGTTAAAATTTTATTCCTATTTCTGGTTTACTCATAGACTGGGGAGAAAGAATTCAGCAGAAAAAAAACAGTCCAAAGAGAGAACCAGATTTACCAATGGTCATTCTTATAAATTATAAGGAAGGAAAAAGAGTCAGTCCAGTTTTAACACATTGTACGCACAATGGTTTTTTTCTTTATTAAAGCTTTTTATTTGCAATGGATATGGGTATGGGTATCCTTCAACACTGACCCTTACAAAGCTTTCTGTTACAAATTTTCCCCCCTAGTCCCCACCCTCCCCTAGATTTCAAGAAGTCTACTACATGTTAATTACTTGACAAATCTAATTTGTGTATACATATTTTTACAGTTATCTTGCTGTGCAAGAAAAATCAGATCTACAAGAAAAAAAATCAGAGAAAGGAAACACAATGCAAGCAAACCTCAATAGAGAACATGAAAATGTTATGTTGTGGTCCACATTTCACATCCCTCTCTCTGGGTGTATATGGCTTTCTTCACCGAACAATTGGAACTGATTTGAAACATCTCATTGTTGAAGAGAGCCATGTCCATCAGAATTGATCATCATATAGTATTATTGTTGCCGTGTACAACAATCTCCTGGTTCTGCTCATTTTACTCACATCAGTTCATACAAGTCTCTCCAGGCCTCTCTGAAATCGTCCTGCTGGTCATTTCTTACAGAACAATAATATTCCATAACATTCATATACCATAACTTATTCAGCCATTCTCCAATTGATGGGCATCTTTTCAGTTTCCAGTTTCTAGCCACTACAAAAAGGGCTGCCACAAACATTCTTGCACGTGTGGGTCCCTTTCCTTCCTTTATGATTTCTTTGGGATATAAGCCCAATAGAAACACTGCTGGGTCAAAGGGTATGCACAGTTTCAAACTTTTTGGGCATAGCTCTAAATTTGAGCAATGGTTTTAAATGCTGATAACTTGTAAAGGTGAATCAAGTGGGAGATATTTGGAAATTAATCAAGAAGATTTTTTTCTTCTTAAATCTCTTTGCTTCTAAGAAATTATTACATTCCCTGTATTCTCACTAAGAATTCCTGATTCAACAATTGAGCTTAACAACATTAGTGCATAATGTATATAAAGACAATAATAAAGAAGAAAGTTAATAAAGTCACAGACTATATCCTCCTAGGATCATAGATCAAAGAGACCACTTAGATTGTCTTAATCAGAACTCTAGCAAGTGGTCATCTAGTCATTCCCAGAAGGCCTCCAGCAATGGGATATTTCTCACTGCCCAAGTTCTCATTCCACTTTGGAGCAATTCCAGTTGTAAAGATTTTTCTCCAATAGGTTAAGCTAAAATATGTCTGTCTCCACTATTCTTTTCTCTAAAGCACTAATACATAATTTAATTCTTCTTCCATATGATTTACACATATATTCTTTAATTTGCACTCTCTCGGTGTATATACTATCTCCATTGCTACAGATCTCAACCTATTCATGCTTTCTCATCCTCTTAAGACTTTTTTCTATGCCTTTCCAAAAATCCTCCATGACTAAAGGCTTTTTAAGATTCCATGGTTACCACTGCAGCATTTGGACCATCTTTCTAATATCCATTATTCTTACTACATGATCATTCCATTTCCTTTTCCAATCAAATTTATTTTTGACAATTTTTTTTATCATTTATTAATGGTAATATGTGATAACCTATTTACACCAACTGTACAACTCCATAATCTTTTAGGATATCCCTAATTTTTGTTTTTAGAAATAATAATTTTTTAAAATATATATGTTACCAGAAAGTGTGAGTGATAAGAAAAAAACATTTTTTTTATCAGAGAGCATTTTGGAACATTTACATATCTCATGAAATTTCTTAATAAAGTACAATCCACTGTTTTCTTCCTATTCAAGTTTGGGCCAATTTATCATACCCTTCAGGTCCTGTCTAATATATATTACTAATAAACTAAATCAATGAACAACCCAACATGCCATAGTCTGAATAATTGACATTTTTCCATTCATTTGGTTATTCCTGAGGAGATTATTATGGTGATTTTTCTTCCAGATTACCTACAAATCCTATTAAGGAGATATTGTAAAATTTAAGGTTTTAATTCAGACAGAATAATGTCATCTGCACATAAGAACATCTATAAGACCACATTATTTATGGAAAATTCATTTTGTATGAAATCTGAGCAGGAAATCTTAAATAATAGTGCTGAAGACCTTTAGTGAGTAGGGAGTGGTGTGCAAATGAACTGAGCAAAGTAAAATAATTAAATTTATTGACCATATTAAACTTTAAAACTTTTTCATCTTAAAAGTCTTAATATATAATTGTCTTTTTTGCTGTAATCATTTCTTTTTTATATAAACAGCTTTGAGTTCACAATATTTTGACTCATAATCTTTAATTCTTCATGATGAAGCCATACTTTTGCTACATTGCATATAAAACACATCTCTTATTAAGAGTCAATTTTTCCAAGTCACTTAGAAATACTTTTGAAGGGATTTTGTTCTCATACAAAGCTTTTTGCAGACAGATATCTCCCTCACTTTTTTTTTTTAACTGTCCTGGAATGCAACACTGCTTATGCTCTTCCGTCATTCTCTTTTGCAGTGTTTTGTAAATGCAACTGTACTTTAAGCTGCCTTTGCCTTCCTAGTCTCTTAACAAAGAGATCAAATATTTGCTAGCTGAGGCAGTTTCCCAGATGTTTTTTACTTCCCTGTTATGCTGAATGTTTTACATTGGCGAAGATTGTGTGAGAAATAGTTAAAATATGACAAGCTATCATCTCTTTTCCAGATCCTGCCACTCACTACATATAACATCAGTGTAAGTAAAGTCCCAAACTTTATGCCACAGAATTCTGCTGTTGCATAGGTGAATATAGAGGTATTCCTTGAAAAAGTTGCTTCTAGCAACAGTTCCTCTCTAAATATCAAACAAAAAGTTGTCTATATTAATATATACATATACATATATATCATATGTATTCTTTTCTTCCATCTAATTCATTCTGAATGAAGGCTTAAACTGAAATAATAATAATGATAATGATAATAATAAATCAGCATTTATGTAGCATTTAAAGAGTTGCTTCATACATGTTATCTCATTTGATCCTCACAACACTGAGGTAGGTGCTATTATTACCTTCCCTTTACAGCTAAGGAAACTGAGACTAACAAGTGATTTAGCCAGGATCAGGCAGCTAGTAAGCTCTAAGCACACCCATTCTACCAAAGGATGAAAAAAAAATTCCCTCTATAGTATATCTAATAAATAGTCATTCAATCTTTGCTTAGACACCAAGTGAGTAGGAGCCCATTATCTCCCAAGTCAGTTGACTCCACTTTTTAATTTTGCTTTGTTATGTTTTCCATACATCAAGCATAAACTTGACTCTTTCATTTCCATAACTTCATATTTAATATTTCTTTAAAATTATTTAACAGACATTGCTTTATGAATCATGTTGTGAGAGAAAAATCAGAGCAAAAGGGAAAAACTATGGGAGAGATTAAAAAAAACAGAAAAAAGAAGTGAACATATCATGTGTTAATTTGCATTCAGTCTTTTTAGTTCTTTTTCTGGATGCAGATAGTATTTTCTGTCCTAAGTCTATTGAGATTGCTTTAAATCACTGAATCTCTGAGAATAACCAAATCTTTCATAGTTAATCATCACACATTCTTGCTATTGTTGTGTACAATGTATTCCTGGTTCTGCTTGATTTACAGCATCAGTTCAAGTAAATCTTTCCAGGCCTTTCTATAATCAACTTGTGCATCATTTTTATAGAACAATATTTCATTACTTTAATATACCATGACTTGTTCAGCCATTTCCCAATTGATGGGCATCTACTCATTTTCCAATTCTTTGTTACAATAAAAAGAGCCACTTAAAGACATTTTTGCACATGTGGGTTCTTTCCCTCCTTTATAATTTCCTTGGGATACAGACCCAGTAGAGACTCTGCTGGTTCAAAGGGTATGTGCAATTTGATAGCCCATAGTTCCAAATAGCTCTCCAGAATGGTTGGATCATTTAACAACTCCACCAATAATGTATTAGTGTCCCAATTTTCCCACATCCCCTCCAATATTTATCATTATCTTCCTATCATCTTAGCCAATCTGAGAGGTGTGAGGTAGCACCTCAAAGTTGTTTTAATTTGCATTTCTCTAATAAATAGTGATTTAGAGCATTTTTTCATATAACTATAGATGGTTTTAATCTTGTGATATGAAAATTGTCTGATCATTCATATCTTTTGACCATATAACAACTGGGGAATGACTAGTATTCCTTTAAATTTGACACAGTTATTTATATATTTTAGAAATGAGACCTTTATCAGAAACATTGGCTGTAAAGATCTTTTTCCCGCTTTGTACTTCCCTTTTAATCTTATTTCTGTTGGTTTTGTTTGTGCAAAACCTTTTTAATTTAATGTAATCAAAGTTGCCCATTTTACCTTTAAAGAACATTATAATGTTCTCTAGTTCTTCTTTGGTGATAAATTCTTCCCTTCTCCAAAGATCTGATAGGTAAAATATCCCTTGTTCTCCTAATTTGTTTATGGTATCATCCTGTATGCCCAAATCACATAACATGTTGACCTTGTTTTGATATGTGGTATGAGATTTAGGTCTATGCTGAGTTTCTGACATATTATTTTACAGTTTTCTCAGAAAATTTTGTCAAATAGTGAGTTCTTATTGCAGGAACTAGAGTTTGGGGGTTTATAAAATATTAGATTGCTATGGGCCTTGATTACGTGTATCTAATGTATTCTACTGATCAACCATTCTATTTCTTAGCCAGTTCCAAATGCTTTATAATATCGTTTTAGGTTTGGTACTGCTAAGCCACCATTCTTTGTATTTTTTTCATTAATTCCCTTAATATTCTTGACATTTTGTTCTTCCAGATGAATTTTGTTAATATTTTCCTAGTTCTATAAAATAATGTTTTGGCAGTTTGATTGGTATGGCACTGAACAAGTAGATCAATTTAGGCAGATTTGTCTTTTTATAATATTAGCTTTGCCCAGCCGTGAACAATAGACATTTTTCCAATTGTTTAAGTCTGACTTTATTTATATGAAAAATGTTTTGTAATTGTGTTCATATAGTTCTTGTCTTGGCAGGTAGATCCCCAAGTATTTTATTTTGTCTACAGTAATTTTAAATGGAATTTCTCTATTTCCTGCTGACGGGCTTTGTTAGTAATATATAGAAATATTGATGATTTGTGTAGGTTTATTTTATATTCTGCAACTGTGAATTGTTTCCAGTAGGTTTTGGATGGTTTTCTAGGATTCTCTAATTATGTTATAATATCATTTGCAAAGAGTGATCACATTTAATCTTTAGTTCAACAACAATTTTTGTATCCACATTCTGTAATCCAACATATTAGTTTGTCCATTCTCTGAACTGTATCATCTGTGAACTTTAAAAAATAGAAGCTTAATTATTCAAACCAAATCCCTTACAACTGGGACTCCCAAACAACTCACCCAGTGATGACATAGAGACTCAGAACAATTTCTGGATGAGAAATTGTGTTGGCAATGTGTCTGAATAGGCTTATTATCACAGACTCCCTTGTCCCACAAAACTGACATACTGTCACAGGGGAAAATATCAGGTATAATCCATGCCCCACAAGACACTCGGGAAAAGAAAATATGTACACAATGTATTGTATCCCCAACTGCCTTCCTTTGAGTCACTGTGTCCTGGGAAGCTCAAGGAGACACAGTCACGTCAAACAAAATTCTCAAGGAGTCAAAAAAAAGGAGTCATGTCCTTCAAGGATAGCAGGGATTTATTTGTTTTTGAACCTCATTCTGTAGTAAAATACATCTCAATTCATGAACATGTTTTTAAATAAATTGATAACTATATTTTTATAACTGGTTTTCTTTTTCATTTCCTATTGTGTTTTATTCATTTAAAACTATTATCTTAGAAGGGGTCAATAGGCTTTATTAGATTGCCAGAGGGATCCACAGTGCACATAAAAAGGTTAAGAATACCTGTTTTGAAGGAAGCCATATTACAAAAATATAATATTATCCCCCTAGCTACTTCTCTAGAAAATAATGTAATAATATTCTATTTCTATATTCCAATCATGAGCACATTTTATTGATGCTTATGCCTATGAGGTTATATCCAATTTTAAAGTTTCTAATGGACTTTATTATCTGTCCTTCATACATTGGCATATAGACACTTAAGCCTATAAATATTAGAGTTTCTCTTTTTCCAAACATGGCCTCCTTTTAATTTCTGAATGCCTCTATTCTTCTTTTTTATGTTTTACTTAAATAAATTTCATCTATAATGTACAGGAAATGAGAACTTTATTTGAGAAAATTACTGCAAAGAGTTGTTTTTCCTAGTTAACTATTTACCTTTGAATGTTAATTGAATTTTTTAATGCAAAATATTTTTTAAATTCCATGTAATCAGAATTGTTTATCTTCTGCAGTTCTCTTTATCCTTTGTTTGCTCATGAACTCTTCTCCATGGGTGTAAAAAACATTTTATTCTTTATTTGTTTAAATTGTTTTATTATGCGACTTGTAAAATCTAAGTCACATAACCATTTGGAGCTTATTTTGGCATATGGTACAAAATGTAGATTTATGCCTAATTTCTGCCAGTTTATGAAATAGTTTCCCCAGAAACTTTTATTGAATAGGGAATTTTCATCCCAATAGTTGGATTCTTTGGATTTATTGAACATTCTTCTACTATGTTCATTTGCTTTTGTATGCTATGTATTTTATTTACTCCAGTAACTGACCTCTCTGGCATTTTTTAAAAACCAGTACCAAGTAGTTCTGATTACTGTCTTGTAGTATAGTTTTACATCTGGTATACTAGGCACTCTTTCTACTCTCTTTAAAAAAAAAAGCAAATTATTTTTTCATGTGATTTTTTTGATCTTTTATTTCTTTAGTTCAATAATGTTAACATTTTTCTAGCTCTCTAAAATAATGCTTTGGGAATTTGATATGACACTGGTTATATACATTAATTTAGCATTGCTACTTTTGTTATATTGGCATAGTCTATTCTTGAGAAATTAATTCTCCAATTGTTTAGTTCTGTTTTTATTTTTATAAATAATTTATATATTTGTATTCATATAGTTCCTATGCATGTGTTTATAAATATACTCCAAATAATTTTTATATATTATATTTATTTTGAATGAGTGTCTGTTTTTATCACTTTTTCCTAGTCTTTGTTAGTACATATAGAAGTGCTGATTTGTGTGGATTTATTTAGGTTCTGAGAATTTATTAAAGTTATGAATTTGTAGTTTACTCTTGGATTTTCTCACTATATCATTGTATTAACTTCAAAGAAGTGATAAGTTTTTGTTTCTTCTCTACCTGTGCTTTTTCTCTCAATTTCTTTTTCTTGTCTTATTGTCAATAACTAGTATTTCTAGCATGAAATGGATCAATATTGGTGACAGCACACATCATTTCTTTATCCCTGAAATTATGGGAAAAATTTTGACTTTTCTATGTTATATATAATGTTGGCTCTAAATTTTAGATTAAAATTGTTCACCATCATGACAATAGTTCAATTTATGTGAATGCTTTAGAACAGTAGTGTCAAACTGAGATAAAAACTAGGAACACCAAACTGTACACAAGGATCTTCAAGGACAGCATATTCATTTAGAAAACAATATAGTAATATCCTCTATGTTTTCTTCTATTTTTATTTTGTTAAATATTTCCTCATTACATTTCATTCTGGTTTCAATTCTACTTGGGAGTATTATATGACACATGCAACTCTCAGGCTGTATATGATATTTCTGTATTAGGATATTTTAATGAAAAATATATATTAAATTTTTATCAAAAACATTTTTAGCATCTTTTGACAAAATCATAAAGTTTTTATTATGATTCATTTTGTTTATAGTTTTCCTTATATTACAAAAAACTTGCATTTCTAGAGTCTAGAATTCAATGTGGTCAGATTGAATAATCTTTAATCTATATTGCAATTTCTTTGCACATCTTTCATTTAGTACTTTTATGTCGATATTCATTAAATGTTAGTCCAAAATTTTATTTCCTTGCTTTGTCTTTTCTTAGATTCAGCATGAAGATCACATCTATATCTTAGGAAGAATTTGAAAAGGAAATGTGTTTTTTTGAATATTTGATAGGATTCATTTGTGGCTTTTGGTCCTGTCTATTTTTTTTTTAAAAATCAGCATTCACTTAGAAATTATTTACATTTCTTTTGCTTATATTGGATTGTTTAAATAATATATGTTCTTTTTTTGATAATCTGAGTATTTTATGTTGTTGCAAAGAGTCACACATTTTATCTATATGTTTAGTTTTGTTGGCATACAAGTGGGCAAAATTGTTCCATTTATTTCATCTTCAGTTATTATGAATCATCTCTTTACACTTTTGATTTAATTTTAAATAACATTTGCTAACTGTTTATTTATCCCTTTCATTTAAAAAATACTAGCTCCTAGTTTTGTTTAAGTCTTTTTTTCCACATTTTTTTAAGCATCTTTGATGGTATAGTATGTAATTGTGATTTTTTGTTACATTTCTTTTTTAAATTACATGCATGTTTATTAATCTATTCTTCTCATATCTTTTAATGAAAACATTTAATGATATGAATTTTCCTTTAAGGTTGCCCTTAGTTGTATCCCATCGGTTCTGATATGTTGTCATTGTCATTTTCTCTGAAGAAATTTTCTGTTGTTCCTGATATCTGTTTTTTGAACTATCATTTCCTTAGGATTAAATTGTTTAGTCAATTCATTTTGTTCATTTCCTCCATGACCTTTTATTTAATATATGTTTTTTATTGCATTGTGGTCAGCAAATGGTATATTTAATATTTTTGCTTTCTTGTTATGTTCAGGGGATTTTTGTGCCCCAGTATATGTTCATTTTTTAGTAAAAGTTTAGGCAAATGTTCCATTTATTAATTGTCAGGATCTATCATCTTTCATTTATCTAAAGTTCTAGCTAGTCTTTAACTTATTTCTTAATGATCTTTTTGTTAGATTTATTTAGCTCTGAAAAGGGTACACTGGTTTCTCCCACTCTCATAGTCTTATTTAAATGGTATCATTCATATGCATATATATTAAATATTGCTTTATCTATGCTGACTTTAGGCAGAACTTATATATTTTTAAAATTGCCTCCTTTTATTATTATTTTTACAAATGCCTTTTCTGACATTCATGAAAGCTGTCTCTGCTTTTCTCAGTTGAACTGAAATATAGATTTTGTTCCAGCTGTTTATTTTATTTGTGAGTCTTTATATTTCAATTAAATTTCTTATAAACAGTTTATTGTTGTATTCTATCTTCCATTTCATTCTATTATTTTTTCCCATTTTTATGTGAATTCCCTTTATGTTCATACTTAGGTTGTTAATTGAGTAGTACTTTCCATCTTGCACTCTTGATCTTTTTCTTCTACTTACCTTTTGGCCTTTTCTTCAGACAAATCAATGAATGAGTTTGCTGAACTATTACTTTTCCACCCTATTTTTCCCTCAGGCACAGTCTTTACCTTTTTTTTCTTTTTTTTTCTTTCCTTTAAACCTCTATTCAAACTCCAGTCTCAAATGTAGCTTTCTGTTCACTATCTCACTTATCTACCACCTCTCTTAAATATTTTTCTCTCCTCTCCCTTTTTCCTTCTGATATCCTGTTATATAATATGATATATATGTGTATATAATATATTTCTACATCAAGATTGTGTGTGTGTGTGTTCAGCCTTCTATTATTTGTTTCAGATGAAAGTAAAGTTCATGGGATGCTAGTGTTTTCCATCCCTTTCTCCATTTTCATATATTCTTCATCTTATGTGCTTCTATTGTATTAGATAGTGAATTCTCTTTTTCTCCCTCATTTCTTCCCCATTATATTCTCCCTTCCCTCTCATTTCCTTCCTCTATCAATATTATCAGAATAGAAAAACAAAACAAAACAAAAACACGACTAATAGAGGCTTTTGCCTGTCATTTACCTTTCTCAATAACCTTTGAAGACAAAGCTTTTGGAAAGGACATGTATTTCTTCTCCTATTAGAATATAAAAAATTCATTATCATATGATTACATGTGTTAGCCTTCCAATTGATTAAATATATATTACCTAACTATATTTTTCTTGATTTCTGTGTACACATTTCAAGGTTTATTCTTAAAATTGGCCTCTTCATCACTCTGCTTGGAAGTAATTTATTCATTAAAAATTCTTTCCCTACATAGGACTATGCTCAGTTTTGTCATATTCTTTATTATAAGCTTTTATATTTTGTATTATGGAATAATAGATTCCAAGATCTCCTCCATTTTACTGGCAGCTGTCAAATTTTGTTTGATCCTAACTTGGGATTCATGATACTTGACTGTTTTCTTTCTGGATGTTTATACTATTTATTTTTCTTTGGTCTGGAAGCTCTCGATTTGGGCTGTCATGTTCCTAGAAAATTTTATTTTGTGGTTTCTTGCAGGAGGAAACAATTTGCTCTCTAGTTCTAATAAATCTAGGCAGTTTTTATTTAAGATGTCTTGAAATATAGTATCTGGGATTTTTAAAAAAAAATCATGACTTTCAAGAAGTCTTATAATTCTTAGATTATCTCTTCTTTAACCATTTTCTGGGTCAATTGTTTTTGATAGTATATACTTTACCTGGCATTTCTTTTGCTGTTCTTTGCTATGTTTCAGAAAGGACTCTCATTATATTGTACTGCCTGGGCCTTGGCTTTGCAAAGTATAATAATAAGTCAAATTAAATAAGATGAAATTTAATAGTGTTGGCTTTCCTTCTAATAACTCTTATTATAATCCTTCTATGCTTTCACATCTGTGTAATTCTTCTTGTTTAATTTGACTTATCATTATAGCTTGTGGAAATCTTTTTGGATGTCATTTCTGTCACCTAATCTGTATGCCTCTCAGCCTCATCTTATCCACAAATATTATAAGCGTGTCAATTAGGCTTTTATACAAATCATTGATCAAAAATGCTGGACAAAACAGGATCCAGGAGAGTTATCTCAGTCGTTCCACTTGATATCAACCACTTTATTGTTTAGCTTATTTAAACAAGTCCAATCTACATAATTTTACTTTTAGTCACTATACATCCCTCCATCTTGTATACAAGTCTCATAATACTCATATTTCTTCTGTGACAGTTTAACCATTGAATTAATATAGAACATTGATTTGTTTTGTAGAATATCATCAAATTCTTCATATAATTTATCAATTTTTTCAAGTGCCTCAATAGATGCTGGTGAATAAATTGAAATTACCTTCACAGTAGTTTATTTATAATTATTATGAGTTTTTCAAGGGAAAAAATAAATGCCTCTTAAAATAATAATTTTGATACTTCTAAGCTTATTATGAAATCTTGTAGCTAATTCTTTTATTCTTAGCAAATTAATGCTGGCTTCTAAGTATTAGCATTTCAATTTTTTTTTCTCACTTCTTTGGTAATAGTTTTTTTATTTTTCCAAATACATGAAAATATAGTTTTCAACGTTCATCTTCACAAAACCTTGTATTCCAAAATTTTTCCCCTCCTTCCCCTAGACAGCAAATAATCCACTATAGGTTGAAGATATGGAATTCTTCTAGATATATTTTCATATTGGTCATGTGGCACAAGAAAAAGCAGATCAAAATGGAAAGAAAATAAAACAAATATGGAAAGAAAAGAAGTAAACAACAGCACCACCAAAAAAGGTGAAATTACTATGTTTTGATCCACATTCAGGTTCTATAGTTCTTTCTCTGGATATTAATGGCTTTTTCCATCACAAGTCTATTGGAAATTCCCTGAATCACTTCATTATTGAAAAGAGCCAAGTCCACCACATTTGATCATCAGATAATCTTCTTGTTGCTGTGTACAATGTTCTTAGTTTTGCTCACTTCACTCAGCATCACTTCATGCAAGTCTCTCCAGACTCTCTGAAATCGTCCTGCTGGTCGTTTCTTACAGAGCAATAATATTCCATAACATTCATACACCATAATTTATTCAGCCATTCTCCAATTGATGGGCATCCCTTCAGTTTCCAGTTTCTAGCCACTACAAAAAGAGCTGCCACAAACATTCTTGCACATGTGGGTTCTTTTTCCCTTTTGTATGATCTCTTTGCAATCAATACAGACCCAGCAGCCCTTTGGACATAGTTGAAATATTGAGCTATTTTGAATTTTTCTCAATTTCTAAGCCTGTGTACTACTAATTCAATGAACAATTTAAGTATTTTGCTCATTGTTGACCTCAAACTTACCATTCTACACATTCAAGCATCCACTTTCTTTCTAATTTTACATTTCCCTATTTCCAGAGAAACTAATAGAATTCTAGAATGTCAGAGCTGAAAAGGACCTTAGAGATAATTAGAAGAATAGCTAACATTTACATAAGCTTACTACATGCCAGGCTCTGCACTAAGTGCTTTTCAAATACTCTCTCATTTAGCTCCCACAACAACCCTGAATAGTAGGTGCTGTTATCCTCATTTTATAGTTGAAGGAACTGAGACAAACAACAATTAAGGGACTTATCCAGGGTCACGCAGCTAATAATGAGTGTCTAGATTGAAACTCAGTCTTCCTGACTTTAGGCCTAGCACTCTATCCCCTGCCCTACCGAGCTGCCCCACATCAACCATACTAACTCCCACATAAAGGGAAGATGAGACGTTATCTACAAGCCCAGAGAAATGCTTTGTCTAGTTTTGCAAAGCTGGCTAGTGGTGTTGAGCCAACCCCCCCTTCCTTGCCATTAGGACTAGAAATTGAGTTTTAAAAGAGAGCTCAGGAAAAACCTTGGGGCTCCCACTACCTTTACATACCATTGTGTCATAAAATCCAGGTGCATTATCCTCATCCTTGCTAGGATAATTTCCCTTCCTTTTGAGCATTGCCCCTCAATGTCTCCCACCCTCAACCTTCTTGCCTTGATCTCTATCAGGATTAAGTTATGATCCTTTCCTAGAATTATGGCTTGGCCATCCTCCCAATGTCCTTGCTCCCCCCTCCCTTTATCTGCCTTTGTTCCCCCTATAATATTGTATACTCAGGTTATGTATTCTGTTTGCAAACCCTAGTTAGCTAAAACCCTCTGTAAGTTCCCTGCCTCAGTTTATCTGTACCAAATACGTTGGACAAGGGTCCCATCCAGTCAACTAGCTTAAACTCCACATTAAGATTTAAAAACCAATCTTTGCTTGCCTCAGTTTCTCTGGTATCATAGTGGAAGAACTATGATTGAATCCAGGTCCTTGGTTTCCAAGTCCAACGCTTTCCATTATACAATTCTACTTAGTTAAGATGGTTTAGTAATTATATACCTAAGTTCTTTAAGTATCTTGTGCTTTAATTACTCTAGGCCAACACACCGAAATTCATGTAAAATTGATAGATGTTGTCTTACACGCTCTTCATTTATTTTGGATTTCGCAAAATTAGAGAAGCCACCCCAAATGTTTATATGGATTATTTGTGTCTGACCTATGTCAGAACATTCTGAGCTTGTATTGGTCTGATCAGCCACAATTGGACACAATGGGACACACAAATGGGAAACACTTAGGGATGTCATTTTTATTGTTTTCAAAAATGAAGAACAAAGAATAGTCATATTTGTTACACTTTTTGAATTCGAAGATGCCCCTCCCTGATTGAAAAGACAAGAGCAAAATGTAGTTCCCTTCAGTTCTGTGGTCTGTTACCATTAAATTTTTCAACCCAAGTATTGGAAAGCTTTTCTTTGTTTCTCTTTTTGTTGCAAATTCAATGTCTTTGTTTTTGTTTGTTTATTTGTTTATTTATGGATACACAGTGGATAGAACTTAGATCTGAGTCAGGAAGAGCTGCTTTAAATCCTATCTTGGATACCTATTGGCTTAGGAACATTGAGCAAGCTATTTAATCCTTATGTGCCCCAGGCGATTAAGTCAAGTCAGACCAACTAATATTTATTAAGGGCCTATTATGTGCCAGGCACTTGGCATAATAATGCTGGAACTTATCTCCTTACTTAGAACTTATCTATTGAGTGCAAGGCAGATGATGAAGGATGTTCCAACAATGGGAGTGAACAAAAAAATCACTTTTCCATATTCACATGGTCCAGAAATAAACATATCAACTCACTATAAACTGATTAACTTGATAGTAACCCTAAAGATTGAAGATAGATAAGTCTCCTTGAGGAAAAAAGAAAGAATAGAAAAGGACTATCTGTTCTAGCCCCAGTAGGACCTCTACTGCAAGTCAACAAAGAAAAGAATACACTTCTTTATCTCACAGGAAATAATCATAACAGCTAACTTTTATATAAACTTTTAAGGTTTGTAAAACACTTTACCTATATTCTTTCATTAAAAAAGAGACAGACATGGGAAGAAATGATTTCAGAACATTTTTTGTCTTTTTGGCCCCACCTACTACTGGACTTCATATTCTTAGACCGATCTTGTGCTGGAATCCCAGCTTCTGCTCAGCTTCTTCCAAACTCTTCCCTTATTCCCCGTTCTCCTTAGTCCTTCAGATCCCCCTATTCTAAATATCTGGAAAGCAACTAGTCAAGAACTGCAAAAAGGTATGCTTGGTATGGAGCCAGAAGATGTGAGTTAAAAATCTCACTTTTGAAACTTATTAGCTATAGTTATGTAACTGTGATCAAGTCACCTTATCATTAAAGAGTCTCAAGTTTCTTCATTTCTAAAGTGGTGATAATAATAGTTATAGTACGTAGTTTAAAGGGTCATGGTGACATTCAAATGGGAGAATACATTAAATTTAAAATATCTGTCAGCTACCACTACTAAGCAGATAGGCTCCTAAAAAGGCATTTGGAAAAGTGGAACTGCATCTCTGGAGAGGAGTTAGAATTTCTGCTTACAAAGTGTAGCATGGCAGGGTGTCACTAGGTTGAAGCCATGAGAGCAGTCACAATCATAACCCTTTCTTTGCCAACTCTACCATAGGATTTTTATCTTTCACCATTGAAATGTATCTTAATTTTTATATCTAAGGTCATCAAGATGCTTTCTAGAAACATGTCTTCTAGGCAATCTTTCTAAACACAGCCATTTCATTAATTTGGTCAAAGCATAAGAAGTCTTTACAATAATAAGGAATTAGTATTAATTTTTTTTTCTATTAAAGGAAGTCACAAGGTGATAAGCCAGCCCTATATAAATTGATAGGAACATGTAATCATTAATTCCATTTATGAAACAATATTATGATTCCAACTAAAATTCTATAAATATACATGCACATATATACATATAAATATACATATAAATAAAATTTATTCCTTTAGAAGTAAAGACTAGTTGTAAATTTAAAAATTTCTTTCACATAAGCTGTGGGAGGTGGGGAAGAGAGTCTTTGGGGAAAAAACAGTATCAATTCTTTTTGTTAGAATTTTTTACATCTTTTTGTACTGAGCATCCTTTCCAAATTGCATGCTCACCTTTCCAGATTGAAGATATTAGCAGATGTTAGATCCAAGGAAAGTTTGCATTTAGCTGAAAACTATTTAGTTAATTTAAACTGAGTTCCTTGCTTTCAGATAACAGAATTGCTCTTTTAATTTGTTGGTAGTTGTCTTATTTGTGAAATTAAGACCTTTTTATTTTTCCATATGGATGTCCCTGTAATGACTATACTATGATTGCTTTCCATGCTTTCTATCCTTTCCCTCTGATAGCCTATAATTTTTGTAAATTATTATTATACAAAATTTATTTATTTATATTGCAAAATAATTTTGTAAATTATAAAATAAAAAAATTAATTTTTGTGTTAGCTCTCTCTCCATAATTCACTTTATGGTCCACTTTTACTGGGTCTTCTCTTTACAGAACAGAACCAAGCACCTAGATTCACAGTCTACTTACAAATATAGAAGAATAATATTTTGCTGTATTAATGATTCTGTCCTTTCACTGATATGTACTCCTTCAGAGACAATTGCAACCCTCTATATCCTCTTAACCTGGATAATGAGAAAATAATTTCAAATGAACAATTAAGACATTGATATGTTATACAAACCTATAAATAAGGTTTCTTCTTTTAATAGCCCCATTAAACACTATACTCTCTACTTTAAACTCATGCCAGTTTCATTCCTGAGATCCTTAGGACAAAAATCATCTGGCTCCTTTTCATCAACAGAATCAGGCTAAAGCTCTAGCTAAGGTAGGTTAGTCAGTTGGATGGTGAGATGCACTTAATATGTTCTAAGTGGTGTTTGATTCCATAATTATAGGCCTGAATCTTTTATAACATAGACACAACACTCCACCTATATAATATGATGTATTATTTTTATATTTTGGTATACTATTGTAACTTCCTGATCTTATTTTTAAAGAGATCTTACTAAGAAAACAAATATCTAAAACTGAGCAAATAGGAGATGTTTATTTCCTGTTAAAGATAAATGAAAAAATAATTTAAATGCTCTATTAGGCCATGATTACATTAAATAAACCAGTAAATAATGTGTCATTTATAATTAACACTATTGTAAGAGTTTTCCTTCAGCAGTTTTGTTACTGAATATGTTTAAGCAATATAAGCCTCTATTGCCTTAATATTTTTTGTAAGATCCTAAAGATTGAAAATGTGTAAAAGTCTCTAAGGTCAGAAGGGCATTATAATTACAGACAATTGCTTACTTAAAAAAAGAATGCTTTTTGTTGGTATAAAATGCCAATACTTACTTGTATTTTAGACTGAGAAAATATCCAAATAAAAAGCACCAAGTTAGCATTCTTGTCACAATATTATTTACATGATGCAATTTCCTTGTGTATCTCAAAGAGAGAAAGATCAAAACAGCAAATTAAAAAAAAATCAGGTGCAGCTAAGACTTGTTTTTCCTTAATATTTCAGTAATACTAATTCAACATGTTTAGAAATATTTCAAGTGAAGAATGGATTGGACCAAAGAAATAGCTTTTATTGACAACTGGGTTAATTATAGTAGTTTTCTTACTCAAAGGCCTATTATTTCACTGTAAAAATCACTGTGGGTTAAAACGTGATACACATTAGCCTCTCCATGGGTATGATGCTTTACATATTTTAAGAAACATATATTTTTAAAAGCCTACTGAACATAAATGCTTTTAAAAACACATAGTTTCAAAATAACTCTTCTTTGATATGAAATGTGAATTTGCTTTGGGAAATTTTTATTTTTAAAAACCCCACTATTTCTTCCTATCCTACTAGATGCCCATTTAATATGTATTTCGTAAGTTCCATTTATAAGGCAGTGCTACTTCATCCGTGTGTTTAATGGTACATGGAGCTCTTTGGGAAACCAGAATGTGGCTATCATGGAGTCATTGGATTTTAACAGAGATTCTTTCTCTATAATTAATTCAACGCATGCCCCATATGGGTAATGTTGAACAAGTGGATCTTTCTCCAATCTGAAAAGCTGCCAAAATGGAGAGGAAAGAAAAGAGAGAGAGAGTCTCAAAAGAAGTCATAGAGAAGCACAAAATGATCATGAAGGAACACTGCTTTGTAATAATTCCATTACAGAAGTACATTGATTAGTGCTAATACAGAACAGTTATGACATACTATATCAGAGCAAACATTACATAGTTCCTGGACCATCTCTTGAAGATTATTTTGTCATCAAACAGAAAATCAGAGAATTACAGAATGATTGGCTGTGCATGTCGGATACAGGAAATTTTTAAAATGAGTATTTCAAGTTTCTCTCCTTTTGTTTAAAGAATCTTTGCATAGAATGGAAATAAAAAAAACACATAGAAGAATGGAAGCTCAGAATGAAAATCACCAGTCTGACCTTTATACACCATCCTTAGCCAAAGCTTTTAGCCAAAGATTGCATTACATCTATTATGCATGACAGCCTTATTTTGAGAACCTTGTGTAAATTCATTGTAAGCCTAGGTAAGACTGTTCTATTCTTGTGTTCCAGGATCCTAGCAAATGAAATTGTGTCAGAATCTTGTACTAAGCGATGCACAGTCTTCGAGTCGGATGAAATCCTGACAAATGGAACACTGTGTCAGTGCATATTAAGAAGATTGGTAGAAAACCCTAGAATAGAAAAAAAAGGTTGATTTTGCAAATGTCAGTGGAAAGACTTTAATAGTTATGTTGAACATGAAAGACCCAATGGATTGAACACAAGACCGATGAAATATTTTCTGTTCACTTTTCATGAAAAGAAAGTGAAACAGAAATACATTATTTTTGAGCCTTCTCATCCTTCATTCTATTCATCCAAATCCAAATTTTAAATTTCCCATACTCCAAATGCTTTTCTCAAGATACAAATATTAGACTATATTTAGTCACATTCTGCCTCCTTGCATATTACCCCTTCTACATTTTGAGATGTTAGGATATTTCATTTTCTCTTCTTTGATAATAGCAATTTTGCTGTCAGTCAATAACAGTTTGTTAATATATGGATGAATGAAAAAGCATTTATTAAGCACTTACAATATGCCAGGCACTATGCTAAGTACTGGAGTAAGAAACACAAACAAGAAAAACTGTCCTTGTTCTAAAAGAGAGGGGTGGAAGTGAGGGAGGATTTGTGATAGCAACCTAAGGTAGAGATAGGCCAGAAGGAATAAGTGACCTGATTCTAGGCCAAGAGAAAATGAAAAAAGGCCTAGAGTCCCAGGAACATAGTCAGTTTTATTAAGAGGAGGAGGAAGGCCAAAGAATAGATAGCATGGTTTAGAAATGACCTGGAAATCAAAGGAAGCCTTATTCTGGGTAAGATAAGGTGAAAACTAGAGCTCATTCATAAATGAAGGACAAACTTTTTCCTTAAAAAGATAGAAAATTAAAGTAAAGAAGCAATTAGTTATTAGCCTTGTTGATGGAAGTAAGGAGGGAGTATGGAGAGGAAAGGAGATATTAGACAACCCATTGTTCCTTGTTTATAACAATTCAGTTATTTTTTTTTACATTGACTTTTCCCCAATGTTCATGTCACCCTGTCCTTTCCCCCTTCAGCCCCCAAATCGACTTTTCTCTGGCCTTCCTTGAAGTGAAGCTATAAGGCTCCCTAGTTTTTCTCTCCTCGATGCAAAAGTGTTTAAGCCTCACAATCAAATACTTGAAAGAAAAGGATGTCTTTAAAGTACATGATATTTTTTAATCTCTAATAACTGTGGACTCTCTTCTCACTAGTCTCTCACCAAATATAAGTAGTCTTGATTAAAGTTATGACACTGGGATTATACTTAGGCCTCCTTGTATTGTTCATCATGAACCTGGGTTCTCAAAGATTCTGCCACCAGACTGCAAGCTTTGGCAAATTGTATAAAGCTGAAGAAGATTTGGACGGGGATGAGTAAATATGTTTATTATCCCAGGTAAATTTAAAGAGGCTTATCATTAGATTGGCTTACTCTGAAAAACTATCTACTACATGGGGTTTAATATGCATAGGTGGAAGAATGGAAGGGAAAAGAGAAGAAAACATTTACTTTTACTATCACTAACAATAATAATAATAATAATAATAGCTAAGATTTATTGTGTCTATTCTGTGTCAGGCACCATACTAAAATGCTTTACAAATATGATCTCATTTGATCCTTACAATAACAGTGAGAAATGAGTATTATTATTATACCCATTTTACAACCAAGGAAACTGAGGCAGATAGAAGTTGAGTCACTTACCCAGGATCACTCAGCTAGTGTCTGAATTTGAATTCAGGTCTTTCTCACTCCTTGCCCAGAGCGCTATCCAATGTACCACATAACCACTTCTAAATCATAGATCCTTGCAGTATTTATGTATTTCCCTCAACAGTAAGGAATTGAGGAGAGGTAGTAAGCATGTTTAGAAATTTCACTATCTTACATTTGAATAGCATGTTGGGTTTTTAATAGCACCAATATTAGGGTTAGGGTTATATTATCTCATCTTTCTAAATTCTCAAGGACCTTAGAGATTATCTAGAAAAATACCCTCACTTGAAGGAGGAAAAAGGCCAGGTGGGCTAAAGGACAGGCAAAGATCACCTATTCAGTTCTTGGTTATTGATCAGTGAATGTATCATATGGAGGGAGTGACAAGGACTGGAAATAGGGATGAGTCTTAAGGAGTAATGAATGAGTGATGGAAGTTGCTGAAATCAGCAGGATCCAGATATTTGAGTCTGAGAAGATGGTTACCAATTTCAGATTAAAAATAGGAGAGAGAATAAAGAGAAACATGTTTTTAACTTCAGTATCAGAGAGCCCTTATTAATTTCCTATCATGTGCAAGGGACTTGCTAGGTGCTGAAGATACAAAGACAAAATTGAGAAAAAAATAAAACAAAAATGAATCTTCTGCTCTCAAAAGAACTTAATTCTTCTAGGATGGCTATGTGGAAACAGATAAATAAATTTTTAAAAATTTAAAGGAAAAGATAGACACATAGAGACAGAGAGGGAGGGAAGGAAGGAAGAGAGAAGGAAGAAGAGAAACAGACAGAGAAGTCAAAAAGAAGAGAGAGAAAGAAGTAGAGAGATAGGAGGAAGAGAGATGAGGAAAGAGAAAATTGGAGAGAATCAGAGAGAGAGAGAGAAAGAGAGAGAGAGACAAAAAGAGAGGAAGAGTGACAGAGAAAAAGGACAGAAGAGGGAGAGAAAGACAGAAAGGGAGAGAGAAAAAGAAAGAGAGAGAAAAAGGGGAAAGAGAGATGGGAAGAGAGGGTGAAGGTAATGATAGGAAGGAAGAAGAAGAAGAAGAAGAAGAAGAAGAAGAAGAAGAAGAAGAAGA
>JAJPUD010001451.1:53934-77337 GCA_023553655.1 Myrmecobius fasciatus
GAAGAAGAAGAAGAAGAAGAAGAAGAAGAAGAAGAAGAAGAAGAAGAAGAAGAAGAAGAAGAAGAAGAAGAAGAAGAAAAGAAAGAAAAAAGAAGAAAGAAAGAAGAAAAGAGAAGAAATAAAGGAAGAAGATGAAAAGATGAAAGAAGATGAAAGAAGAAGAGCTAAAGAAAAAGAAGAAGAAAGAAGGAGAAGGAGAAAGAGGAGGAAAAGGAGGATGAGGAGGAGGAGGAGAAGGAGGAGGAGGAGGAGGCAGAAGAGAGATAATAATTATTATTAATTATGTGAATCAAGAAAAACTTCCTAAAAGGGGCAGGAAACTATGTGGAAAACTATGGTTTCAAAGAGGTGGGTCTTACCCTTTGAGACCTAAGAGACTATGACTGAAACTGCTCCTGCTTTCCTTTATAAAGGGAGGAAAAGCAGAGATTCCTTGCAGGAGGAAATGGGACTAAAGAGTACTATGAGGGACAACAAGAGGGCAGGAAGGGCCCAGACTGTCCTGCATCACCATTGCTGCTGCTGCTTTAGCAGGCCACTGTGTACTTGAGCCACTGCTGCCGCCAATTCAACCCCAGGCTGCTGCCACCAGGAGGGAAGGTGGAGACACAAAGGGGGCCTGTCCCAGCTAACAACCTTACTAGGTTGAACAGGAGAATAAGAGACTAGGCCAGCAGAAGCTGAGAAAATAGTTGCCATGGAATCAAGAGCAGAGCTGCAGCAATGAGACGGGCCCTGGACTCTATGGAAGAGAGGAATATTTGGGCAGATCCTTTTTGAACTTGACAGAGGAGCCGATTCAAGACAGTGATTCCATTCACACACACACACACACACACACACAGAGTCACGTACATATTCCTTCTCCTTCAGAGGATAGCATATTTCTGTTCCAAAGCTTATCTCTGCTTTAATTTCTATTTTGTATTTTTTAATCACATAACCTCTAAAAGATAGTATTGCAAAAACTTCTGATTAAGAAATCCATTACAGGGATATATATTAGAGAGGAAGAAAGACAGAAAAAAAAGAAAGGGAGAGAGAAGGGGGCAGGGAGAGCTTGTGTCTCATTTGCTAGGAGTACTACCTAGGAACTCCAGCTAAATAAAGGAATTTTATTGATTCACATTATCATATAATCTCCAAAGAAGAGAAAAACAAGTGAATCTAGACCTGGACACAGATTTGAAGTATGAAGTTTCTGGTAATTGTATCTAATATGCAAGGTAGACTCTCAGGCAAATTTTTTTCCTTTTCCTATTGGTCATCCTATGCAAATTTTAAAGAGGAACTCTTGGTAACTGATGAAATCACTAAGAGAGAGGATGTGGACAGGAGAGAAAAAAAAATTCCCCCGGAAAGTAGCCACAGTTAGAGAGTGGGCCATGGGCAATGATCAATCAAGAAATTGAAATAGAGCTGTCAGACTGGTGGGAGAACCAGGACAGAACATGTCAAAAAATCCAGGCAGTAAATTGTAGAGGAAGAAATCGTCAATGTCCCAAACTGTAGAGAATAGGAAGGATAATAAATGAGAAGAAATTACTCATTATAGATTGTTCAAGTAGATGTGGTACACACATTTAGTAATTCTTTATCTCTAACCATACACTGCCTCCTCCAATTCAGAAATTAATGAATACATCAAACAAACTCTGTGGAGGAGAAAAAATAAATACCTTTATGAGAAGATAGAACTATTCTCCTATCCAACAAATCTCAAATGAAACCACTAAAGGAAATGTCTTCAATCACAGTCATGATTTTTTAAATATTAGATGAATTAAATTACATTATAGACTTCAGAGAGATGTTTAGGTCAAATCAAAAGGATGCTTACACTTAAAGATGCATCTTCTGGAAGAGAGAGGGCTTTCCTTTTTTTACATATTGTATTTTCAATACAGTGGTTTTTAGAATGACATTACCGAAAAAGAACAAGGGAACAGCTGGCACTATCTCCAGGACTCAACTTTCTCTTTCTCTCTCTCTTTTTTAAACATTTTCTTTTGCATACGCAGCTACTTGAAATAATTGCCTAATTACCTCAAGCTGAGTAACTGATTTTCAGTAAGTATGTAACTCCTACAAGTATAGAAAGCTTTTCTGAAGCACACATTCTGTGTAAATGCATTTGTAGTGAAGTTTTACATGTCTTTGATATCACTTTTAAAATCTCTTCTTAAACTACAAAATCACTAGGCAAATTGAGGATTCTTTTTTCTTACAGAAAAATGAAGAGCCAGAATCTAGATGATAGTACATTTGTATGGGGAACTGATTGAATGACAAAATTAAAAGAGCAGTCATTAATAGTTCGGTGTCAACTTGAAAGGTGGTCTCCAGTGGAGTGCCTCAAGGATCTTTCCTTCACTTTGTGCAATTTAACATTTTTAATCAGTGGTTTGAATGTGGCCTCTTCTCCACAGGATTTCTGCTCCCCTCCCCGGCACAATGGCTCTGAGGGCTGAGCTACAAATAGGTAGTTTTAGGGTGGTGGGAGATAGTGGTGGTGGTGCTATTCACAGCCTTGTATCCGTCTACCTGTAGGCTGTTGGTCATCATTGGTGGTAAAGACCTTCTCAATAGTGGCTTTGAGAACTGGTGGTCAGGCCAGAGATAGTGATGTGACCCACTTGGCACATGCTATCATTTTTGTCTCCCTTAGGCTGCCCTGGAGAAAGTTTGTGCCATTTTATGATTTTGTGAAAGAACTGGAGATATTTATGCTGGAGAGAAGAAGGCTTAGGAGACATGATATTGTATCTGTCCTCAAATACTTGAAGACTGTCATATTTTTGTGCTTGATTTCAGCAATCAGAAATAAAAACCACAAAGAGAAATTCAGTCTCAATGTAAGATTTTATTTACATAGCAACAATAAAAAAAACCCAAAACAAAAAAAAAATTACTTTAGACAAATGTAGAATGGGTTTTCTTGGGAGCAAGCTAGTGGGCCTTTCTTATTGCTGATATCAAAGCAAATTTAGGGTAAACACTGGCCAGTTATATTGTAGAGAGGAGATTCTTTTTTCAATTATAGATTGTGTTAGATGGCACCTTCCAAAGCTGAAATTCGATGATTCTATTATCACTCATCTCCTCAACACTACAATCTCTTGATTGTGAATTTGGGGCTCCTGTAGACTTCAGTACCTTAAATCTAGCATGGATTTAGCATAGGACTACTTAAATGGTAAGTATATTAAATATAAATATAAAACATCTATGTGAATACAAATAATACATATGTGTATATTTCAATGTGTGTATAGATACACCATGCACATATATATATGTATGTGTGTTTATTGGGTCAGCTAGGTGGTACAGTGGATAGAGTGCTGGGTCTGGAATCAGGAAGTCCCAAGTTCATATCTGGCCTCAGGTACATAATAGCTTTGTGAGTCCGGGCAAGACACTTAACCACATTTGCCTCAGTTTCCTCATCTGTAAAATGAGCTGAAGAAGGTGATTGTAAACTACTCCAGTGTCTTTGTCAAGAAAACCCCCAAATAGAGTCATGAGGAGTTCAAACATGACTGAAAAAAAGAACAAACTGAACAATAACATATATATATATATATATATATATATATATATATATATATATATATATGTTCCTAGGTGGAGCAGTTATTAAAGTATATGGGACTTGGAGTTAGGAAGATGAGCTCAAATCCTGCCTTAGACACTTACTTACTAGCTGTGTGACTGGGCAAATGTGCTTCAGGTTCCTCACTGATTACATGAAGTTAATAATAATAGCAGCTATCACACAACGTTGTTGTGAGTTTCAAATGAATGAACACATGCAAAGTGCATTTGAAACTTTAAATCACTATATAAATACCAGCTATTATTATGTATTTAAACAAGTACCACTAGTCACTTCCCAGTGCTCTGCAATTTTCTCATAACCCAGGAATCTGTGACCAAAAATCAACCCTTTTTTCTTTGTGAAGTCAAACCACAAAAACTATTCATTTATCCTCTAAAATATTTTTAAAATGTTATATATACATACCAAAAAAGTGGTTTTGGTCACACTATTTAATGTGGTGACTGTATGTGTAGACACACCCTCAGCTTTAGGGATGGGAGATGAAAAATAAGAACATTCTGCTCACTGATTTAGGACCTTATTCTTCAGCTAATATAGGTGGAGGGGGCATCATCTGGGATGGAAAGTTGACTTTAATCTGGCACATACTGGCAAGTACTTAATCTTTGAGTGCCCTAGGCAATCTCTAAAATGAAAAAAAATATAAAACTACTACTAATTTGCAACAGTGAAGAGTTTTCTCACTGGTAGATTTTATACATACAGAATGATTGGTCAGGACTGAAAACTAAACTAGGTCATATCAACTAAATTTTATATCGGATTTTACAACCAAACATTAAAAAGAAAATATAAAATAAAAGTAGATTACTTTTAATTTTCTTTTTTTATTAAAACTTTTTATTCACAAAACATATGCATGGGTAATTTTTCAACACTGACCCTTGCAAAACCTTCTGTTCCGAAATTCTCCCCTCTTTCCCCTCGCCCTCTCCCCTAGATGGCAGGTAGTCTAATACATGTTAAATTTGTTAAAGTATATATTAAATCCAATATATGTATACATATTTACATAGTTATCTTATTGCACAAGAAAAATCAGATCAAGAAGGAAAAAACAACCTCAGAAAGAAAACAAAATGCAAGCAAACAACAGCAGAAAGAGTGAAAATGCTATTTTGTGGTCCACACTCAGTTTCCACAGGCCTCTCTCCAGATATATGGCTTTCTTCATCACTGATCAAATGGAACTGGTTTGAATCACCTCATTGTTGAAGAGAACAATGTTCTTCAGAATTGATCATCATATAGTCATGTTGTTGCCATGTATAATGATCTCCTGGTTCTGCTCATTTTGCTCAGCATCAGTTCATGCAAGTCTCTCCAGGCCTCTCTGAAATCATCCTGCTGATCGTTCCTTATAGAACAATAATATTCCATGACATTCATATACCATAATTTATTCAGCCATTCTCCAATTGATGGGCATCCCTTCAGTTTCCAGTTTCTAGACACTACAAAAATGGCTGCCACAAACATTCTTGCACATATGGGTCCCTTTCCTTCCTTTAAGATCTCTTTGGGATATAGGCCCAATAGAAACACTGCTGGGTCAAAGGGTATGCACAGTTTAATAATTTTTTGAGCATAGTTCCAAATTGCTCTCCAGAATGGTTGGATTCGTTCACAGTTCCACCAACAATGTATCAGTGTCCCAGTTTTCCCACATCCCCTCCAACATTCATCATTATCTTTTCCTGTCATTTTAGCCAATCTGACAGGTATGTACTGGAATCTTAGAGTAGTCTTAATATGCATTTCTCTGACCAATAATGATTTGAAGCACCTTTTCATATGACTAGAAATAGTTTCAATTTCTTCATCTGAAAATTATCTGTTCATATCCTTTGATTATTTATCAATGGGAGAATGGCTTGATTTCTTATAAATTTGAGTCACTTCTCTATATATTTTAGAAATGAGGCCTTTATCAGAATGTAAAAATGTTTTCCCAGTTTATTGCTTCCCTTCTAATCTTGTCTGCATTTTTTGTACAAAATTTTTTTAAGTTAATATAGTGAAAGTTATCTATTTTGTGATCAGTAATGATCTCTATTTCTTTTATGGTCACAAATTCCTTCCTCCTCCACAGTTCTGTAAGGTAAACTATCCTATGGTCTCCTAATTTGTTTATGTAATATCATTCTTCATGTCTTGATCATGAACCCATTTCGACCTTATCTTGGTATATGGTGTTATGTGTGGGTCAATGCCTCATTTCTTCCATAATAGTTTCCAATTTTCCCAGCAGTTTTTGTCAAATAATGAGCTCTTATCCCAAAAGCTGAGGTCTTTGGGGTTGTCAAACACTAGATTGCTATAGTTATTTATTATTTTGTTTTGGGAACTTAACCTATTCCACTGATCAACTACTCTGTTTCTTAAACAGTACCAAATGGTTTTAATGACTACTGCTTATAGTATAGTTTTAGATCTGGTACAGTTAGACCACTGTTATTTGCTTTCTTTTATTTCATTAATTCCCTTGGAATTCTTGACCTTTTGTTCTTCCAGGTGAATTTTTTGGAAATTTTTTTCTAGGTTAGTAAAATAGTTTCTTGGGAGTTTGATTGGCATAGCACTAAATAAATAGATGTTTAGGTAGTATTGTCATCTTTATTATATTCACTCAACCTATCCAAGAGCACTTGACATTTTTCCAATTGTTCAGATCTGACTTTATTTGTGTATAAAATGTTTTGTAGTTTTGTTCATATAGTTCCTGACTTTCCCTTGGCAGATAGATTCCCAAATATTTTATACTATCAACAGTTATTTTAAATGGAATTTCTCTTTGTATATCTTGCTGTTGTATTTTGTTAGTGATGTATAAAAATCCTGATAATTTATGTGGATTTATTTTGTATCCTGCAACTTTGCTAAACTTGTGGATTATTTCTAATTGTTTTTTAGTTGATTCTCTAGGATTCTCTAAGTATACCATCTTATCATCTGCAAAGAGTGATAATTTGGTTTCCTCATTACCTTCTCTAATTCCTTTAATATCTTTTTCTTCTCTTATTGTCAAAGCTAGCATTTCTAATACAATATTAAATAATAATGGTAATAGTGGGCCACTTTGTTTCACCTCTGATCTTATTGAGAATGATTCCAGTTTATCTCCATTACATATGATGCTTGCTGATAGTTTTAAATAGATGCTACTGCATATTTTAAAGAAAAGTCCATTTCTTCCTATACTCTCTAGTGTTTTTAATAGGAATGGATGTTGGATTTTATCGAATTCTTTTTCTGTATCTATTGAGATAATCATATGGTTTTTGTTAATTGGTTATTGATATAGTCAATTATTCTAATAGTTTTCCTAATATTGAACCAGCCCTGCATTCCTGGTATAAATCCTACTTGGTCATAGTGTATTATCGAGGGGATGATTTTCTGTAATCTCTTTGCTAATATTTTATTTCAGATTTTTGCATCAATATTCATTAGGGAGATTGGTCTACAATTTTCTTTCTCTGTTTTTGTCCTACCTGATTTAGATATCAGTACCATGTCTGTGTCATAAAAGGAATTTGGTAGGAGTCCTTTGTTCCCTATTTTTTCAAATAGTTTATATCATTTTCAAATTAATTGTTCTTTAAATGTTTGGTAGAATTCACATGTAAATCCATCTGGTCCTGAGAATTTTTTCTTAGGGAGCTGATTAATAGCTTGTTCTTTTCTTTTTCTAAAATGGGACTATTCAAGTAATTTATTTCCTCTTCTGTTAATCTGGGCAATCTATATTTTTGGGGTATTCCTCCATTTCACTAAGGTTATCAAATTTATTGCCATAAAGTTTGGTAAAGTAACTCCTAATTATTGACCTATTTCCTCTTTATTGGTGGAAAGTTCTCCCTTTTTTTTTTTTTTTTTTGCTGAGGCAATTGGGGTTAAGTGACTTGCCCAGGGTCACACAGCTAGGAAGTGTCTGAGACCAGATTTGAACTCAGGTCTTCCTGGCTTCAGGGCTGGTGCTCTATCCACTGCGCCACCTAGCTGCCCCGAAAGTTCTCCTTTTTCATTTTTGAGACCAACAATTTGATTTTCCTCTTTCCTTTTTCTAATCAAATTAACTAAAGGTTTATCTATTTTTTTATAAAACCAACTCTCAGTTTAATTTATTAATTCAATAGTTTTTTACTTTAAATTTTATTAATCTCCCCTTTTATTTTTAGAATTTCAAATTTGGTATTTAATTGAGGCTTTTTAATTTGTTCTTTTTCTAGCTTTTTTAGTTGCAAGCCAAATTCATTTATTTTCTCTTTCTCTATTTGATGCAAGTAAGCATCTAGAGAAATAAAATTTCCCCTTATTATGGCTTTGGCTGCATCCCACAAATTTTGGTATGTTGTCTCCTTATTGTCATTCTCTTGGATGAAATTATTAATTGTGTCTATAATTTGCTGTTTTACCCATTCATTCTTTAGGATGAATAGTTTCCAATTACTTTTTGGTCTATTCCCTGACCTTTTATTTAATGTAATTTTTATTGCATTGTGATCTGAAAAAAATGCATTTACTATTTCTGCCCTTCTGCATTTGATTTTGAGGTCTTTATATCCTAATATATGGTCAATTTTTGTATAGGTTCCATTAACTGCCAAGAAGAAAGTGTACTCCTTTATGTTTCCATTCAATTTTCTCCAAAGATCTATCTCACCTAACTTTTCTAATATTCTATGTACCTCTTTAACTTCTTATTTATTTTGTGGTTTTATTTATCTAGTTCTGAGAGAGCAAAGCTGAGATCTCCTACTATTATAGTTTTGCTGTCTATTTCTTCTTGCAGCTCTTTTAACTTCTCCTCTAGGAATTTTCATGCACCCACTTAGTGCATATATGCTTAATATTGATATTGTTTCATCATCTATGGTATCCTTTAGCAAAATATAGTTTCCTTCCTTATCCCTTTTAATTAGATTATTTTTTGCTTTTTCTTGATCTGAGATCAGGATGGCTACCCTGGCTTTTTTTTTTTTAATTCACCTGAAGCATAATTTACTTCACCTGCTCCAGCCTTTTATCTTTACTCTGTATGTATCACTCTGCTTTAAATGTGTTTCTTGTAAACAACATATTGTAGGATTCTGGCTTTTAATCCAGTATGATATCTTCTTTCACTTTATGGATGAGTTCACCCCATACAGTTAAAACTACTAATTCTGTAGTTCCAGCCATCTTATTTACCCCAAATTATACTTTTCTTTTTCCTTTTCCCCTTTCCCTCTTCCCCCATATTTTACTTATGAACACCACTTACTTCAAGCAGCCCTTCCCCTCTAGAGTCCCTTCCCCTTTCTTATACCTTTCTCATATTTCTGTTTTCCCTTCTATTTAGCCTACCCCTTCCCTTTTCACCTTTCCCCTCCCACTTTTCTATAATGTGAGAGAAATTTCTCTGTGAAACCAAATATTTCTAATATTTTCTCTTTGAGCCAAATCTGATGAGTATAAGATTCACACAATGTTCATCTCCCTTCCTTCTTTCCCTCAATTATAGTAGGTTTGCTTTGCTTCTTCCCGAGATGTAATTTCCCTCATTTGACCTCCACTTTCCCTTTTTTTCTGGTACAATTCCCTTTTCCCCTTTAGTTTCTTTTTTATACTATGACAGTAAAATCAAATTATACATACACTTTGTATGTATATCCAAAACAGAAATACAGTTCTCAAGAGTTCTTTTCTTCTTACCTTTTATGCTTCTCTTGAGCTCTATATTTGGAGGTCAAATTTTTTTTTAACTCTGGTCTTTTCATCATAAATAAATGGAACTCACCTGTTTCACTGAATGCTTATATTCTTCCCTGAAAGAAAATGCTCAGTTTGGCAGGGTAGTTTACTCTTGGCTGCGTTCAAAATTCCTTTGCCTTTTGGAATATCAGATTCCAGGTCCTTCAATGATCCTTCAAGGTGGAAGCTGCTGAGTCCTGGGTGATCCTTATTGTGGCTCCTTGGTATTTGAATTGTTTGTTTGTTTGTTTGTTTGTTTGTTTTTCTGACTGCTTGTAATATTTTTTCCTGGGTCCAATAGTTCTGAAATTTAGCCATGATATTCCTTGGAGCTTTAATTTTGGAGTCTTTTTCAGTAGATGTTTATTGAATTCTTTCAGTGGCTATTTAATTTTCTGATTCTATGACATCTAGACAGTTCTCTTTGATGATTTCCTGGAAAATAGTGTCTAGGTTCTTTTGTTCATCATGGTTTTCTGGAAGTCCAAGAAACCTTAGATTGTCTCTCCTAGATCTATTTTCCAGGTCAGTTGTTTTCCCAAGTAGGTATTTTACATTTTTTCCTATTTTTTCATTTTTTTGGTTTTGCTTGATTGATTCTTGATGCCTCATTGAGTCATTCATTTCTATTTGCTCAGTTCTGATTTTTAGTAAATTGTTTTCTTCATTTACTTTTTTTTTGTATCTGTCCAATTGAATTTTTAAATGAGTTGTTTTATTCTAAGGATATTTTTTTTTCCATTTCACAAATTCTGTTTTTAAGGAGTTATTTTCTTATTCTGTTTAACAATTCTGTTTTTTAAGGAATTATTTTCTTTTTCCATTTCACAAATTCTGTTTTTCCATTTTGTCAAATCTATTTTTAAGGAATTAAATGCTTTTTCCGTTTCACTATTTTGTAGTGAAGTTTCTCCATACAATTTCTGTGTTTCCGTTTCCAAAACCTCTTGCAAAGTTCTCATTTCCTTTCCCCATTTTTCTTCTAGCTCTCTTTTAAGATTCTTTTTAATTTCTTCTAGGAGAGTCCTGTGGCTTCATCTGGAGATGATCTGCTTTTAATCTCCTCAGGGTTTGAAATCTGTCCTCTTTCACCATAAAAACTATCTATGGTCAGAGTTCTTTTTGCTTTTTGTTTATTTTTTTTAAAAATTGAGACCTGTGGGGCAGCTAGGTGGCGCAGTGGTTAGAGCACCAGCCCTGAAGTCAGGAGGACCTGAGTTCAAATCTGGTCTCAGACACTTCCTAGCTCTGTGACCCTGGGCAAGTCACTTAACCCCAATTGCCTCAGCAAAAAAAGCAAAAAAAAAAAAAAAAAAAAATTGAGACCTGCTTTTAGGGCAAGGGAGGGGATCCTAGCTTCCTCCACAAATGGCCTCAGCTGTGCTGACTGACTTCCAGTGATGGGTGTGTGTAGCCTGTTCCCATAAGATTCTGGGTTTGGGGTTCATTATTTACCTTTTGTCCTCGTGTTGGATATTTTATAACTTCTCTGCTGATCTACTGGCTTGCAGCCAGGGCAGAATAGCCAACACTGCAGCAGATTCCTCCCTGTAGTCTCTCTGCTGCATGGAGCCATCACTGCCCTGGGCCTGCTTGCACTAGGCCCCCCTCTCCATGTGTCCGATTGAAACAGACATTTTCTGGAGATCTTTGAAATTATCTTCTTCTGATAATTTGTTACACTACTGATATTCGTGGATTCTGCCAGTCGAGAGCTAATTCAGAGGCTGGATTTGATAATTAGTCTGAGGGTAGTAGGAGAAGATAAGAAAGAAACGTGTGCCCTCTCTGCCATCTTGGCTCTGCCCCAAAAGTAGACTGCTTTTTCCCCTAAAATTATATATATTGTGTTAGAGTCCTAATGTTATCCTAATAAAAAACACATTTCACTTATTTACTTATTTATTTTTAACATTATTTTCTTTTAAAATTTTGAGTTCTGTATTCTCTCCCAGTCTCCCACCTCTTGCCCTTTCATTGAGAAGGCAAGCAATATGAAATCAATTATACACATGGAATCATGCAAAATATATTTTCATATTAGACATATTTTTTAAAATGCAAAAATTAGACTTTGACTTGTACTTAGAGTTCACCATTTCTCTGTCTCTGGAGTTGGACAGCATTTTTTCATTATGGGTCTTTTGGAATTGTCCTGGATCATGCAGAGTACCCAAGTCTTTCACCAAACTGTTTTACATGCTCCCCACTCACTGCTGTCACTTTTTCTGACAAACCATGAGCCCTTGGTCATGGCTTCATTCAGTATAAATTTGATTATAGGTAAACTTAAAATGAGAATTCACCTTTGCTTGTTAATTTTCCTATTCTTTTTTTACGGGTTTTCTAAACAACCAATTAATTGTTGTTCCAAAACTTTTCCTGTGTCCCCATGTCCTATAACTATATCAGCCTGTCATTTTCATTTGTCTTTCATAATCAAAAAGGACCAAAGACATCATGAAGCTGGGTTCAACCTAATATGAGTTTGGAAGGCTCTACCAGAGGTGGGGCACAAATAGTTAAGTCTACTTGAACATTTGGAGTGGAGATGTCTCTAGATTTGCCCATCTCACAATTGCTTTGTGCTTCTGCAAATCTCTGCTTTGCTATTAAAAGAACTCTAAGGTACCATCTCACACCTCTCAGATTGGCTAAGGTAACAAAAAAAGATAATGATAAATGTTGGAGGGCATCTATGTATTTCATTTTTACTCCTCTGATTAAGGTCTTTGTCCTCTTTAAAACTATCAGATATGACATCAATAATTAGTTTTAGGATGCTCAGCTTTCTGGTTTAAAAAATCAGTCCCCTTTTTAGGTATCTCATCTTTGTTACTGTTGTTTTTCAGTCTTGTTTTTAACAAAATGTAACTGAATTACAAAATGTGATATTTGGAACATTTTTCTTTTTAGTCTGGCACAAGTATTGATCTAAGGTTTTTGTTCATTTCATTTTTGCCTATCTAATTCTTCATTTCAGATAGTATTAAGGAAATGTTAGTTTTGATTTAACTAATATTAACTAACTGCAATTATCAAAATAAATTCAATCCAAGATATAATAAAGATTAACATGAATTTGTCTTTTAAAAACTCTATCATATTTAATTCCTTGTTTTTAAACTATTGGCTTAGTGGCTTAAATGTTTTTGAAAAGTGTGGAAAAACCCCCAAAATGGAAGCATGTCATTATGGTGGATACATAAGCATCTCAGAGTAGGATCTGGCCAAGATAAGCTTAAAAAATGGGAAAGGGTAGAAGCACATTCTGTCATTTAAAACAAAATAACAACCACAGAGAGACCAGAATACCTCCTTGAAAAGAAATAGGAAGGGATAAAAAGAAATTTGTGAATAAACAAACAAAAAACTTTACACCTGAAATAAAGTATTTCCTTTATTCACAATCTGACAAGTAAAATGATATTTCCTGAAGATCTGAAAGTGAGACAATCAACACTGCTTGCTTCAATTCATCTCTTTTTCCTCCTGCCCTGAGAGAGGTCAGTGGGAATTCTTTTGATTAATAATAAATAATTTAACATAATATAAATAATAAAATAATAATATAACACTAAAATAATTTAACAAAATCTCTATTTTATTTTGTATATGAAACCATAGAATTTCAGAATTGGAAAGGGTTTCAGAGATCAACTAGTGCAAACCTTATTTAACAAAAGTCCTCTCTACAGTAATTCCTTCAAGAAATCTTCCAGCCGAGCAATTTGGAGCTATGCTCGAAAAGTTATCAAATTTGTGTATCCTTTTATCCAGCAATGTTTCTACTGGACATATCCCAAAGAGATCTTAAAGGAGGGAAAGGGACCCACATGTGCAAGAATGTTTAGGCCAACCATTTTCGTAGTGGCAAGAAACTGGAAATTGGGTGGATGCCCATCAGTTGGAGGATGGCTGAACAAGTTGTGGTATATGAATGTTATGGAATACTGTTGTTCTATAAGAAATGACCAGCAGGATGATTTTAGAGAGGCCTGGAGAGATTTATAGGAACAGATGCTTGAGTGAAATGAGCAGAACCAGGAAATTATTGTACACGGCAACAGCAAGATTATAGGATGATCAATTCTGATGAACAATGAGATGATTCAGGCTAGTTCCAATGATCTTGTGATGAAGAGTCATCTACACTCAGAGAGAGAACTGTGGGAACTGAGTGTGGATTATAATATGACATTCTAATTCTTTTTGTTGTTGTTTGCTTACATTTTGTTTTCTTACTCATATTCTTTCCTTTTTTATCTGATTTTTCTTGTGCAAAAAGAGAATTGTATAAATATGTTAATACATATTGGATTCAACATATATTTTAAGATGTATAACATATATTGGATTACTTGCCATCAAGGGGAAGTGGGGGGAAGAAGGGGAAAACTTGGAACGCAAGACTATGCAAGGGTCAATGTTGAAAAATTATCCATACATATATTTTGAAAATAAAAAGCTTTAAAAACAAAGAAACAAAAAAGAAATCTTCCAGTCTTTCCTATGCATATGGATTTTATTAGGACACTCAGGTAACATTGGAATTCTTAAATTTATTGATTCTGAGATTTTGTCTTAATATTTAGCTTAAAGAGCAATATGCAATGGACAGAAGATGAAAAGAAACATTAAGAAACTTTATAAGTAAAATCTTTCTTTTGTAAAAATTGAATTCTTTTCAGTTATCAAGGCCTTTTAGAAACTGTTCTTTTTATCTTTCTTGTGATGCAATAATATTACATAAGACTCATATAACAGAATACGTTTAGTTATTCCCCAACAGTTGGTACAACCCTAAGATTCCATTTCTTTGCTACTATAAAAAGAGCCACTGTAAATATTGTCTTTGTCCTCTTTCTTTGATCACTTTAGAGTATAGGTTTAGTAAGTGAAAGCAAATGCAAAGTTTAGGGACTCTTACTGTATAGTTTTAAATTGTTTTCCAGAATGCCTGGAACAATTCACTACTCTACCAAGAGTACTTTAATATGCTTGCTTAAAAAAAAAATTGTAACAATTATAATTATTGTGACAAAAACTATAATAAAAGTAAACTGGGACACAAATAATATAAGCATGATTGATTTATTAGCAAGGTTAATAATTGCCAGTAAAGGAGGTCAATGGCACTTCACTAACCAGAGATATATCTAACAGCATATTTTATACAGTTGGTAACTTAAGGTCAGTGATGTAAACTAAATGAAGACTGATCGGTTTTCAGCAGAGATTGGAGGGTGGGCTTACATTTTGCCAACTTGCTCTGATTTGCAAGCAGGGATATCCAGAATCTAAAGCAACAGGGAAAACACCATTTTCTGGAGATTCTATGCTAGATATCACTTAACAACAGAGAGACACAGTACTAGGCAAAACAAACAAACATCTTTTGTTCAGGTTGACTCATCTTTCATTCATCTTCCTTATCTCTCTCATGAGACAGAAGTTCTTGAATGAGAAAAGGATCTGTTACAAATCCAGTTACTGAGGCCTATAAAATTAAATCCAAATCTGATCTACAGATATTCATTTCACTGTTTTAACTAAAACTTTTACCCACTTGTCAAGTGCTAAAGTAAATCAAAGTCATGAATTGAGGAATAAAGTATCCATAATTGAGATAACAGAGTAGCAAACCTTCTGTCCTAGGGGATATCTTGTGAGTATAGAGCATAATGGATTTCCCAATTCCACGAACCAGGGAAAATGTTTTTATATTTTTAGGAGAATAAGGGGAGGAGGAAGTATGAATTAGTAAAACCTGGTCATGAGGCCCCAGTCACCAGTGACAATCTGAAAAACCATTTTGCTTTGGCTTTTTTTTTTTGTCCTTCATGCCTTGAATCCCAGTGGAAGGGGGCCCCAGCTTAAACTTTACAAGGTAAAATCTCAGCATAGGTAAGATTTAGAATGTAATTCAGCTTAACCTAATGAAGAGTAAATGTCTTAAGAGTAGGATTGAAAAGACATTATTCTGACATTACTAAGATCATTAAGGAAGTGGCAAGTTACATTACATTTTCTATCTTTATATTAACAGATTTTCTGTCACATTAATCAATCAATAATCTAAATTTCACAGAAGTACATAAGCGTGTACTCTAGAGGCCATCAAATCCCCCTCATTTCAGAGCTGCCTGTGCAAGAGTTAAATGACCATTTGCTGGATATATTGTAGGAAAAATTCTTTATCAGATGTGAAATAAGTCAAATGATTGACTAGATCTCTTTCAACTCTATGATTCTTTGATTCTGTGCAATAGTCCTCAGCCCCAAATCTTTCTTTTTCAAAGAAAATAATTTCCTTTTAATTCAACAGTTTCCTTTATGTAGTCTCTTCCACCACTGATCTACTTTTAAAATTTTAACCCATACCACAATCCCTTCATTTTTACCATTTTTTATTAGCCCCCTTGAGATTCTAGAATTTTTGCTCCTTCAAATGATCAGAATCACAAATTTTTTTCATATGGAAAGCTCAATGGCATACTAGTCCAGTATAAAAGGAGTTCCCATTACAACCTATCCATTTCTCTGCTTGAAGACTTCCAGTGATCTGGAATCTACTCTCTTTGTCAGAAGCCCATTCCACTTTTGGACAACTCTAATCATTAGCAAGTTTTTTCCTGACATCTTGTCTAAATTTGTCTCTCCATAACTTCCTTTGTCTGCTTCAGTTCCCTCATTTGTAAAATGACAACGATAATAGCACATATTTCCCCTGGTTGTTTCTAAGGATAAAATAAGACCTTGTTTATTTATTTGTAAAGTATGTTTGTAAAGTCCTTTGCAAAACTTAAAACACTGTATAAATACTATTAACAAGAAGAACAACAACATAAAATAATAATAACAAAAATAATTTTTCTTTCTAAAACTACTTCAGCAATGGTCAATGGATAGAATTTTAAACTTAGAATCAGAAAGAACTGAATCTAAATACTGTTTTATTCACTTACTAGCTGAGTGACCCTAGTCAAAAGTATTTAACATCCCTTGGTTTCAGTTCTCTCATTTGTAAAATAGGGATAATACCGGTAGGATGTAAGTTATAAAAATTACAGGATTGTTGTGAGCATCAACTAACAAACATATGGAAAGCATTTTGCAGATTTTAAAATACTATATAAATGTTAGTTTTTATTTTCATCTGTATCTCAGAAATGTAGGCATGTTATTTAATCACCATTTTCTTTTCTATAGTTACTGTTTTTATAATACTTCTTAAACCACTTATTAATCAGGATGTCCTTTTAAAATATTAAACTATGTATCTTTTACAAGTGTTTCCTCAACTAATGAACTAATTTCTCTCTTAATTATTTAATCCAAAAAAGTATATAAAATATTTTTACTTAAAATATTTAAATTTTCTCTATACCCTAGTTCATTTTTAAGTAAGGGTACTATGCTGAGAAATATGAATATTTTTAATATTCTCATAAGAAAATCACATTTTTAAATTCTAAATTCTCCAATATTTTGTTTAATTATTTTTTTCATTTTTGTCTTTCTGTTAGATTTTTCCAGCTCTGAGAAGAACATTGAAGTTTTCTACATTTTTGGGGTAACTTTCTGTCTTTTTGCAGTTTGCTTAACTTTTCCTTTATAAATTCAGCTGTTATGCCATTTGGTACACATATGTTTAGTATTGAAATAAGTTCATTGTCTCTTTTTCCTTTAAGCATAATGTAGTTGGCTGGCTTAATTCTCTTGAAAAGAATTTTTATTTTTGCTTTGTCTGATAACATATTTTAAACCACTGTGCTTTTTTGGGTATGGAAGGAAGGATTCATATGAAATATAGTAAATTTTGTTCCAACCTCTCATTTTCATCCTATACATGTCTTTACTTTTTAGCTGTGTTTCTTGTATAGAACAGATTGTAGGGTTTTGTTTTCTTATCTATGTTGCCATTGTCTTTCATTTTATTGTATTGTTTAATGCATTACATTTAAAATTACTACTGTTTTTCTTGTGTTTTCCTCCTTTTTTCTTTATGCATTGCTTTAAAAAATAATTAAAAATATTCCCTTTTTTAAGCCAGCAAGCTTTCTATGTTAATTAGTTATACTTATACTGCCATGAGTTTAATCTGTTCCCACACTGTCTACTCACTTCCCTATTCCCATTTAAATGTCTTCCTTATTCCAAATCTTTGAATTAACTTAAATTATTAATTTTTCTTTCTTTTATTTAGTTAGTTATCTATTTCTTATCTTAATTTGACCCTGTTTAATCAAGAGAATATTTTAAAATCTTTCCTGTCTTACTCTTCAATTTATTTTTTTTATTAAGTTTCTTTTACAACTCTTTTTTCCAAGAGTTTTTCTTTACATTGACCTCCCTAATATTTCTCTTCCTTTCTATTTTAAAATTTTATTTACTAATTCATGAGATACATGCCCTTATTTTTCCCACCTTTATTCTCTCTTTATTCTTTATGAGATTAAAGCTTCTAAATTACTAAATTTGAGCTCTTCTTTTCAATCTTTGTAGAGCTAGCCTCATGCTCCTTTTTTTCCTTCCATTCTTTTTTTTTCTGTATTATCTTTTTAAAAAAATTAAGAGGAAAGCAATGTCAGATAAAAAGAGTTACTCTGTGTTTTACATTGTGAGGCTTAGTTCCTCAATATAACTAATGTCTTACAAAGACCATGCTCTACCAAAGGTTACCCCTCCCACTCTAGGTGGTAGCTGTCCCTAGAAACTCAAGATAGGACAATACATCTCAGATAAGGTAATTTCCTTATGCAAAAATTCTCAATGAAATCCACAATGAGGTCCTGTTTCCTAATGCAGGATCATAACTCTTTTTTTAGGGTATTCTCTTTAGCAGTATTCTTATCTCCCACTCTGGATGTAGGCCTACTAATTTATGATCCCCAGTTCCATCCCTCTCCTCTTATTCCAACTCCATCATCTCATTCTCCTGTAATCTCCATTAAAAAAAAAAAGAATATAAGAATCACCATTTATTTTTAATTCAGCCAAGGGCTTCATAAGGGTTTGTCATCTATTCTCCTATTTCTCTCATCTCTTCTCTCTACATATACAAAATCTTATCTTCTACTATTTCTTCTCTTAAAGACATTGAGTGACCTAGAGATAAAGGTTTCTTTTTTTTTGCTTCTCCTAAATTTTTAAGTTCTCTTGAAATCTTTAACTTCTTAAACCTTTTTTTATTTCTTGATGATCTCTCTTTTTTTTCTTTCACTTCATATATCAAGGTTTCTCCTTTGCTTTTTAGAACCCATAAGCATAAGATAATTCTGCTTCTTTACCTGTCAAGTATTTTGGTTGTTTGGGATGCTTGTAATTCAAATAATCCATTTACATCACTTTTCCTTTTTAACCTTGATGTTTCACATGCCTCTCTTATTGACTATGCATCTTTTTATTTATTATTAAGTTTATTTTGCAACAGATATCATTTTGATTTACATCTTGGCTTTATGAAATTTATTTCATTTTATTTTTGATTTTCTAAAACTGAAAAATAACCCCTTGTTATTCTTTTGTCCACTTGCAAAATTTTTTGTTTTTCACAGTAACTGTAAAATTTAGTTTGTTTTTAGAACAGATATTTTTCCTTCCAGCAGAGACCTGAGAATTTTCTGAATTAATGCTCTTTTTTGATATTCAAAAGTTCTGGACATATTTCTTAAATTATTTTCAGGGTCATGGCATTATTTTTTCTAAGTAGATATTTTGTGTTTTTTGGGACACATGATCCTTAAGTTATCTTTGCATAGCCTGTCTTCAAGGTCATTTGCTTTAGCTTTTATTTAATTTATATATTCTATTAATGCTGATGCTATTTGCTTATCGTTTCCTCTATATCAAAGTGTGCTCCAAATCTGTTGTTCTATCTTATATAGCTTTAACTTCTTGGAGAGATTTTCTGTCATGAGTTCATATTTTCCTACTCTGCTTATTGTATTTCTTAATTCTGTGTGAAAACACCAATTTTGGATCTAATTTATTCATAATTTCTTCTTATATGAATTTCATTTTTATTTTGAGTCATTCTGGGTCCATTTTGTTCAACTGTGATCTCTGGGGAAACCCTGGCCTGAATAATCTTTTGGCGGGCCTAATGGATCCTATACAGCTGGTTTCCAGTCTCCCTTTCCTCAGGCAGACATTTGGTTTTAGCTAGCTTATTTTTTTGAAGGAAGACACATAGACTATATTTTCATGTTTGCTACTCTTCTACAGCACTTGGAAAGGCATTTGTCTTTTTTTTTTTTTTGAGTTTAGGGCTAGTGGTGGGAGGTTGTGCTTGCTGAAACTGGGGTGTTGCCAGATGTGAAAAGGCACCAAGTAAAAGCTCTAAGTATTAAAGATTTTAGTTTGCTTTTAAAAAAAAATACACTTAATTTTATTTTTTCTCAATTATACGCAAAATAATTTTTTTTTCGATTTTGAGTTCCAAATTATCTCCTTGCTTCCCTCTCTTTCTCCCCTCTTGGGAAAGCAAGAAGAAATTAAGTTTCTTAAGACAATTCTTTAGGATTGTAGATGGTTGGGGAAGGGAGATGTTTCCTTATTTTGTGGAATGAATTGTTATTTTCTGTGTTATATTGTTTTTTTTTAATTTTTTAAAGTTTAAGGTTGAAGAGAGTTTCATATAATTTCTATTGCAGCATTTTGTTAGTCACCTGACTTTGAACCTAATATAAAATTAATTTTATCTATATCAAATGCATCGTCTTCAGTAATGATTTTTAAAATGTTCCATCATTACTTTCATTATTTGCCCATAATCAATCTCATTATATAAATCTAAAATATAGTAAATATTTTGGCTCTATCTATACAGCACTTCCAGTCAGTTGGTTTCTAATGAACTGACTAATCAATTCAAGCAACTTAATTTACAGGGGACTTGTTCTCTCACTTATTTTGAACAGTTTAATTAAACCAAAAACCTCATTCTTCATTGTAGTTTTCACAGTCTTAAGAGAAATAAATTCCCATTATAATCTGAACTTCTGAAGTGTGGGTCACAAGCTTATACATTCATTCAACCAACAATTATAGCATCTATTCAATTTAAACACCTTTTTTCCAACTTGATGTTCATTTAATAGTGCCATTAAACAACTCATTCCTAATTATCTAAGAATACACTTTTAAAAAATGCTATGCTTTTCAACAAATGACTTGTTAGTAGGGATGATGATGATGATGATGATAGTAGTGATGATACCTGTTGGTAATTTAGTAAATGGATTGAGCATTGATCCTGGTCAGAATTTGAGTATTAATTCTGCCTCAGAAATTTTTCTATGCTGAAATGGAATTAATACTACTAGTCAAAGATTACAAAATTTATTCATTGCATCCTTACGGGGAAGAAAACTAGTTTAAAGTTTATTATAGCCAACATTATTTGAATTAAAAAACAAACACTAATACCAACCCTCAATACTACTCCCCTTCCCATATATACACACAAAAGAATATTTTCAGAGTTTAAAAATCCCAGGAAAACTAGTCCATTATCGTGATGGTCAGTGATATACCATTTCCCATCCATATGTGATAACATAAAGCACTCTCTCAGAGCCTTGAAATAACTAAATCAATTATAATGTTTTATACCACGCTTTTGTTTTCATAGATAGTGAATAAATATTTACAAGTCTATCATCTACTTTATGAGCTATTTTTTCCATTATTTTGTTCAACATTAATATCCATCTGTACCACATGCTTACTCTGTTCACTCCAATATAGTATATGCTAATATTTTTGAAAAAAATAAATGTTTTATTCAGACATTTATTGGACCTTAGCCCTGTTTTATAGGAAATAAGTCAATATTATTCTGAGAAGGAAGAGTCTTCCCTAATAATCTAAGATGGAGATGATTTCCCTTTTTTTTTTTTAAAGTTATATATCCTAGACTGAATTATCATTTTCCAAGCAGAATTTGACCCACTTTTTCTCTGGGAGTAAGTTGAAATGCTTAAACTTATGAAATAGTTTTTTTCTGTTCTTCTTAAACCTTATCTGTTGAATCCCAATTCAAACACCATTTTCTTCAGAGAAATTCCCTGTTATTTAAATCCAAAAAGACAATAGATATACATACCTTTTCCATTGAACAAAATGACATATACCAATACATATAATATATGTTTGCATGCATATGGGGTTTTTTTGAGCAAGTAATATGTAAATGTGTGTATAACTTTAGTCTTTTTGGATTTGATGCTGGTGTGAAAAATCCTTATCATTCACTATGAAATGTCTTATATTATCTGAATTCTATTTTTGTTGATGTTGACTAGACTGATAATCCACTTGACCTTACTCAATCTTTTGGTATCTCTTAACCAGGACAAGAAGAGATGTATATCCTCAGTGAACAAGATCTAAGTGAACCAAAATTATCACCAGTAGTCATGAGTAACCTTTCTTGTTTTGTCCCATAAAATCAAAAAAAGTTTTATATAAACAAATTCAATAATGCTAAGATTAAAAGGAAACAACTAACTGAGAAACTTTTTTGGTCTTTTTTAATGGTTCCCTTATCTGGATTACATTCTCCATTTTTACTTAGGGCATATTGAGAAAGGAAAAAAAAAGAGACAGCATGTGCCAGGTTAAGTCAAATCAGTGACATCAATTCAACTTGCAACTGCTGACCAACTGCTATTAATAGTCAGGTACTATATTTCTTTCTCTTATCTAGATACAGTTACTGAAAATCTGGAAAGACTTTGGTACTCTCAAATAGCTCAACTTTAGAAACTGATAAGATTTTGTAAATGTAATTCTTAAAAAAAGAAGATGTATCACCATTAGCTTTTCTATAGTACCTTAAGGACCCTGAAATCTTTCCATCTGACTTATATGGAACTTCTTATATGATTTATCTCCTACATTAGAATGTATATTTTTTGAAATCAGAAATGGTCTTGCTTTTCCATTTATATCCTTAGTGCTTAGCACAGTGATTTGCCCATTGATTTCCAATCCATCTATCCTTTCTCCTTTCCCTCCCTCCCTCCTTTCCTCCCTCCCTCCCTTCCTTCCTTCCTTCCTTCCTTCTTTCCTTCTCTCCCTTCCTTCTTTCCCTCCCTCCGTTCCTTCCTTCCTTCCTTCCTTCCTTCCTTCCTTCCTTCCTTCCTTCCTTCCTTCCTTCCTTCCTTCCTTCCTTCCTTCCTTCCTTTCTTCCCTCTTTCTCTCTTTTCTCTTTCTTTCTCCTTCCCTCCCTGTTTCCCCTTTTCCTTCCTCCCTTCCTTTCTTTGTTTCTTCCTTTCTTTGTTAATTCCTTCCTTCCTTAGTTCATTATTTTGTTCCTTCCTTCCTTTCTGCTTTCCTTCCTTAGTTCCTTCTTTTTGATAGCCCTATATAAAGCACAATATGTTTAGCCATGCTTCAATTTCTGAGTATACTTTACTTCCAGATTTTTACTATTAAGAAAACAATAGCTGCTATTAATATGTTTTGTATAGGAAGGTCTAATCTTTGATTTCTTTAGAATATAAAGTTAGTAGTAATATAGCTAGGCCAATGATAATTAAATGGTAGTGAGGCAGCTATATCAAAAAGGTTGGGGAATTTAGTGACTTTGTGGGGCATAGTTCCAAGTTGCTTTGTAGAATGGTGGGATCAATTCACAGCACTGCTGACTACATTAGAATGCTTGTTTTTTTCTCTCTTAAAAAGATATTTTCAGTTCTTTTTAAATGTATTTGAGGAACAGATGATTCTAGGCCACATTCATTCAATTAAATAAAGGATTAGGTTAATGTATTTTAGTCTGGAATATAACTGAAGAAAACGATATATTATTTTAAGATTAGTTAGCTAACATAGACAAATATTACAGAAAATACCTGCACATTTACATTCTCCATTTCTCTTCCTAGAATGTTACATGCTCCTAAACAAATTCACGCAGTCATGATGACTGGGTTCAGCATGCTATCTAATCTCAATTACATCTTCATTAGTGTACATGTTTTCCCAAAGTTCCTAGAACAATTAAATTTTTCTTTGTTTTTCTTTTTCTT
>JAJPUD010001451.1:77437-91500 GCA_023553655.1 Myrmecobius fasciatus
AATCAGATGGATATCTGGTGGAACTTTTGATTTAATTTGCATCACCTAATTATTAGGAATTTGGAGAATTTTTCATATGACTTTTGATAGCTTCAATTTCTTCCCATTGAGATATCCCTGTTCATTTGGAACTATGCCCAAAGGGCTACCAAACTGTGCATACCCTTTGATCCATCAGTGTCTCTACTGCACCTGTATCCCAAATAGATCTTAAATGAGAGAAAGGAACCCACATGTGCAAAAATGTTTGTAGCAGCCCTTTTGTAGTGGCAAGAAACTGGGCACTGAGTGGATGCCCATCTGTTGGAGAATGGACAAGTAAGTTATGGTATATGGATGTTTTGAAATATTATTATTCTAAAAGAAATGATCAGTAGGATGATTGCAGAGAGTTCTGGAGAGATTTACATGAACTGATGTTAAGTGAAGTGAATAGAACCAAAAGAATGTTGTGCATAGCAACAAAAAGATTATGTGATGCTCATCTGTGATTTGGCTCTTTTCAGACCAGTTCCAGAAGACTTGTGAAAGAAAGAGTCATCTGCATCCAGAGAGAAGAGTGGGGATGAAAAGTGGATTGCAAAATAGTATTTTCCCCTTTGTTGTTATTGTTGTTGTTTGCTTGCTTGTTTCTCTCTCTCTCTCTCTCTGTCTCTCTCTCTCTCTGTTTCTCTCTCTGTTTTTCTCTCTCTCTCTCTCCTTTTTGATTTGATTTTTCTTATGCAGCATAATAACTGTGGAAATATGTTTAGATATTTGCACATTTAATCTATATTGGATTACTTGCTGTCTAGGGAAGGAGGGAGGTGTGGAGGAAGGGAGAAACATATAGAAAACAAAGTTTTGCAAAGGTGAATATTGAAAACTATCTTTGCATGTATTTTGAAAAATAAAAAGCTATTATAAAAAAACAGATATACCTGTTCATAATGTTGATAATTTATATTTTGGGAGCTTCTATAATGGAGAGACTAATTAATGAGATCTCAGTCACAAGGGCATACATCTTAGGTGAGCCTTCTTTTAGAAACTCCCAATGAATCAGAATGGAAGAACTCAGATCTCCACTTGAGAGGATGCACAGACTATTCTGTAACTATTCTGTATTCTTGTCCATTTAGCAAGTTTTGAATAAATGATCTTTTATTTGTCTGCAGAACCAGAAATGAGTAGACTTTTAAAAAGGATCTAATAGAACAAATCACTTTCTGTTTTTTGGTAGAGATTCTAAGCCACTAGGTTGGGAGAGAGGTCTTAGTCTTTATCTTTTCACCTGAGGTATGACTCAGGAGTGTGCGGCCCTTGTCATTCCTTCTGTTTCTGTTGTCTCTATTAGTTCCTGCTCTGAGATAAAGGGATATTATTGAAGGAATAGATTAGATTGTGACTTTGTGAGCTATAAAAAACTAGAAGGATGAGTTGCCCAAAATGCACAAGCTAGAATCATACTGTAGTTTACCAATAAGTAAGCCTGAAGACACTTACTTGTGTGATCTTGGGTAAGTCACTGAATCCTGTTTGTCTCAGTTTCCACATATTCAAAATGAGCTGAAGCAGGAAATAGAAAACCAAATGAGGTCACAAAGAGTTGGACATGACTAAAATGACTGAACAACAAAATAAGCCATAATATTATTTGCAAAAATAGATAATTTTGTGGGTTTTTTCTGATTTTTTTTTTGCCTCTATTTCTTTTTCTTTTTCTTTTTTTTATCTTATTGTTTTAGCCAGTAGGTGGCAGGTAGATAGCTTGGTGGATAGAGTACTAGGTCTGGGGTCAAGAAGATATGAGTTCAAACGTGACCACAGACACTCACTATCTGTGTGACCCTGCACAAGTCATTTGACCTCTCATTGTCTTAATCCATTGGAGAAGGAAATGGGAAATTACTCCAGTATCTTTGATGAAGAAAACACTATGCAGGAACAAAAAGAGTTAGACACAACTTAAAGAATAACAACATCAAAGCCAGCATTTCTAGCATTATATTGAATACTGATGGTCAAAACGGACAACTTTCTTGGAAATATCTCTAGATTTTTTCGATTAGTGAAATATTTGCTCTAGGTTTTAGGTAGATGTTATTTGTTATGTTAAAGACAAGTCCATTTTCCCCTATGCTTTCTGGGATTCTTTTTCTCCTTTTTTTTTTTCAACAGAAATATATTTAATTTTGTCAGTTTATTTTTCTAGTTTATTCATTTTTCTTGTATTGAAATAACCCTAAATCATTGATATAAATCCAGTATGGTCATAGATGACTAATCTGGTTATCTTTTTAATATGGTATAACCTCTTTGCTCATATTTTCATCAATATTTATGATTGGCTGAACTAGATGTGCTGCCTGGGGGAGTTACCTTAGGGTATCAGAAACTAAAGCTCACTCTGGCAATCTTCAAAGTGGTTTAAAGTGCCAACTTTTGAGTGGTGATCAGGTGATTAAAACAGTGCTCACCATCAACCTTGAGCTATTACTCTTTCAACAGGAGTAAATGAAAGAAAGATAGCAGTCTGGGCTAACTTCCAAAGCCCTTTTCACTAAATAATTGGAAAACATTTTTTTTTTTTTTTTTTGCTTACCAGGGATTTGGGGAACTTCTTTCCTTCCAATTTTCTGTCCCTAACAACAACTCTACTTTTCAGATAGTTTGAAGATGGAGGGGAAAAAAGGTCTTTAAAACAAAAATTAAAGAAGAAAATTCATATATCATGGAAGAAGAGAGTCTTGACCTATGTCAGGCAATTGAAGTGTCCCACACAATGTGAAGGGAAGGAACATTGAATATCTGAATTAAATTACAAGTTTGAAGTTCTTCCCAATGGGAACCAAATAATAATGCTATGTATCCACAACAATTGAGTGAGGTAGTAATAAAAGTAAGATAAAGAAATGATTAATGGTACTTAATAACTCCGCGTTGATTGGATGCCTAGGCTACTATTTATTGTCCTAATATTCACAATATCTTCCCATGACATGTATCTGCTACATACAGACTAAGTCTGTTATTTAGTCAGATTCCTTTTTGCTTTAATTCAACTGCAAATTTATTTTATATTTCACCAAAAAAGTATAACTTAGGAATACTACATTCCTAATTCTGCTACATTAAAAAACATAGCTCCATTAAAAATAAATCTTTATTAAATTTTAACTTTGGAAAAACACAACACAGATGATGAAATGCTAGAATTCAATATTATATCTAATGAGAATAAAGTATTGCCACAATCAAGAAGTTTTTGGAGATATTTCACCTTCTAAAGGGCAATTGGTAGAACCAGATATCTGCAAGGAGGTCCCAGACATGGACAACAATTAGATGTACTTTAATTCAAAAGTAATGATCATGTAACTGATATTCTGTGAATACCTGGAAATGATGGGACCATGAAAACAGATGTTCTTTGGAGTCATCCTCATATCATACTGGAAGAGAATACCCAATATGTCAGTCCAAATGATAGACAGGAAGACTTTAAACCTGAAAACCACTACCACCCACTTTTGGCAATTCAAATGTTGACAAATAATACCATCAGAAGGAACTTACAAAGCACTTCTAAAAAATAAGGAGTCAAATCAAGAAACTTAATGAATAAGATAAAGGTCATGATTATCACTGTTTCTGATTGAGATTATCAATCTAAAATTAGGAGGGACTTCAGAATCTATTCAGTCTCTTCATTTTACAGATAAGGAAATTGAGTTCCAGGAAAGTTAAGTAATTTGTTCAAGGTCAAATGTGTAGTAAATACCAGTGGCAGGATTTCAACCCAGGTTCATTCAGGAAAAAAAAAAAAAGGCAAATTAGAGGAGTGAATAATTGATTAAGGCAATGGTGGCTAAGAAAAGGATTTGATTTCTGGAACATTACAAAATATAGAAATGATCTACTATTGGCTAGGGTTGGAATCTTATCATGAGAAGTCTGGTTATATATCTATATCTATATCTATATCTATATCTATATCTATATCTATATATATGTATATATATATACATGGAGTTTTGTAAGCCTCATCAAAAAAATGGAATTTGTTTTCTTAGCATCTACTACGATTTGATGAATAAAAAACTGGCCAAAAAAAGACCTGAGTTGAAAAATCTACCTTTGACCCATAGTGACTGGGTGACCCTGAACATGTTATTTAATCCCTTAGTATTCTAGGCAATTCTATGAAATTGTAAATTGTAGAGAAAGTGCAGGAATATTTTGGTAAAGAGTTTCTTCATCCTCAAATTCCTTATATTAGTGAAATCCATAATCCATGTACACTCTTTTTCTCCAAGTCCTTTCTTAGCATGATATAGAGATTCATAGATGAAAATGGTAGAATTGTGCTGTAGTCCAGTATTGTTGTTGTTATTACTGCTGTTATAGCCCACATGGCTATGCTGTTGCAGAGTGGGTGACTTTAATTCTCATAATTATTAATTTTCAAAAAGTTATAGTTCTCAGACATATTTTGAAAATAAGAAAGTACCAATTAGAAATGCCTACATAAATCATCAAATTGATTTGTCAGCTGCAATGAATCTTTGAGTTTACTGGCAGAAGCTAAATTTCTTTATAACTGACTTAGATTTAAATTTCTGGGAATGATCTTTGGTAGAAATTGGTATAATGTCTGAGAATTCCTGATGAACAATAAATTAGCTGTAATAAAATGGAATCTATATTGCTATTTAAACTTATTTCCAAGCATTACTCATGCCTACACATATAGTTTGATTTCTTATAACTTTGCTCATTAAAAAAAAAATTCTATCTATGTAGGACCAACTTTGAAATTAGTGAGAATACCTAAGGTTCTTTTCAACTCAACTTTCTATGTATCTATAGTCAGTCTATATTAAAGAAAGCTGCTATAAGGATTAAGTTCTGAAACATGTATAAGATTCAAGGTAAGGATTATTTATCTGAACTTTCAGTCTTGTTAAGAAACATTCTAGTGAGTGCCATAAAATCAGATGAGACTCCATTAAGTTTTCTTGTTAAATGATTGTTGAAGAATGCTCTGTTGGAGGGGATAAAAACTCTTTCAGAAATCAGTTCTGAGGAACTCTTGCTAAAGATATTTGTGTCAGAGGCAATTTATATAGGTGGAAGGCTGCTGGGAATTGCCAAAGGGAAGCATTGTATTTAAATTCAAGTAATATCTTGCTAGCAGCTTCTGCTGGAGATACCTGCTGGGAGGATGAAGGTTTCTCTCCTTTGCAAGAAGTGAGTAGAAAGTTACCTCCTCCTGACTGGAAAAATTAGATGGGGTTTTTATGTTCTCAACATCTTGCTGCTGTATCCCTCAGTCCTTCTCTTCTTTTTTTGATTTAATGGAAGGAATGAAAATGGGTCTCTGATGAAGATGAAACCAATGGGGTTTCCACAGTAAGTTATAAGGGAGAAAAGTCACAGGAATCTCTTCTGAAGATGAAGTAACTCACATCCAGCTGTGACAAAGTGGGGCATCTCAAGAGAAGCCCCAAAACAAAAGCATCCCCTGGCTAGGTTGCTTGTGTGGGCTAACTTTCCATTGTCATCACCTAGAAAAGTAGGTGGAAAGAGATTTTTCTTAAGTAGACAGTGACCTTGGGTTCACATTTTTGATCTTTATTTCCTCTTTTTATCCAGTGATTCTTCTTTTGCTTTGAACTCCTGGCAATCATGCACACTATCAATTCGAATGTATCACTAATCTTTCTGTGGGAATTTAAGCATAAAAAGTATAGTTGAGTTACACACAAATAACAATAATTAGCATTACATAGCACATTATGATTCACAAAACACTTTATATCTTATTTCATCTGCATAGCAACTCTGTGAGGTTAATAGGGTAAGCATGAATACTGGCCTCATTTATAGATGAAAGGACCAAAGCTCAGGGAGATTTCAATGATTTGCTGAAGCTCATAGAGCTGGTGAATATAGAGTTACAGAATCAGGTCTTAAACTCAAATCTAGCAGTTTCAAAACCACTGTTCTTACCACTATACTCTCTCACTCAAAGTAATGGTGGGGAATGGGGTCCATATAAGGCCTTTGAAATCATTTGATCTTGCCTTGTCAAAACAATGATAAACTCAAAGGTAGGTACAACAACCATTCACTGCTTCAGTTTTTAAATCGATAATTTTGTATGGTCTGCAAATGATGTTAGAAATATCCAAATGATCCTTGGCAGAAAAAAGTTCCTCACCTCTGACCTAAAAGTAAATGATTTATTTACCCCTATTTAACTGTGGCTATAAATATTAAATTTAACTTTATAAATTTTACTATTTAGCAAAAAGTTGAAAAATATACTCTTATTTAATCAAAGTTAAAGGCATCTATGAAGTAGTCTGAGAGTCTGGATAATGGTAAGGGAATAGATCTATGATTTCTTAGGTAAAGGGTTCTGAGGAGAAACCTACTATCCTTTACCAACACAAGCCAGCACATGCTCACCACCTTATGGATTTAGAAAGTTGCCTGGTCACTAAAAGGTTAAGTAATTAAGTCATATAGCCAGTAATTCTGAAAAGTACTACTTGAATCCATTTCTTCTGACTTGACTTTTTAACTATAATGTACCATCTCCTTAGCATAGAAAATATGGACAGACTAAATTTACTAGGGACACAAAACTCTGAACTGAATAATAATTTTTATGGGACAGTCTCCATTTTTCTTTCTAACCTGGTCACCTTCTTCTGGTTGTATTGTTGTCCCTCAAATGTAGCTTGGGGGGTAATGGTATCTCAAAGGAAGCAGAATATATAACTTTAGTCTTGTTTCCTCCATTTTTCTCGGAAAGAGACTAATTCCTTCTAGGAAGGAAAGCAGGAACTTGGGACTGGAGACTCTTCTCAGAGAGAGAAAATTACCAGATCAGAGTGATATCTATCTTCTGACATTATTAGCATAGTGAACGTGAGCTTCATGTTCAGACTCACTTCTTATAGCTTTTAAATATTGAAAATTCCAAGCTCTGTATCCAAATCTGGATTAGTTTCCCACCAAATGTCACTTCCATAAAGAACACATACAACACTGAGTCAAGAAAACCCAAACCAATGGCAAAACAGAAATGAGAGACAGTATACATAAGAAAATCTGTTCTAGGAAATACAGTGAAGGAAATCTCCCATTGGGAATAAAATAATTTAGTACAAGTTCAGAGAGGGTACAATTCAGAGAGAGTTCTAGATCTTGCCCAAGGGGGAGTTCTTCAAAGTTTGTAATGCAGCAATCAGGGATAGAGACATGAGGAAGATTGCCTTCTCCTCTCATATCTTTTCAGTCTTTTCCTTCAACAACCTGAAATGAAGTTGACCCTTTCCATCTTCCCTCTCAAAGAAAAACACCAGAAGCACCTGAAGCAACTGCAGAGCATCAAGCAGCCTTGAAGACCTGATAATCCTCTTTCCAGCTCTCACTAACTCCATTTTGCTCCTTTTGAAGTAGAGGGCATTCATATGCCACCAATAAAGAGAAAATCCCATACTAAATGGGACTGGAGTTACCTAAAATATTATTATAATTTTTACAAGCTATATGATTGTAAGTCACTTGATTTGTCTGTACCCTACTTTTCCTCATTTTTATAATGAAAAGGATTTGAAATGATGAGCTTTGATATCTCTTTCAGCTTTAATTACCTATGAATACTGAGGTATATTATTATTATTGGTATTATTATTATAATTCCTTGAACCCAAGTTCTGACTCCAGGAATACACTAATTTTAACTGGCAAGTAGTAAAAATGCAAAGGTGATCCTTAATAAGATGACAAGTCCATAGTGAGTATTAACTAGAAAAAAATGACATAAAAAACAAGATGACATTATTTCCTCATAGCTTTCTCTTTGGAAACACAGATTATGTTAAAACAGTAAAGTATAGAAAATAGATAATTTGCAATTAATGTTGCCATTAAATAGTTATTAAGATTTATAGTAGAATACAAAGAAGTAGTAAAGTCTATGTATAACTAAAATCTTTTGTTTTTTTACTAAGATTACATAATTATTTTACTAAATTTTTACTAAAATTATGTAATCTAAGGTATTATGTGTCTGTCTACATGTGACTCCAAAACAGCCAATCAAATGTAACCTCATCTAGTCAAAGACATATCAAATATGAGCTACTCAAACAAAAAAGAGATGATAGTGATAAAAAAAAGTGTTGACTATACCTAATAGTTTTATGCAGACTGTGACCGAAAAGTTTCACTAGGATAGTCACTTGGCTAAAGTTTTAATTAATGATGGCCTATTTAAAAATGGTTTTGCTTTTGGGAAGCTTTTGGCTTTGAATCATAATGGGGCAGCAGGTTGAAATTCAATGCAAATGTGACAGGCAGATAAAATGACAAAACTAAGCTGACATGGCTATGGCGGTCTTTGGAAGTGTGGATTTTCTTCATCTTGCGCATATTCTTCCTGATTTTCAGCAGCATTCTATAGTTTAAGTGAACATCCAGGAAACAACACTGATGTTGTATACAGGTCTCCTGGGGAATGCTCATAGAGGTTCTACTTACGTTATATAACTAGGCTCACAGGGACAGGCCGGGATGGGTTGAAACAGCAAATATACGGACAATTAGGTAATGATGACACAAATATCCTTAGACTCAGCTGTCTGTTGCTTGTTTGAAGCTTCCTAACATATTTTACCCCTTTCCTTTTGATAATGCTTAGGATATACTTTGTAAAACTTAAACCACTATGTAAATGAGAGCTATTAGCATGTGCCAGCTTCAGAGGTCATGGTCTTTGACATTAAAGACCATAATAGATGAATAGAGAAAAAATTAAAATATCTTCTCAAAGTTAAACTGTTTCTTTGTGTTAAAACTGTTTAAAATTTATTCCTATTATCTCCTATGTATTTTACATATCAATGCACTATATTTTGATAATTTAAGGGATGGTCATTGCTGCCATGCTCTTTAAATCCAACTGGAATCTAATTTTTCCAAAGATTTCTTTAAAAAAAAAAAAGGTAGGACTACAGAGAGAGTTAAATGTTTAAACAAGCAGGTAAAAATCCATTTTGTTAAATAGGACACTGAGTTTATTTCTCTGGGAAATTCTAGGGATGATATTCCAGGCAATTTTACTAAATTCAAGAGGGCATCACACATTGATTCTCTGGTGGATCCATGATATCCATAAATATGATTACTCCCTCCATCAGTTCAGATTACAGTTTATCCAGGTCTTTTAATTCTGTTTAATTGTTTTCCATGTCTTCCCATAAATCATCTTTTAGAAGATCTAACTGAGATATTACAGGTTTTCTTCAAGGACTTTTTTTCATGGATACCTGTAGAGCATTCAAGTTGTCCACCTGTTACCCGTTGCTCTTGTTATAGGACCAACTGATTTTCTAATTTCTAGTTACATAATCCCTTGGATGATATTCTTATTTTCAAGAAGCAGCTTGGCATAATAAATAGAGAGCAAGCCAGGAAGACCTGGGCTCAAGATCCATTTTGACTTATACTGACTCAATAACCATAGGTCTCCCATTTCATCAAGAGCCATCTTCAGTCATTTTGACCTATATTGTGACACTGGACCCAGATGACTCTGGAGGAGAAAGTGAGGCAGCTGACGTTGTACAGTCCTTCCTCCCTCCAATCCAATTTGCTTGCATGTCATGGCATCACCTTCTTGATATCATGATCCTCTCTGAGAACAAAGAATAAATAACAACAACCATGGGTAAGTCACTTAACCTCTAAGTGTTCTGGGCAGCTCTCTAACAGTATAAGTGGATGAGAAAGTGATAGTTTGGGGAAGGAATTTCCTTACCTGGGACTTCTCTTCAACAATGAAATCTGAGGGGCAATCCCAAACCTCCCTCTTTAATATTATTTCCTTTTCTTTTCTTTCTTTCTTTCTTTTCTTTTTTTTTTTTGGCTGAGGTAATTGGGCTTAAGTGACCTGCCCAGGGTCACACAGCTAGGAAGTGTTAAGTGTCTGAACCCAAATTTTAACTCACGTCCTCCTGACTTCAGGGCTGGTGCTCTATTCATTGTATTATCTAGATGCCTCTTTTAATATTATTTCTTATGCATCAGGCATCATTCGTAGTAAAGCTGCTTCCTTATATTCTCTCTCTCTATTCTTTCTTTACTGATTTTATGAACTCTAATAACTTCAGCAATCATTTTAAGATACATGACTTCCAGTCTATATATCCAATATTAAGCATTCTCCTGAAATCAAGGATTTGATATATCCACAATTGGCTTGAATGTCTGAGTAGCCTCTTGACCTCAACATATTCAAAACAGAATTCATTGAGTTTACTCAGAAACCCCCCCCACTACTTCAAATTTGATTTCTGATGAGGGTACTACCATCCTCTTAATTTTTTTGAAAATTAAGTTTGAAAACTTGGAGTTATTCTTGATGTTTTCCTTTATCTCACTCCAGGCAATTTCTAAATCATTGATTTCACTTACATAATACAGCTCATATCTGTTTCTTTTTCTCTGTTTTTGTAGCTACTTCCATAATTCATTACCTCTCACTTGGACTATTTTGATAACCTGAAAATGAGGCCCTTTGCTTTGAATCTTCCTATCATATTCCACAAAGGTGTCAAATCAGTATTCTTAAGGTACCATTTGTCTCATATTCCTTCTGTGTTCAAAAATCTTTAATGGTGGCCAATTACCTGAAGCAGTGTCTTCCAGATTTCTTTGATTACATACTCCTATCAGTAAAATATTTTTTAAAAAATAAATTAGAATCTAATACCTAAATATCTATACACACATATCTACATGTGTCACATCAGGGATGTGATACCATGACATGCAAGTGAATTGGATTTGAGTGAGGGAGGGCTCTGCAAGGTCACCTGCCTCATTTTCCCTTCGAGAGTCATCTGGGTGCAGTGGCCTTATATAGATCAGGATGATTGGAGATGGCCCTGGATGAAATGGGAGACCTTGGCCTTTCTAAACTTTATCTTCAATAGGTCTCATTTTGACTGAGTAATTAAGGGTAGGTATCAAATGAAGCAAAGAATCTCCTTTTTTACCTAATCCAAAAAAAATCTAAATTTATGCATATGTATCTCCAAATCTTTATACTTACTCATTTATATATTATATACATGCACAGAGTTCTAAGTTCAGTTTATTGTGGTATTTAGTTTCAATGGCTATTATAGCTAAGATGCCTCATGACAATATATAGATCCAAATGGAACAAGCATATTATTGACTATATTTGTGTATTCGAGGTATTCAATTTTCAGTCCTATTTACCAATTATGTAAACGTTTTCACTGAAATTCTTTTGGTAAATTTTCTGTTTCCAGATTTTGCAGCCTCTACTCCAAATAATCTCCTTAATCCTCTCCCATCAGTACTGTTTGGTTTCTCCTCTTCATTCAGTTTATTTTGCTGAGAACCACACTTCAGAGTCACTTCTTGACCATTTTTTAAAAATTTATTTTATTTGCAAAACATATGTATGGGTAATTCTTCAACATTAACCCTTACATAGCTTTCTGTTACAAATTTTTCCCCCCAACTCCCCACCCCTCCCCTAGATGGCAGGATATCCACTACATGTTAATTATGTTAAAATACTTGACAAATCAAATATATGTATACATATTTCCAACTTATCATTGTTGTGCAAGAAAAATCGTATCTACATGAAAGACATATCAGATAAAGGTAACACAATGTAAGCAAACATCAATCAAGAGTATGAGAATGTTATATTGTGGTCCACATTTCACATCCTTCTCTCTGGGTATATATGGCTTTCTTCAGTGAAAAATTGGAAGTGGTTTGAAACATTTCATTGCTGAAGAGAGCCATGTCCATCAGAATTGATCATCATATAGTATTGTTGTTGCCATATATAATGATCTCCTGGTTCTGCTCATTTCACTCAGCATCAGATCATGCAAGTCTCTCCAGGCCTCTCTGAAATCGTCCTGCTGGTCGTTTCTTACAGAATAATAATATTCCGTAACATTCATATACCATAATTTATTCAGCCATTCTCCAATTGAAGGGCATCTATTCAATTTCCAGTTTCTAGCCACTACAAAAAGAGCTACCACAAACATTCTTGCACATGTGGGGCCCTTTCCTTCCTTTATGATTTCTTTGGGATATAAGCCCAATAGAAATGCTGCTGGGTCAAAGGGTATGCACAGTTTGATAACTTTTTGAGCGTAGCTCCAAATTGCTCTCCAGAATGGCTGGATCCGTTCACAGCTCCACCAACAATGCATCAGTGTCCCAGCCTTCCCACATCTCCTCCAACATTCATCATTAATTTTTCCTGTCATTTTAGCCAATCTGAAAGGTGTGTAGTGGTACCTCAGGGTTGTCTTGATTTGCATTTCTCTGATTGATAGTGATTTGGAGCATCTTTTCATATGACTACAAATAGTTTTAATTTCATCATCTGAAAATTGTCTGTTCAAATCCTTTGACCATTTATCGATTGAAGATTGGCTTGAATTCTTATAAATATGAGACAATTCTCTATATATTTTAGAGATGAGACCTTTATCAGAACCCTTAAATGTAAAGATGATTTCCCAATTTATTGCTTCCCTCGTAATCTTGACTGCAATTGTTTTGTTTGTACAAAAACTTTTTAACTTAATATAGTCAAAGTTATCTATCTGGTTTTCAATTAAGAGTTCCAGTTCTTCTTTGGACATAAATTTATTCCATCTCCATAGGTCTGAGAGGTAAACTACATTAAGTTCCTCTAATTTACTTATAGTATCACTCTTTATATCCAGATCATGAACCCATTTAGATCTTATCTTGGTGTGTGGTGTTAGGTGTGGGTCAAGCCCTAATTTCTTCCACACTAGTTTCCAATTTTCCCAGCAGTTTTTGTCAAATAGTGAATACTTATCCCAGAAGCTGGGGTCTTTGGGTTTATCAAAGACTAAATTGTTATAGTTATTGCCTAGTTTGTCCTGTGATTCTATCTTACTCCACTGATCAACTACTCTATTTCTTAGCCAGTACCAAATGGTTTTGATGGCCGCTGCTTTGTAATATAGTTTTAGATCTGGTACAGCAAGTCCACCATCATCAGCCTTTTTTTTTTTCATTAATTCTCTTGAAACTCTTGACCTTTTGTTCTTCCAAATGAATTTTGCTACTATTTTTTCTAGATATGTAAGATAATTTCTTGGGAGTTTGATTGATATGGCACTAAATAAGTAAATTAGTTTGGGCAGTATTGTCATTTTTATTATATTTGCTCAGCCTACCCATGAGCATTTTATGTTTTTCCAATTGAGTAGGTCTGATATTATTTGTGTGGAAAGTGTTTTGTAATTTAGTTCATATAGTTCCTGACTTTCCCGTGGCAGATAAATTCCCAAATATTTTATACTATCAACAGTTATTTTGAATGGAATTTCTTTTTATATCTCTTGCTGCTGAACTTTATTGGTAATATATAAAAATGCTGATGATTTATGTGGATTTATTTTGTATCCTGCAACTTTGCTAAAGTTGTGAATTGTTTCTAGAAGTTTTTTAGTTGAGTCCTTAGGGTTCTGTAAGTATACACTTCTTGACCATTTTAAAACCATTTTTAAACTTACAATCCTTACTTGTCTATTTCCTTTGTATGTTTTCATTCATTAGAATATACTTGAAAGCAATATCTTGCTTACTTGTATTTGTATACCCAGAGCTTAAGTCATTGCCTGGAACATATTAAATATTTAATAAATATAATATTATTCATTTGTGAATATTAATTTTTCCTCATGTCCTTTAGTTATTCCTGCAAGTGATTCTCAAAATACTGGATTTTTAAAAGCCACTGAAAATTTTTACTAAGAAGATTTTAAAACTAGTTAGAAAATTCTTTCTCCAAGTTTTTAATATGTGTGGATGTGAGTTTTCATGTGTGACATAATTTAAATTATTTTCAGCAATCACATAATGATAGAAACATAGTACAAGTTTCTTTCAAAATGTAGTTACTTTCTCATTCATTTTTTTCTTTTTCTTTCTTTCTTTCTTTCTTCCTTTCTTTCTTTCTT
>JAJPUD010001451.1:92604-117372 GCA_023553655.1 Myrmecobius fasciatus
TCTCTCTCTCTCTCTCTCTCTCTCTCTCTCTCTCTCTCTCTCTCTCTTTCTCTCTCTCTCTGTCTGTCTGTCTCTGTCTCTGTCTCTGTCTCTCCCTCCCTCCTTCTCTTTTCCTCCCTCCCTCCCTTCCTCCCTCTCTCTCTCTCTTCCCCTCTCTCCCTTACCCTCCCCCCCTCTCTCCCTTCCTTTCTCCCTTCTTTCCTTCTCCCCACTCCCCTTTCTATAATGCTTATATACAGTAAGTGAGACATAGTAGGGCAGCTAGATGGTATAGTAGATAAAGTGATGCATATCGAGCCAGAACAACCTGAGTCTAAATCTGGTCTCAGATATTTACTAGCTATATAACCCTGGGAAAGTTTCTTAATTCGCACTTGTTTCAGTTTTCTGATCTGTAAAATGAGCTGGAGAAGGAAATGGCAAAACCATTCCAGTATCTTTGCCAAGAAGTAGCCCCAAAGGGGTCTCTAAGACTTGGACATGACTGAAAAACAACCAAACAAAAACACTCACTAAGTATATAATAAATGCCTTTTAATTAATTTTCATTTATTTTTCCGGTTTATTTCTGTAGTTTCCTATGTACCTCTGATATGAATTCTACATAGGAAAGTAGAATATACACATATATATCACAAAAGAATGTTATATATATTGTGTATATTTACATATAAAATATATAAAGGCCTTAATGTGATAAGAAGGCAGAGAATATGCATAAACAATTCTCAAAATAAGAATTGTAAACTATTACCAATCAAATGAAAGATTGCTCCAAGTGATTAATAATATCAAAATGATTCTGAGATTTTACCTCATACCCAGTAAATTTGGTAAAGATGATGAAAGATAGGAAAAATTAATATTCGGTAGATCATTAAAAGACAGACACACTAATATGTTGTTGATGAGGATGTGAATAGATACAATCATTTTTGAGCAATTAGCAATTATGTTGACAGTGACTAAAATATTCATATCCTTTGACTCAGAAATTCATTTCTCAGTATATATACTTTGATCAAAGATAGAACAGAAGGTCCAATAATTAGCAAAATATTTATGGTAACATTTTTTCTAATAGTAAAGACTTAGAAACTTAAAAAACCTGTTGATCAGGCAATGGCTAAATAGATGATACTACATAAATGTGACAGAATATTACCAGAATAATTACCAGGTTATGGGCAATATAAGGAGGCAAGAGATGACATATCTTTTTAAATATGAGAATTATACACAGCATACTAAGCAGAACCAGGTAAATAATATAAGCAATGACTACAACAGTATAAATGTAAAAATGATACTGCCAACTGAAATACTGAATGCTGTATAAATACAATGATCAAGCTGGCACTGAAGAAGAGAAATGCAAATGTATTTCCTTTCTTTTTAGAAAGTGGCGGGGCATTATAGATGTGAAATACTACATATATGGGCAGATGATTGATGTGTTGCATATATCATATCCCAAAAAACTGAATTCTTTTTAATCTTTTTCTTCTTTTCTTAAAACAAATGTGTCTCTGGTTGAAGATCAGATGTGATATAGAAAGCATTTAAGGTGATAAAAAAACCCCAAAAGATATCAATAATTAAAATATATATATATATATATATATATATATATATATATATAGCCTTTATTTTGAGTTGACAGGTTAAGTGTGTTAATTTTTTTTCTTTTTAACAAACATTGCTTTTTGAATCATGTTGGGAGAGAAAAATCAGAGCAAAAGGGAAAAACCATGTTAGAGATTAAAAAAAAATAAGTGAATATAAGGTGTTAATTTACATCCAGTTTCCTTATTTTTTTTTGAAATTTACATGATAACTTTATTATACATTTCAAAAGAATAACAAGTTGTCCATAATAAGCAGTAAAGCAATTTCATATGCAATTATCTTTTTTATTATGTTGGTATTGAAATGCTTGTTTTATTACATATATTAATTTTTTTTCTTTTTTTTAATTAATACTTTTTATTTGCAAAACATATGTATGGGTAATTCTTCAACATTAACCCTTACAAAGCTTTCTGTTACAAAATTTTCCCCCCTACTCCCCACCCCTCCCCTAGATGGCAGGATATCCACTACATGTTAATTTTGTTAAAATACTTGACAGATCGAATATATGTATACATATTTCCACATATCATTTTTGTGCAGGAAAAATAGTATCTGCCACTACAAAAAGAGCTGCCACAAACATTCTTGCACATGTGGGGCCCTTTCCTTCTTTTATGATTTCTTTGGGATATAGGCCCAATAGAAATGCTGCTGGATCAAAGGGTATGCACAGTTTGATAACCTTTTGAGCATAGCTCCAAATTGCTCTCCAGAATGGCTGGATCTGTTCACAGTTCCACCAACAATGTATCAGTGTCCCAGCCTTCCCACATCCAGTTTCCTTACTTTTTTTTCTGAATACAAATGGCATTTTCTGTCCAAAGTCTATTGGGATTACTTTGGATCACTGAACTACTGAGAAGAACCAAGTCTTTCATAGTTGATCATCACACATTCTTGTTGTTATTGTGTACAATGTATTCCTTGTTCTGCCTGTTTCACTCCTCATCACTTCATATAAATCTTTCCAGATCTTTCTAAAATTAGCTTGTTCATCTTTTTTTTTCCTGAGGCAATTGGGGTTAAGTGACTTGCCCAGGGTCACACAGCTAGGAAGTGTTAAGCAGCTGAGGCCAGATTTGAACTTAGGTCCTGCTGAATTCAGGGCTGATGCTCTATCCACTGCACCACCCAGCTGCCCCCTTGTTCATGATTTTTTATAGAACAATAATATTGCATTACCTTTATATACCATGACTTGTTCAGTCATCCCCTAACTTTAGTAGATGGGCATCTACTAATTTTCCAATTTTTGCTACCACAAAAAGAGATGCTATAAACATTTTAACACATGTGGGTCCTTTTCCCTCCTTTATGATTTCCTTGGGATACAGACCCAGTAATGGCACTGCTGGATCAAAGAGTATGTACAGTTTTATAGCCTTTGGGCATAATTCCAGATTGCTCTCCAGAATGGTTGGTGTTAATTTTTTTTTAAATCTGTGAGGTACCATATAACTAATTGTCAACCACTTCTTATTACAGAAATAGTTGCAACAAATTTGTGACTTTATTTTGGTAAAAATAAAAATCTATCTCTAGGAGATAACCAGCTAACTTGTGGAAAAAATTGTTTATATATATATATATATATATATATATATATATGGTGTGTGTGTGTGTGTGTGTGTATACAGTATACACACACACATATATGTAATTGTTTTTGGGGGGAAGGGAGAAGGTAATCACAATTTTTTTTGTTTATTTTTGCAGCATTCACAAATATTCAAAATTAAATATTTAAAAACAGCATTTAAAAATATGCTCCATTTCTCTCCTCATACCTTTATTTTCAAATATTTAATTTATTTTTCCTATGACTTGTTTCATTAATTCAAATATTTAGTTAAGTTGGTAGACCTAGAAACCACATGATGAATCTCTTGAATATCCAGGTATGTAAATGGATATGTGGTCTCATATATTGGAAAGCAATCAGTTGACAAACATTTTATTAAGTGGCACTGTAGGTATTACACTAGGCTCTAGGAATATGAAGACAAAACTGAAGTAATCCCTGCCATCAAGGCTTCCATTTTGTTGGGAGATATAGCATGTGCCTAAATATGTATAGATATACATGCATAGAAATGTGCATATCTGTATTATATGTGAATGTGTATATGTATGAAACAAGCACAAGGTAATTTTGGGAAGGAGTATTAAGAATATTAAGAGTATGTTTCCTTCAAGATTGAGCTCAAAAAAAAAAAAGATTGAGCTCAAGTATTATAGTTCTACAGTACTTGAGTTCTGTCTTGAAAGATACAACGGATTCTAAGGGACAAATGTGAAGTGAGAATAATTCATAGAGATTTTTTGTCCTTTGTGCTTGAAGAGGACCAATGACATCATGATTTTGGCGTCAAGGTACAATGTATCCGACTGGTCTAATCAGTCTAATATGAGCTCAGAAGGCTCTACCACAGATTGGGCACAAATAATCTACTTGTACATTTGGAATGGAAATATCTCCAAATTTTACTAATAAGGCAAAGAAGTGGTGGGTATATTGGAACAGGAATAATTGAAGACATTGTGCAATTCATCATAGAATTAGTCTGCTTTTTCATCCTTTGCAACGTTGTATAAACTTCAATTATCTCCATGGTAGTCAATCAAGAAAAATTTATTAAGTTTCTACTATGTATCAGGCTCTGTACCAAGAATTAGCAAAGATACAAATAAAGGTAAAAAACAGTTTCTGCTCGCAACAAGTTCATAGTCTAATGGGAGAGACAACATGCAAACATCCTATATGTTTGTATATATGATAAATTATAAATAATCAATCAAGTTATGACCTATTTGTTTTTGCTAACTGGTCAAAAGAAAACAAATGAGGACAGGTGGTTCTAAAGTCATGTCAAACAATGATTAATTGTGTTCTTCTAGCAAAGATGCATGGAGAATTGGGACTATCTTTTCTATATAATTTTATACCTTCTCTATGCTTTAGCCATTTCTGTACCTTACAAAAGTGGTTTCGTGTTCTGATGGCAAATTGCCAATGTAGATAAAATCTACAGTTGGAAGAGCACAGACTTTAGTGTCAGAATACTTAGACATTGCCAAATCCAGTTATCCTTTCTATACTGTAGGAGTTGGGATATAGCTCACCTCTTTTCCCTCCTTCCCATGATCTGGAAATCTGCACAAAATTTTTTGGTCTTCCTTTCATATCAGGGAAGAAGTCTGAATTATCATGGTATTAAAAGATAAAACATGTTGATATTATATAATATTACACATATATTTTTTAAAATATATGTGTAGTAGTATGCAATATCAACATATTTTATACATATATGTATATGTGTATGCACACACACATGTACATTAGATATATAGATAGATAGATAGATAGATACTTTCTAAACTTTTTTTTTTTTTTTTTGGTGTTGTCTGCCGGTCTTTACAAGTCATCTACAGCTTCTACAAAATTTTCCCAAAATTCCAGTTTAATTTCTTATGCCAGTTCATGGCATATCAAAAGCAAATTGGATAAAGTTGTGATATGAAAGAGATAACAAACTGTGTGATTAAGTCACTTGATTTTGTTTGAGTCTCTATTTCCTTACTTGTAAAGTATGGATAGTAATAATGAACCTGTACTCTCTCTACCTTATAGTGAAATCATGAAGATCATATAATAAAAATGAAATGAAGTATGACAAAATTCTTTGTAACCATGACCACTCTATAATAATTAACAAAGGATCATGAGCATAAGTGGAAGAAATGTCAAGAGTCATCCTGTCTACCCTCCTCATTTTATGAAGAAATTTAGGCCCAGAGAATTTAAGTGATTTATAGATATTCACATAGGTAGTCAATGACAGACTGGGATTTGACCCCAAGTTCCCTCTGATTCCAAATCTGGTATTCTTTTCACTACAGCAGTATACTCTTCATCATTATTATCATCAGGATCTCATCAATATTTAAGCCCATCTTTGAGAATGTCTCAGTATTCACCAAAATGTCATGCAGAATGCTAGCTGACTGACCTAAAATCCCATCAGCAATCATTTTAGTAGTTGTGTCTATCCCAATGGAGCATCAGTTGCTTTCTAGTTAATTTAATTTTGTGGATAACGGAGAGGTTAAGCAGCTAACTAGTTTTGCTCTAAACTGTGTTGCTGAAAAATCTTTGTAAAATGTATTAGTCTACTTCAGTGCCTTACTAACTACAGTATATTGAAAATAATTTCATTTTCCTTTGATGATTGATGACTTTGCAGTGCCTCTAGGTCAGCATGAATTCTCATTGTACAGCACCACAGGCATTGAAGGCAGAGGAGATTGAATTGAACTTACTCCAAGACATAGGCTGAATGTTTTTTGGGGCTCTTTAATCCCTCATATTGGCTTGTTGGATTTTGCTTTGCTTCCTTCTACTAAAAGTAGAATTCAGAAAAGAAATGCATTTAATTGAAGGATTTAGTTAATTAATGTTTTATTATATTGTGGACTATAGGTGACACTTGCTGATTCCTATGTAGATATAGTGATCAGAGTAGTAAAAATTGTTAGTGGTGTCAGGACTTAGTCCTACATAGTGTTTATCATGAATTATTGGTTGAATTTTTAAACAGCCCATTTCCAAGAAAACCTAGTCTCACAGCTTCTACTGACCTCATAACTTTCACTGTGTTACTTCAGAATTTCACACCTTCTTAATTTTTTATTAGATAGTAATAAATTAAACACGGGATAACTGAACTGACGACAAAGGCTTTATAGAAACATTGTCGTTATTATTATCATAAAATACATAATTATGATAGGTAACAAACTAGATTTTCCAAAATACTGTGGACCAAAGAGAAATGGCAGAGAATACCATACAGGGAACCTGGGGAAAAATAGGAATAAGAAGGAAGTTAGGGAAAAGTTCTCTGGAAAACAGTGAATGTGGAGGCTGTTAGCCTAATGCTGGAAGATTTCTGAGGGGAGGCAGGGTGTGTAAGGAGGCAGTTGTTTCCAGAGGTAGGCATGGATAGGGTCTTTGACTTCAAAACCAGTCTAGAGGCTTCATCTGCTGTTAGTTTGAGGAAAGTCAGAGGAGGTCACAGAGAGTTCTGTCTGCTCTCCACCATCTTGGCTCCTTCCCCGAAAGTCCATGGGTAGGGTTTTATACAGCCACAGAAAATGGAGGAGTTCCTGAACTTTCTTTTTTTTTTTAAAGTGGAGTTTCTGGACCACAGCAATTTTCTTAATCAGAATTAGTCAGAATAAGGAAAAGTACTTGAAGTCTGAGAGGACAATGACCGAAAGGGGATGAAAAGGTTTTTTTTTTTGTTTTTTTTTTTCTATTTTCAACACTACTTCAGCTTTAGTCTGAAGGATCTCTTAGAGAAGAGACAGGGAGACCTGTCAGAGGTTATTAGAATAGAAAAAATAAAGATAATAAGGAACTAAATTAGAGCACTTTCTATGTTCAATGAACGATGCTAGACATTATGATGGATAATACTAAGAAGAATATGACATGGTTTCTAATTTTATAGAGACTAGAATGCAGAAAAATAGATAAAGACATGTCATAAAAAGAGAGATATGAAGAACTATAATGTTCCAGATAAGATAGATAGACATTACTTCTGGGAATACAGAGAGGGAAGATTTCATGAAACAGAAAATGCCTGAATCTAGCCTTGAAGGATAGATGGAAATTAGAAATATAAAGGTTTGGGACTGCAGATTATATTTTAGGAAGAAGAAACATTTTTAAGCAAAAGCCTGAAAGCACAAGAGATGTTCAAAACATGACAGGTAGTTCATTTTATCTAGAATATTGGATATGTTGTTATTATTATTATTATTATTATTACTGAGGCAATTGGAGTTAAGTGATTTGCCTCGGGTCACTCAGCTGGGGATATGTTATTATTATACTTTGTTAGTCTTTTACTATGTAGTACAAGGAAGGCATAATCCCCAGGAAAATATCTATCCATCACCAATACCCTCCTTGTTTTGTAGGTTCATGGCATATGTTCTGGGTCCCAGAATGATAGCAGAAGCAGATCAGAGAGGAGTTCAGTCTCTATTAATAAAGCTTCTTGATTTTTTGCTATGAATGATCTGCTACAAACCTATGGCATATGAACTTTTAGGGAGACATGACAATTTTCTATTAATTGAGTTGTGGAAATAGGAAAGTGTGGTGTGGATTGGAATTGAATAGCTAGGTTAGAGTGCCAGGTCTGAAGTTAGGAGGACTCAATCCTCCTGAGCTGAAATCTGGGCCTCAGACACTTACTAGCTATGTGACCCAGAGCAAGTCACTTAACCCTGTTTACTTCACCTCCCCATCTATAAAATGAGCTGAAGAAGGAAATGATAAAAAACTAAAAACTGCAAATAGGCTCACAAGAGTTGAACATGAAATGAATGAGCAACAACAAAGAACAACTGTTTATAGGTCTCTAACAGAAATTTTAAGTTGGATTTCCATGCCCAAGCAATCATTTTTGAATACTAGGATAAAATCCAGTAGTCAAACAAAGAATTTTATTGGGGCAGATGTGAGGAGAAAGAGAAGCATGAAGCAGAAAGAGATATTAAGCAATATAGACAGAGAGATATAGAATATATATATATGTAGAGAGAGAGAGAGAGAGAGAGACAGAGACAGAGACAGAGACAGAGGCATAGTAAGATTGAGATAGACAGAGATAGAGACAGAAGTAAACAGAAAGACAGGATAGAGATAAACAGAAAAAGATAGAGTGCTAGACAGCTAGATATAAAAATCACAGGTTTGAAGCAGAAGACTTGGGTTCAAGTTCTGTTTCTGACTCTTACTACCTGTGTGACTTTAGACAAACTTCTTTATCTCTAATGGCCTCAACTTTCACATTTGAGAAATGCAAGATAAGATAGTCTTAAAGTCTCTTCCAGGTCTTTCAGAGCATATAATTGTAGGGTAGACCAAGAAGTACTTGTTGTAGGTTAAAGGGATCTTCAATGTCCCATCACCAGACAATAAAAAGTCAAGTCGACTTTCCTGCTTACCCAGGAATAGGTTTTCAAAGAAGAGTGACCAGAGACAGACTCCTCAAAAGTAAAGAGAAAGAGAGAATGAAAGCAGAGCCATGAAATCTTTGCTATTTTGCCTATCACTGTGTTATAGAATCTCTCTTTCGAAACTGATTAAAGTTGTTTATTTCATATTGTTCAGTGATTTTTTTTTCTCCCTGTGTGTTATTTACAAGTGACTGTTGAGGGAAAAACCTTGTCCTAGCTCATACCTTACTTATATAATGTTCATGCAAAGGAGTGGGGAATGGCTTTTATCACAGAAAAGGGTCACAATGAAGTGTTCAAGCAACTGTAAACAGTCACATCAGGTAATGTCTTTATTAAATATATATGAATTGATTTCTTGAATTAATCAGAAAAGAAACAAAAAATAGGATAAAGATAGACCAATGTTTAGGAGTGACCTTTAAAATTTAGCAGACTGAGTATAGGAAACAGACTTTGAAGTTGAGGAACCTGGTTTCTAGCAGATAAAAGCAGAAGAAACTTGGAACTGGAGAAAGGGAAGCTATAGGAAATAAATTAACAAATCAACAAAACTCATTTGATTCCAATATCCCTAGTAACTATTGTCTTGTATCATTTCTCCCCTTCCTGTCTAAACTCTTAAACTCCTGACATTAGGTACCTCTACTTCTTCCCTCACTTGCTTTCCAAACTTTCTAGTCTGGCTTCTGACTTCATCATTGAACTAAAATATCTCTGCAAAGTTACCATTGATTTCAAAATTGTTAAATCTAATGTCCTTTGCCCGGGCTTTATCCTTCTTGACTTTTCTGTAGTCTTTGGGATTGCCAATCATCTTCTTCTCCTGGATATTCTTTTCTCTTGAGTTTTTATTATACTGATTTCTTTTTCTCCTCTTAACTATTTGATCCTATTTCTCAGTCTCTTTCACTAGATCTTCATCTGGATCATACCTGCTAAACATGAATATCCTCCAATGCTTTGACCAGATTCTTTTTCTCTTTTTATTCTTCACTATTCCTGTTGGTGATTTTGCCAGCAAAAAATGAGATGAATTATCATTTCCAAAAGGATTATCCCTAGGTTTCTATATCTCCTACTAGTATCTCTCCTGAGCTATAGTCATGCATTACCAATTGATTCTTGGACATTTAAAATTGGATATTCTGTACGTATATTTTCATTATCCTGTTAACTGTTGATAGTACCCTCTGATGAGTTATTCTGGCTAGAAACCTTGGTGGCTCTCAGATAATAAATCATTAAGTATTTAATAAATGCCAGGAACTGTGTTAAGTTCTGGTGATAAAGAACAAGGTAAAAAACAGTTCCTGCTCTCAAGGAGCTTACACTCTAATGTAGTCTTCTTCAATTCCTTGTTCTCACCCTATATAGCTAATCAACATTCAGTCTTACTGTTTTTATCTTGACATCTTTTATACATGTCTTCTTCTCTTTGCTATATAACTATCACCCCAGGCCAGGTGCTTACCACTTCTCATCTGGACTTTTGCAATAGCCTGCTAATCAGTCTCCCAGACTCAACTCTCCCTGCTCCAATTCATCCTCCATTCAGCTGTCAAGGTGATTTTTCTTTTTTTTTTTAATTGAGGTTTTTATTTTCAAAACATATGCAAGGATAATTTTTCAACATTAACCCTTGCAAAACTTTTTCTTCTAATTTTTTCCCCTTCCCCTCACTGTCTCCACTAGATGGCAAGTAGTCCAATATATGATAAATATGGTAACAATATGTGTAAATCAAATATAGGCATACATATTTATACAATTATCTTGCTGCACAAGAAAAATTTGATCAAAAAGGAAGAAAAATGAGAAAAAAATAAAATTCAAGCAAACAACAACAAAAGAAGTGAAAATACTACGTTGTGGTCCACACTCAGTTCCCACGGTCCTCTCTCTGGGTGCAAATGGCTCACTCCATCACCAGATCATTGGAACTAGCCTGCATCCTTTCATTGCTGAGATTCATGATCCTTTGTTAATTATTATACAATGGTCATGGTTACAAAGAATTTTGTCATACTTCATTTCATTTTTATTATATGATCAGAACTGATCATCCTATAAGCTTGCTGTTGCCTTGTACAACGATCTCCTGGTTCTGCTCATTTCACTTAGCATCAGTTTCTGCAAGTCTCTTCAAGCCTCTCTGAAATCATACTGCTGATTGTTTCTTACAGAACAATAATATTCCATAACATTCATATACCATAATTTGTTCAGCCATTCTCCAATTGATGGGCATCCCTTCAGTTTCCAGTTTTTTGCCACTACAAAAAGGGCTGCCACAAAACATTTTTGCACATGTGGGTCTCTTTCACTCCTTTAAGATCTCTTTGGGATATAAGTCCAATAGAAAAACTGCTGGGTCAAAGGGTATGCACAGTTTGATAACTCTTTGAGCATAGTTCCAGATTGCTCTCCAGAATGGTTAGATCAGTTCACAATTCTACCAACAATGCATTAGTGTCCAGTTTTCCCACATCCCCTCCAACTTTCATCATTGTCTTTTCCTGTCAATCTTAGCCAATCCGAGAGGTGTGAAGTGGTGCTTCAGAGTTGTCTTAATTTGCATTTCTCTCATCAATAGTGATTTAGAACAACTTTTAATATGACTAGAGATGTTTTCAATTTCTTCATCTGAAAATTGTCTGTTCATATTCTTTGATTATTTATCAATTGAAGAATGGCTTGAATTATTACAAATTTGAATCAATTCTCTATACATTTTAGAAATGAGGCCTTTATCAGAATCACCAAGGTGATTTTTCTAAGAAAAGATCTGTTACTTTCCTTGGCTTTAATGGCTTCCTATTACTTCCAAGATTAAATACAAACTACTATGTTTGCCTCTTAAAGCTTTTTATAACCTGACCTTTTCTTACATTTTCAATCTTCTTGTACTTTACCTCTTCTTTACTCAGTTGTTGATCCAGCAAAATTCGTGTTGGAGAGGAAGATTTATAGGAGGGGGGGAAACAGAGACAGAGACAGAAAGAGAGATAAAGACAGAGAGATAGACAGAGAAACAGAAAGACAAAGAGACAGAGAGAGACACACAGAGACACAGACAGAATAGACATATTGAGAAAGATAGAACCCAAGAGAGAATTCTTCTTACTATTCCTCACATGGGACTTTCCATCTCACAGTCTTTGCCTTATCTATTCCTTTGTCTGGGAATTCTCTGCCCTTTCACTACCTTTGCCTTTTAGTTTCTTTTTCTTTTTTTTCAAGACTCAATTCAAATAGAATTCCTATAGGAGGGGCTTCTCAATCCTTTGAGCTACTAGTGTTTCTCCCCCCCCCCCCCAGATGACCTTCCATCTACTCAGTAGATATGTACATACTTATCTTTTCCTTTTTTATTTAGAATATGCCCTCTTTGTGGGCAGGAATTATTTTCCCCTTTTTTTGTATGTCTAGTACTTAGCATAGTGCCTGTTAGATAGGAAGCATTTAATAAATGTTTATTGAGTGTCTCTTTTAGAAAGAGACAATAATTAGCATTCTGATATTGTATCCTAGAATTTTCCCAGGAATAAAATGAGCATCACTACTCTCCAGTTGAAATGATAGCTTAAAAATATCATTTTTTTTTGTTGACTTTAGCATGCATTAATAACCTTAGTGCATTCTGGGTTTTTAGTTCTTCAGTAAGAATAATGTCAGTACTCTTGTTTTTATTAATTTACCTTCATTTATTTTTATTTGTTTTTATTCATTACCTTCATTTGTTCTCACTATGCACATGTTTTAAAAATTCAGGTTAGTCCATGAGTATTCTATGGGTCCTTATTGGCCTCTTTAGAAAACTATTTTCTTTCTTATTGAAATCATATGTATTTTGTGATCAAATTGTTACTTTTGACTGTATCCTATCTCTTCTGATTTATCTTTCCCTGTACATTTTGGGTCATGCAAAATTAGTTATTTATTTCCTGTACTTTTTGAAATCTGCTCTCCCCAAATCTAGAGTGAATGGCACATGATGCCTGACTTTCTCCTACTTATCTATAATAAACCCTGAGATGAAATAGCTACTTCATAATAGGTTCCCCTTCATTAAGTTTTTAGGCGATGGTCAAAATCAGGTCCAGAATAGCAATTCCCTTTATTTGCTTCTTTCACCTTTTCAAAGAAAGACATTATCACCAAGGTACCTTAAAGTTAATTAGTTTGGACAGAGTATGCTTTAGCCAATATCTATACATTTGACATTTTCTATTACTCTTTTATAAGTCAATCAATCTGGTTAATGTTTATTAACTGCCTACTAAGTGCCAAGTACTGTGGATACAAACTTAAAAAAAAAGAGGAACACACTGATATAGAGGGAGACAATACATGCATTAACAAACAAACAAATAAAATATACAAATTAATATCTGATAATTTTAGGGTGGAGGCACTAATGTGGAAGGTGCAATCAGGAAACATTTTTTTTGCAGGAGGAGGCATTTGAGCTTAATTTTTAAGGACACTAGGATAAGGAACACTTCCACTGTTTTGTAAGTTAACCAATCTGATAAGCATTTATTAAATACCCACTATGTACCAAGTGCTGTGGATACAAACTTTTAAAAAATGCAATTATCTCTATCCTCAAGGAACATACCAATATGGGGGGGATAAATATACATCTATAAAAAGCAAACAAATAACTAAAATATTCAAAATAAATATCATTTAGCATCCTTTAAAATTTAGTAGTATATTCCATAGCATCATCTTTCCTTCTCTTCACTACCACAGGGTGTGTTTTTCCCTGGGAAAACTCTATACTGCTCAATGAAGCATTTTAACTTACTGCTGGTCTCTCAGTTGAAACACCTTAATTTCTTTAGTCTCAAAGTAAACTACATATAGAGGCAGCTGGAAAAAAGTCATGTGGGAGATTTACAACTTAAAATTTTGGTGGTTATTGGGTGAGAAGAGGTTAGTAGGGATAAAGTGATGTTTTAGGAAGTTATTACTATCATCAAATATCACAAACTTTAGAGTGGTTTAAAATTAACTATATCAGTCAGGTTGTTCCAAAAATTATTTATTTGAAAGTTAAATTTCTCACTGGAAAATCATTTACTTAGCTATTCAGTGTTTCCTAGTGGGAAAGGTTTCTTTAAACACAAAACAAAACAAAATTTAAAGCTATGATTTAAGCTATGGGATAAAGAAAAAGACAAAGAAAGAATAGAATTATTGTTTAGGGTTGATGAAATAATGATAAAATAAGCATACCATTTCTGTTCATCCAGGTCTTAAATAGTATGGATAATAAATTCTCTGAAGTGGTCCCATTATCTGAATTCATTCTAAATATTTCCAATGGGCTATAAAACCAATGACCAGGCTTTACATAATTATAATTTATTTTTTAAAGTAAGACTTAATTTTTTTCCAATTACATGTAAAGAAAAATTTAACATACACTTATTTATTTTCTTTTTTTAAAAATAAAGCCTTTTGCTTTCAAAACATATGCATGGATAATTTTTTAACATTAATCCTTGCAAAACCTTGTGTTCCAATTTTCCCTCCCCTTTCCCTACCCTGTCCCCTATATGGCAACTAGTCCAATATATGTTAAATATGGTAGAAATATATAACACATTTAAAAGAATTTTTCTGAATTCAGAAATATTTTCTTCCTCTCTTCTTAAAATGGAAAGCAATTTGTTATGTTACATTTGTATAATCATGTAAAAGTATTTCCATATTAGTCATGTTGTAAAAGAAAATACAGACCAAAAGAAATAAACTATGACAAAAATAAAGTGAAAATAGTATGCTTTAATCTATATTCAGACTTCATCAGTTCTTTCTCTGGGTTAGCATTTTTCCGCATAAGTCCTATAGAATTGTTTTGGATCATTGTATTTCGGAGAATAGCTAAGTCATTCATAGTTGCTTATTATATAATGTTGCCACTATTGTGTACAAAATTCTGATTATGTTCACTTAACTTCAAATTAGTTTATGTAAGTCTTTGGAGGTTTTTCTGAAATGCTTCTAATAGTCATTTCTTATAATACAGTAGTATTCCATTATATCACATATAATACAACTTCAGCCATTCTCCAATTAGTGGGTATCCCTCAAATTCCAATACTTTGCCACTCCAAAAAGAACTGCTATAAATATTTTTGGATAAGTAGGCACCCAATCCCTTTTGATCTCTTTGGGATACAAACATCATAGTGGTATTGCTGGAACAAAGGGTATTCACTATTTGATTGAACTTTGGACATAATTCCAAGTTGTTTTTTACATGCACACAATTATAACTTAAATGATAATGAGAATATATATGACCACCTTAGGGGACTCACTATTTGTACTAATCAGAACTTAGCTGAGTAGATCAACTATTTGTAGTTTGTATTTTCTCTATTTAGAATAATGCTTTCCAAATGAGATAGGATAGAAACAAATGGTTCAATTTTCAACAAAGATATAAAGGGCTTTGTAAAAAATGTTCTTGATACTCAGAATTTCAATTCACTAGGTCCACACAAACAATAATTCAGATAGAACTGGGTGATATGTTTGCAGAGTGACTGTCCATAAACTTTGAAAAATTAAAATAATGTAGTTGTACACATCTTGTGTCATATATATGTGTACATATGTATATATACTCTGTGTTTATATGGAGAGAGTAGAATTTTAAAAAGATAAGACATGAATTTTATTTCGGTTTCTGGTAAAAATCAAGTACTTATTTTCAAAGACAGTTTGTAAATATTTAGAAAGTGCAGAAGGAATCACTAAGAGCTTATATTGCTTCATCAAGAACAGATACAGATTAATTTTTGTTGACAGGTTTGTCATAAGGGAAGAATACTATAGATAAATTGTACCTGGATTTTAGTAAAATTTTTGACAAACTATCTTATGCAGTTCTTGTAGACAAGATGGAAAGATATACATCAGGTAAAAGCAAGCTAAGTGAATTTGGAATTGATTGAATGAATAGATACAAAGAAGAGTCATTAATGGATCATTATCAAGTGAAGAGAAAGTGTCTAATGAAATGTCCCAAGCAGCTGTTTTTGGCCCTGTGTTGCTTAACATTTGAGCAAATGTGGTAAATAGAGGCACTGATGAAAATTTAATTAAGTTTGCAGATGACACAAAGCCATGAAAAATAGGTAATATGTTTGGGATTGAAAAAGATCTTGAGAAGCTAAAACAATGGGTATGAATTTAATTAAATTTAATTTAATGGGATAGAAGGCATTATTGTACAATGGAAAGAGTGTTGGACTTGGAATCAGGTAGTCAAGAATCCAAATCCTGTTTCTTACACTTACTAGCAGTGTGACCATGGACAACCTGATCTTCAGTTAATCTTTAAGACTTCTCTATTAAGTTAAAGATGAGCTGCAATTTTTGCTGGGGATGAATCACAGACCCTTAAATTATTAACATAATTTAATTGAATTAAATATAAAATTCTATACTGAAATTGCAAATATCAACTACACAAATGGAAGTTGAGAGAGCTGTAACTGAATAACACCTGAATATGATTTTGGCATTGAGGAAACTGCAACTTGGTATGAATAAATAGTGTCGTGATGACCAAAATAAAAAAAATTTATATGATCTAATGTTGCATTAAAGGGTTACAGAATCCAAAATGAGGGAGTCAGTGGTTTTGCTATGATCTCACTACACTGGAACATGTCCATTGGATAGATATCAGGATGGTGAGGAAATCAAAATCTAACCCATTCTAGGATGGGCTGGAATAGTTGGAAATTTTATCCTAGAGAGATGTGAAAAAAAAGGACATGATAGCTGTTAAACTTGTTCTGTTTAGTCCTGAAGGGAAGAAGTAGGCAAAATTGGTAGAAATTATAGAAGTATTTTGTGGTTTGGTTATTTTCAGCTGTCTGACTCTTTATAAATCAATTTGGAGTTTTCTTGGCAATGATACTAGTTTGCCATTTCTTTCTCCAGCTCATTTTACAGATGAGGAAACTGAGGCACACAAGACTAAGTGACTTGGTCAGGATCACACAGCTACTAAGTTTGAGGCCAGATTTGAACTTAGGAATATCATTCTTCTTGAGATCCATCTATCTGCTGAAGTATAGAAGTATATTCTGGCCTAATATGGGGGTCAGAGGTGGAAATCATTCTATTCATTATTTATAAAAATTGAAGTGGGTTACTTTCAGATTATTCTCCCTGGATGGTATAATGCCTATCCTTGGAAGTCAACTGAATATTTACTGTTAAATGATGTTGTAGAGGATTTTCCTATTCAGGTTCAAAATGCCTACATGACTTTGTGAAGTAATCAAAAACCTATCAAGGTTCATAGGCTGGGTCGTGGTGGTTGTGGGGGTTTATTGATGTCTTTTACCATAAAAGAACGCTACATTGGGATATTCCTATGAGAAGCAAATTATTATTGTTTAAGGTACCATTCTCTTGTCTCTGGTTGATTTTCCTCCTTTTGCCTAAACTCTTTGAGGTTAGGAACCATTTGTATCAAGAGACCTAATACAATGTTGGGCAGGTAATAGGTGCTTAATAAATGATTGCTTAATGAATCCCAGTCCTCTGTGCTTTTTAGTTGTTCATGAAATCTATTTTCCTGTATAGTGTCCCTATCTAGTAAGTTGCTGATTGGTGAATTTTAGGCTTTAATCTTTGGATTATGCTACCAGTTAATTTCTTGATTCCAATTTCATGAGGCTTGTAGACTTTTTCCTACCCTGTGCTGAGAATTGTACTTGCTAATCACCTGCTAATCCTGTAGACAGATAAGAATTGTAATTTGGGAAAAGGATTAGACTTTATTATTTAGCCACTGAGGACAGAATTAGGAGAAATTGGGTGGGGAAGAGGCGGAAGTAGGATTATAAGGATTTGGTTCAATTTAAGGGGAAAAAAAACTTCCTAATAATTAGAGCTATTCAAAGGTAAAGTGAGCTATTTTGAGAGATAGTGAGTTCCTAGTCACCTGAGGTTTTCAGAAGCAAGTTGGTTATCCATTTGTCAGGAATCTTGAAGAGAAGATTCATGCTTTAGCTAAAGGGTATATTAGATAACTGGGGCTTGTTTCATCAAACTTTTAAGATTCTATAAAAAAAGAGGTTAGAGAAATTTAGACTTTGATAAGTTAGAAGGTAATTAACATTTTAATGAGTTCAGGAAGAGATTTATGACAAATTGATTATTTATCCATGAACATTTTTTCTCCAGAGTTTCAAAAAATCCAAACCTAAAGCTTTAGTCAGATACTGTATATATTTCCAAGAACAAAGAGATTCTGTTTTGTTGAACAGATAATTTCAATTAGGTAGATTATATTTCTTATATAGACATTTCTTACAAATAGCTCAAAAATGTAACATGTTTTATTTCTCATAATTGTTTCTTAAATTCAGAGAAAAAATTTCCTAACCATTTTCTTCAAGATGTAATTTGTCTTGTTAGCAAGTGATAGAAATTCAACTGTCCAGAATAGAAGACATCTGGATATTGAAAAAATTAATCATTTACATATACAAAAATATTTACTGATTGCCTTCTATGTGCATGATACATTAATTAGCTTTTCTACTGTATTCTCTTTGGAATACAATCTAGTAAGTTAGAATATTTCAGGAATGGAAGTAATTAGTGGAAGCAATGGATGCCAACTGAAGTTGCAAATGATTAACACCTTTTCATCTAGTATGATTATCATCAACACAATTCCATATATTCCCCAATATAACACTTACTTTGTAGATATTAAGACAATATAAATAGATAAGCAATTTAAAGCTTTTGATTTGCTTTCTTCAACTAATTGATTTTTTTTAATGTAAGGAGAAAATATGTATTACATATATTATATTCCAGAATTCCCACAAGTTGCTAGGTTTAAGGGAGTAAAGGGGCTGAAATCCTCATCAAGTGTTTATTTTAATAAAAGTTTGCAGGATGTCTAAATCAATAATCAAAACATATAATTTCCAATTAAGTCAAGTAATAGCCATTCAAAATTAAAAAAAATTAACAATATTTTCTTTTTAAATTTTGAGTTCTAAATTCTTTCTTTTCTACCTGTCCCCCTTACCCATCATTGAACATGCAAATAATATGATACCAGTTATGCATATGAAGTCATGTAAAACATATTCCTATATTAGACATATCTTTTTTGTTTTTTTATTTTTATTTTTAATTTTTTTTGCTGAGGCAATTGGGGTTAAGTGATTTGCCCAGGGTTACACAGCTAGAAAGTGTAAAGTGTCTGAGGCCAGATTTGAACTCAGGTCCTCCTGACTTCAGGGCTGGTACTCTATCCACTATGCCATCTAGCTGCCCCTAGACATATCTTTTTAAAGCAAGAAAAATAAAGTGTGAATATTATATTTGAATTTTCTCTTAGAGTTCATCAGTTCTCTCTCTGGAAGTAGACAGCATTTTTTCAAACATGAGTCCTTTGGAATTGTCTCAGATCATTGTACTGCTCACAGTAGCAAAGTCTTTTATAATTGATCATTATTAGAACATTGCCATTAATGTCTGCAATAATCTCCTGGTTCATCTCACTTCACTTTGAATCAATTCATTATAGGACTGTCATATTTTTTTGAAACCACTTTCCTTCTCATTTTTTGCAAAAACAATAGTACCTCATCACAATAATATGTTAAAATTTGCTCAACCATTTCCCAGTTGATAGGTATCCTCTCAAATTCTTTGCCACCAGAAAAAGAATTACTATAAATATTTTTGTACATATAGGTTCTTTTACTTTAATATCTTTGGGACCTAGTAGTACTATTGCTTGATTAAAGGGTATGCACAGTTTTATAATCTTTTGAACATGGTTTCAAATTGTTTTGTTTGCTTGTTTTTTGAGGCAGTTGGGGCTAAGTGACTTGGCCAGGGTCACACTGCTAGGAAGTGTTAAATGTCTGAGACCAGATTTGAACTCAGGTCCTCCTGACTTCAAGGCTGTTGCTTTACCCACTACACCACCTAGCTGCCCCCAAATTGTTCTCAACAATGATTGAACTAGTTCACTATGCCACTGGCATTCATTTGTATATCTGTTTTTTCCTTATCGCTCCAGCATTTGTTATTTCTGATAGGTGTGAAGTGGTACCTCAGAATTGTTTAATTTACTTTTTTTCTAATCAGTAGTGATTTGGAGCATTTGTTCATATAACTACAGATAACTTTGGTTTCTTCTTCTGAGAACTGCTTGTTCATATCCTTTGATCATTTATCCCTTGGGGAATGACTTATTTTTATAAATTTGATTCCACTCTATACTCCTTGTGTGTGCACATGAGCGCTTGTGTGCATGTGCATAATTTTGGAAATAAGTATTTTATCAGAGAAATACAATATAAACATTTTTGATATTGCTTCATTGTCTATGGTACCTTTTAGTAAAATATAGTTTCCCTGAGTTTTCTAATTAGGTCTATTTTTGCTTTCTCTAAGATCATGATTTCTATCTCTGAGGGTTTTTCTTTTTTTAAAGTTTCAATTGAAGCATGTTTGAATCTGGTCTATCCCTTTATTTTAATTCTCTATATGTCTTTCTATTTCAAGTGTGTCTCTTGTAAATAACATATTGTTGGATCCTGTTTTCTAATCCATTCTATTATCTTCTTACATTTTATGGGTGAGTTCATGCAATTTAAATTCACATTTACAGTGAAAACCACTAATGGTGTATTTCTCTTGGGGTGATTATGGAGCAAAGTTTAACAGAGGCAGCAGTCCAGCAAGACAGCAGCAGGCTGAGCCTTGAAAAACCAGTAAGCACCGGGAGTCACAGAAGCTGTAGCAACAGGTTCTGGAGCTCTCAGATCATAGACAGTAAGGGGTCCCAAGGGGTCCCAAGTAACTTGTCAGAAAAATGTGGTCTCTTGGCTAGCATTAGGTGTAGAACTCTATTGCATTATTAGTTCTATGAGGATTCAGGCCCCATTCTTGAGTCCCAGTCCCAGAGTGAGGAGATCATAAATATACCAGAGCTTGCAGCTATCAGGGGGGCCCTCATCACAGTTATAGGGTGGAAAATAGTGCTTATGGTTGCTCACAGACCAGGGTACAATCCAGGAGAGCAGTAAACACATTTTTCCTTAGGTCATATCACTTTGGAAGAATGGAAAAAACTTACATATTCCCAGAACTAACTCAAAACAACTGCACAAAAAAACTTGAAGATTGGAAAGTATTCCTTTACTCTCTGGGAGCAAAACCTAACTTTAACTTCAAGTTAAAAGTCAAGAAATAGGCTGGAAAAATAAGCGAATGACAAAAAAAGAATCCCATCACAGAATGTTACTATGGTGACAGGGAAGATCAAAACATAGAAGACAATATAGTGAATACTACTACATGCAATGCATTAAAGGAACTTTTGAATTGGTCTTGAATTGGTCCAAAAGAATTCTTGGAAGAGGTCAAAAAGGATTTGAAAAATCAAATAAAAGAGGTAGGGAAAAGTTGGGAAAAGAAGTGAGAGTGATGCAATGAAATCATTTTTTAAAAGGGTCAATAGCTTGGTAAAGAATTCACAGAAATATTGAAAAAATAACATCTTAAAAAACATCATAGACTAAATGGTAAAAGAGGCATAAAAACCTACTTTTTCCTTAAAAGGTAAAATTTAATCAAGTGGAAAAATTGTACAAAAATTCATGGAAGAAATTTGTTGTTACTGTTTATTTGTTTCTATCATACTTGATTCTCCACAATCCTATTTGTAATTTTCTTGGCAAATACACTAGTAATTTCCATTTCCTTTTCAAGATAATTTTATAGGCAAATAGGCTTAAGTGACTTGTTCACCGACACACATCTAGTAAGTGATACCAGCTTTAAACTCAGGAAGAGGAGCCTTCCTTGTTCCCAATTTATCGCTCTATCCATTATGTTAACTAACTGCCTATGAGTAAGGCAGTGCAGTCCTTATCCAAGTAGAATTGGATAAATGGAAAAGGAGGTAAAAAAATTCACTGAAGAAAATCATTCCTTAAAAATTAGTATTGGGCAAGTACAAGCTAATGTCTCTGTGAGAAATCAAGAAATAAAAAATAATGTGAAAAAGAATTAAAAAAAAAGAACAATGTGAAATAGCCTATTGGAAAAACAACTGACTTGAATTTTTTGTTTCCTTAATATACAAATATAACAGTTAAGTCAAGGAACACAATTTGTACTCCATGCGGAAAAGCATTCATGCATTTAAATAGATGACTATTTTTCTCAGGTACAAATTAAATTTCCAAAACCAAGTATTTTATATGGAATCCTAGTATATCATTTCATAAATTTTGTTCCCAATCTGCAGAGTAGACATCAGTGGGAAACAACAGTATTAAATGGGGAATATAAGACATGGGAATGAAGAAAGGGGACCCCTATATATTATCTAAATAATGCACTACAAAGTTGAGAGTGGTCAGATATGAGTTGCCTCTAGTAAGTACTGAATGAGATGGGAAACTGAGGACTTCTCAGAGTAATGATTGTGAGAGATTGGTAGGGTTTTTCATTGGGGATCCTATTGCAGGAAAAGAGATAAATTGTGGGGTTTTTTTAGAATATCAAAGGCAGACCAGAACCTATCTGCTAGTTACTGAATTGAAAAAGGGTCTGGTTGATATCAGCAGATCTTGAGTGGGCGGGAAGTACTTTGTTCTGGAGATTGGCAGGTCTGGGAGTGGGCCTCCCTTTCTCTCTCTATAAGTGTGGGCTCAGGTGAGAAGGGGGTGTGCACTCCTTCCTCTCCTTGGCGCAGCCTGGAGAAGAATGACTGTCCCAAGGAATTTTGCGAAATTCAAATAAATTTCTAATCTTCACTTTGAGAAATCTCTGAGTAATGATTTTGAATTGGGAATCGTATTTTTATCCCACACAGTACAAAGTAATCAAGGGCATAAGAGAAAGAAGAAACTTCCCCTACTCTGCTTTTCAATTCTCTGTCTTCTACCTATATCACAAATTAGAGATTAATCAGAATATAATCAAGGAATAATTTGATTTAGTGGCAAATCAATTGGACCAAGACTTTAAAGACTTGAATTTATTGGTTATATGGCCAGTCATTTAAATGGTCTGTGGTTCTCTGTGCCTCATTGGGATATTGTTAAAGGTAAATGAGATGATACATAGTCTTTAACTTTTAGCCAGAACAGGTCTATAATGATCAATACAATTAATAACACATATTATCTTAGTTAATTGTTAGACTATGAAATTTAAGTCATCCATAGATATATGAAAAAATCCTCTAAATCACTCTTGACTAGAGAAATGTAAATTAAAACAACTCTGAGGTACCACCTCACATTTCTCAAATTGGCTAAAATGATAGGAAAAGATAATGATAAATGTTGGAGGGGATGTGGGAAAACTGGGATATTAATGCATTGTTGGTGAAGTTGTAAAATGGTCCAACCATTCTGGAGAGCAATCTGGACATATGCTCAAAAGGCTATCAAATTGTGCATATCCTTTGATCCTGCAGTGCCATTACTGGCTCGGTATTCCAAGGGAATCATAAAGGAGGAAAAAGGACCCCCACGTGCAAAAGAAAAATGCTTGTTGCAGTTTTTTGTGCGATAGCAAAGAATTGGAAAATGAATAAATGCTTCTCAGTTGTGGAATGACTGAATAAGTTGGGATGTATGAAGATAATGGAATATTATTGCTCTTTAAAAATGATGAATAAACTGATTTTAGAAAAGTTTGGAAAGATTTATATGAATTGATGTTGAGTGAAACAAGCAAATTCAGGAATACATTGCACACAATGACAGCAAGTATCATTATGGAATACTTGCTTCTTCTCACTGGTTCAGTGATCTTAAGCAATACCAATAGACTTTGGGCAGAAAATGTCATATGCATCCAGAAAAAAGAACTATGGAGATTAAATGTCAATCAACATATGCTATGCTCACTTCTTTTTTCTGTTTTTTTTTTTCCCCTCTTCCATGGTGTTTCCTTTTTGCTTTGATATTTCTCTCCCCAAAACACACAAAGCAATATATATTAAAAATAAATAGATTTTTTAAAAAGACAATGATGAGATAGGCATTGCCAAATAAGCAAGCTAGGACAGTACAAGCCTAAGTCTAAGATGTCTTAATGAATCCAGTCAACACTTGGTAGTAAAATGTCTCACTAGCTGCATCCAGGGCTTCTTTCTGCAACATTTTTAAAAAGCTAGCTAGAGTTGAGCCAGTGATTTTCTCTGTTGCATTGGTCCAGACCAAGCACTCAGAATCTGGTGGTTTCTGAGCCTGGGATGATGGTGGGATTTTTTTTTTTTTAATATATAAAGCTTTTTATTTACAAAACATATGAGTGATTTTTCAACATTGACCTTTGCAAAAACTTTTTTTTCCCAAGCTTTTCCCCTCCTTCCCCCCAACCCCCACCCCTAGATGACAGATAATCTAATACATGCTAAATAGGATAAATTATATGACAAATACAATACATGTATACATATCTATACAGTTATCTTACTGCACAAGAAACATCAGATCTAGAAAGAGAAGAAGAAAAAACAACCTAAGAAGGAAAACAAAATGCATGGAAATATTCACAGAAAGCGTTAAAATGCTGTGTTGTGGTTCACTCTCAGTTCCCTCAGGCCTCTCTCTGGATGTATATGACTATCTTCATCGCTGAACAACTGGTTTGAATCATATCATTGTTGAAGAGAACCGTGTCCATCAAAATTGATCATCGTATAGTCTTGTTTCTGTGTATAACGTTCTCCTGGTTCTGCTGATTTCACTCAGCATCAGTTCATGCAAGTCTCTCCAGTCCTCTCTGAAATCCTCCTGTTGCTCATTTCTTACAGAACAATAATATTCCATAACATTCATATATCATAATTTATTCAGCCATTCTCCAATTGATGGGCATCCTTTCAATTTTCAGTTTCTTGCCACTACAAAAAGGGCTGCCACAAACATTTTTGGACATGTGGGTCCCTTACCCTCCTTTAAAATCTCTTTGGGATATAGGCCCAGTAGAAACACTGCTGGGACAAAGGGTATTCACAGTTTGATAACTTTTTGAGCATAGCTCCAAATT
>JAJPUD010001451.1:123140-177056 GCA_023553655.1 Myrmecobius fasciatus
TCTGGAATTTAGCCACAATATTTCTGGGGGACTTAATTTTGGGGTTTCTTTCAGGAGGTGATCGGTGGATTGTTTCAAGGAGTATTTTGCCTTCTGGTTCTAAAATATCAGGGCAGTTTTCTTTTATGATTTCCTGGAAGATAGTGTCTAGGTTCTTTTTTTCATCATGGCTTTCAGGAAGCCCTATAATCCTTAGATTGTCTCTCCTAGATCTATTTTCCAGGTCAATTGTTTTTACTAGGAGATATTTCATGTTTTTCTCTATCCCTTCATTTTTTTGTTTTTGTTCCACTGATTCTTGAAGTCTTGATGAGTCATTCATTTCCAATTGTTCGATTCTAATTTTTAATGTCTTGTTTTCTTCAGTTACTGTTTTTAGTTCCTTTTGCAATAGACCAATTACATTTTTTTGTTCATTGCATTCTTTTTCCATTTTTTCTATTTTATTTTGCAGTGATCTCATTTTGTTTCCCCATGTTTCTTCTAACTCTCTTTTAAGATTTTTTATGTAATCTTCAAAGAAAGCCTTGGGACATGGCGACCAGTTTATGTCTCTCTTTGGGGCTTTTTGTGGAGTTGCTTTACCTTTAGGGGCCTCAGGATTTGAGGTCTGTTCTTCCCTCTCTCCATAAAAGTTGTCTATGGTGAGAGCTCTTTTTGGTTTTTTATTCATTTTTTTTTAAAGGTGTGAGGTCTGTTTAGGGCAAAGGTGGGACAGCTGCTTTAATTTGCCCTGGGGCTGTTCTGCTGATTGAGTTATTTCAGGAACTGGGCAGTTCTGCTGATTGAATTATGTCAGGTGCTGGGCAGTTCTGCTTTAGTTCCCCCTGGGGCAGTTCTGCTGATTGAATTATTTCAGTTACTGGGCAGCTCCACTGATTGAATTATTTCTGGTGCTGATCAGTCCTGTTGATTGATTGATTGCTTTAAGGTGCTGTGTAATGGCAGCTAGGTCCGATGCTCATCAGGGGTTCAGTGGTTCACAATCTATCCCCCTCAAAAGGCAGACCCTCCAAACCACCTGCCCACAATCAGGACAGATTGGTCCAAGAGGCTTGCAGAAGACTCCCAGGTGTGTGAAAAGCACAATGCTCCCACTCCTGTTCTGACTCCTGTTCCAGCTCCCTGCTCCAGCTCCCTGTCCCAGTCTCCCTGTGCTGCAGTCTGGGTTCAGCAGACCACCCCCCTGCCCAATTAAAACAGACCTGTTTTGAGGTTCTTCCGAGTATCTTCTTCTAGAATCATGTTGTTCTCCAGATATTGTGGATTTTTTTGCTTCAAAATCAGTCTAGAGGCTTCATATGTTGTTGGTTTGAGGGGAGGTTAGAGGAGGTTACAGAGACTCCTGTCTGATCTCTGCCACCATGGCTCCACACCCATGATGGTGGGATTTTCTCTACTCTATTCATGTGAACAAGTCAAGATGCAGGTGGGCTGGAGAGAAATGCTGTGGTCATAGGTTTCTGTTTTCTCTTCATGTCCCTTGCACTTGGTGGTCCCAAGTGTACAAGTGCCTGTCTGGCAGAAGAGAGTGCTGGCAAGCATCTTCAGTGGGAAGGATCCCAAGAATATCTGAATATTAGATGAGGGAAAAAGGGGTTGAACTCATGTGAACAGACAGGAATGTGGGGAAAATCAGAAGTCAGTGCTTTGTCACTAGTTATGTGGTCTAACTTCTCTCTCATCTCCTTTCCAACAAAGCTTCTTCATTCTTTTTTGAAGCACCAGGCAACAATTCTAGGAAGCTTTTTTCAAGCAAGCCTGCAATCTGCTTTGATATGGATGAGAGGACAAAAGGAATGTGGAATCTGAAAGTTTGTCTAGTCCTGCATCCATTCTCTCTACGTCAGATAAATGATGAGGTGCTCACAAAAAGAGAATGTTCCTTGGCCACCACTGTGTCATCAGAGTCACTGAAGTTAATGACAGCAGCTACTGCCTGATAGTCTTTCAGAGCCTCATCCAAGCTAGATTCCAACACTTCTCTATAGCAGTGTTTTCTTTTTGACCTGGACACTATAACATTTGGGGTTATAATATTATTGGAAGTTTTTATTTTGGGATCTGTTTCAAGAAATAATGGGTAGATTCTTTCCATTTCCCCTTTTACCTATAGAGCTAAAATTTCAGGGCAGTTTTTCTTGATAATCTCTTTTTTTGATCATGATTTTCAAGTAGTTCAATAATTATTAAATTCTCACCTTGATCTATTTTCCAGGTCAGTTGTTTTTCCATTAACATATTTTCACATTTTCTTCTTTTAACTTTATTTTTTATTTCTTCTTATTTCTCATGGAGTAATTAGCTTACACTTGCCCAATTTTAATTTTTTTAAAAAATATTTTCTTCAATAAGTTTTTGCATTTTCTTTCCCATTTGGCTAATTCTGTTTTTTAAGGAATTCTTCTCTTCAGTGAATTCCTGTGCTTCTTTAACCATCTGACCAATTCTGTTTTTTAAGATGTTACTTTTTTCAGTATTTTTTGTATCTTTTTTCACAAATCTGTTATCTTTTCATTATTTTTCTGATATCACTTTCATTTCTTTTCCCCAATTTTTCTGCTTTTTTAATGCTTCTAGGAATTTTTTGGGGGGTGGATTGGCTTTAACATTTTTCTTTGAAACTTTTTTTGATAGGTGCTTTCACATTGTTGTCTTCTTCTGATTTCATGTTTTGGTTTTTCCTGCCTCTGCAATAACTTTTAATGACCAAATTCTTTTATAATTTTTACTCATTTCCCCAGTCTATTTCTTACCTTGACCTTTATATTAAAATTGGGCTCTGTTCATGTGGTCATGGGAAAGCACTGTATCAAGTTTTAGGCTTTTTAGTGCTGCTGTTTTCAGATTTTTGGGGATTTACACATTTTTGCTGCTATTAAGATGATGTTATCTTGAGAGCGATATGGCTATTGCTCTCTTGGTCTTCCCTCTTTATCTAGGAAGATCCCTTGAAGCCACAAGTGCTAGTTCTCCTCTTTGCTTTAGAACTATGATCAGGGCTTTTGCTTTCTTGTGATAGATCAATATTGTTCCTCTGGACTCTGAACCTGAGACCCAGAAATGCATAATCAGCACCACTAATACCCAGTATGTCAACAGTATGCCACAATATTCATCAATGTTAATAGGAACTCAAGTTATATTAAAGAAGCATGGTCCTGCCATATTTTTCTATGACCAGACCCCATCTAGACATCTTAGGATACTAGTGTATGTCCATAGGAAATAAATCAAGATGGTTGTATTTAGTATTTCTTTATAAGGAAATCCCCAGAAAATTTATACACTGAGGGAAGTTTGCCTGACATACGGTATAATTGGAAGACTCCTTCCTGAGTCCTAAAGGTTGTATCACACAAAAGCCAACTGTCTTTTGTCTCTTGGTTCATCTTGTAGCTTATTACCATGGGTCCAGTCCTTGCTATTGCTATTTTTTTGCTGCCATCTCTGATGAACCTCCACCCTAAAGCTCTTTTCTATTATTATTATTGCACTTCATCTTAGTGACTCACATCTATTGATATTCATCTTTTTCTTTTGGTTCTCAACTTTATAGCTATCATTTACTGATGTTATACAATTCTCCTGTATTTTGCTCTGGCTGCTGCTTTAGGGAAATGCCATTTCTCTTTTAACGGGAGACTGTTAGGACCAGCATGCCTACTCAACATATTTCCTGTCAATTATTGAGTTTGCATATTTGCTTGGTTACACAAAAATACCAATTGCTTCAAAGCTCCAACAGTCCTCAAGAAGATACCAAAAACATTGGAAAGAGAAAGGCAAAAGTTAACAGCTTCCTGATTTCCTAACAAAGCCCTAACTCCCCCGTTTTAAAAGATAATTAATGCCATATTTATTAGCTACTCATAATATTTTTAAACAAATTAACAATATATAATTAACCAAATAGCTTTGTTCCTACACTTTATGATATTTGCATCTTCTTTAAAGCATTTATAATTACTTTGACCAAGTTAATATCATAGAAAGTCAATTCTTTTGAAAAATCTACAAAAAATAGACTATTATCTAATGGAGTCTCTTGAGGGAATTATTTCAAATAATGGCTAAATTTTTGATTTAGAATTAGCAATTTCTCTAAGTAAATGTACTTCTAAAGCACTTTGAGGTGATTTTAAAATGCTTGTTTTCTTAAGTAGTTTGAAGTATTCTTCTGAAAACTTAATTGTATTTTTACTTTGTTAAGTAACCCTTCCCTTATCAAAGAGTGATATGTTGAAATGTAACTCACTTTCCATCTGAATTCATTACAAATTTACAACTTGTAGAGGCTGAATAAATGAGATTTAACTAAATTTATGATGTTTCAAATTTGACTAGTGAAATATCTCATTAGGAGATAAGAAAACTTAATTAAAAGTGAGAGGAATCAAGATCTATGGACAGGTCACTACATATGCCATCAGTAGCTCCTGAGTTTAAAATAAATTTTAAATTCTTATTTGTTGGGTGACACAGGATAAGTCACTTACCAATTCTTTTTCTCGGTTTCCTCATCTATAAAATGATGAGGTTGGAGTCAATGGTATCTAAAGTCTGTTCTACTTTAATTGTAATATCAAATATTAATTGTATAAAACTTGTATTTATATGTTTCTAATGTGAACACAAATAGATATAGCATTAGCAAATCCTAATGGATAATAACCATTTATGTCAAATTTTTTTGTAATCATCATTGTTATCATGACCATGACCACCACCAACTAAATTGCAAACCACTTTAGTGTGTGCTGAATATTAAAGTAAATACTTCTGAATATAATTTAAAAATTATTTAAAATTTTTATTTTTGAATTATTTTCAGGAATCCTTCAATTCAAATACACTGAGGGAGAAAAGTTTCCCAAACTTTTGGGAGTTAGAGGTTTTTTAAAATTTGTGTCTCTGTATAACTAGTTCAGGGGTCTAAGTTCTTTTCAAACTTCAGCATTATTGGTACTACTATAAAAGAATCTTATATTACTCTTTTATATGAATTATCATTTGTTACCTGGCTTCTTCTCCATATCTTTAAAAAAAAATCTAAGTTAGTTGATGAGTTCTTTGTTTATCCCCTTTTGTTTCTTTAGACAAAAGCTGATTTTCCTTTTCCCTTTTCTGTTTTCAGAATTTGATTCTTAAGCATTTCCCATACTATTTTAGCTGAAGCATTTTGTTTCCTGTGACCTACCTATATTTTCTCTGCATCCTCTAAAATTCCTTTTCTTAAATCTAGGATACATGTTAGAATCTGTCTTCATTTCCTTTCTTTTTTATCACAAAATCTAGGATAGAGTAGTCATTGCTTTTACGACTTTCCATCATTTCTATCCTAATAACCAGTTCCTTTCTATAAGAAGAATCCTATCTGGAATAATTTACTTTTGTTTATACTTAGTTTTTGAAGGATGAAATAAATGATCACTAAGGCAAGTCAAAAAGTTGTTAGCTCAGTCTCTTTGGAAGCTCTAGCAAGTACTTGGATGATTGAAGTCCCCCCATCATTACCATATCATGCCTCTGTGCCAGGTCTATGATGTTCCCCAAATGTCTTACCTATGTGTTCTTTCTGACCATGTGGCCTGTAGCATATTCTTCATGACACAATCGCTGTTTCTCTTTCTGTTGACTTTTGCCCTCAAACTCTCCTTCATGATTACCTGACCTGGTTTCTGGGTTTTCCCAGGAGTTTGTTTTCTTAATATGCAGTATTAGCCCCTGGCCCCCTTTTTTTTAACCAATCCTATTTCTTCTGATCAAGGTACAAAGTTATGGTGTATTTTTAAATGACAATATCCCAGTGATAGCTATGAGGTACCTAATTTGCCTCTCTAATTGAGTGCTGAGTTCCTCTTGTATATTGCCTAAATACTGGGGCATCTACATTTAGTAATTTCACATCATGAGCTTTACTTCTGCCTCTTTTCTTGGATTGTGCTCTTTTTAATTTCTATATAGCTCAGAAGTTGTTCTTCCTTCTTTGTGGATACTTTTTAAAAATAGATTTAACTTGAAATATAAATATAGACAGTCTTCTCCCTTCCCCATCCTACATTTTCGTTATTGTTTAAAGCTTATTTTTTATTAGATTCACAAGACACCTAGAAAATATATTCTTGAATTCTTTTTTTAGGTGATATATTCTTATATTCTTTCTTAGGTGTACTCTGTCTCTAACTAGGAATCTGTCATCCCCATCTATGATCCAGAAATCCAATCCTGTTTTCAGAAGTCACTTTCTTAGTCATTTGTACATTTCCCAAATTATTTTTTTCTCTTCTGTCTCCCATTCCTTCAACAGGCAGTAACAAGGTTATAAAGGGACATTTGTTTCTTGTTTAACTAGAAGATAAAGGAAAGAGGGGCAAAGGAATGAGTATTAAGTACCTACTTGGTACTAGGTACTCTGCTTTTAAATGCTTTACAATTATTATCCTAAGACTTCATCATTACCAATAAAACTTTTTAGGTTCCTTCCAGAAATATCATTTGTACCCATATCAATCATCAGAAATTGGTCGTTGTTATGAAATTTTCTATGCAGAAGTGGAGATATGAGGTGAATCTCAAGAGAGTAAAGGTTTCTATGAGGTGTGATTGGGGAAGGATTGCATCCCAAGTATGGGAAAGAGCCTTCACAAAAGGAATGAAGATGGAGTTAGATTGCTATATGTAAGGAATAGCAAGAAAGTTAATTTCACTGTCATAGAGAATGAGAATCAGAATAATATATAATGAAGTTGGGAAAATAGATAGGGGTCATGTTTTGAAAAACTTTAAATATTAAATAGAAGAGTTTATACTTTATTCTGGAGAAGATAGGGGGTCATTAGAGATTATTGAATTGAGGAAAGGATATCAGCATGTAGTTATATGACAGCTATACTTTTTGGAAAGTCACTTTGGTAGCTCTGGTAAGGATAAATTTGAGAGAAGAGAAACTTTACTAATGGAAAGTAATCTTCAGCAAAGCTCTCAGAATAACCTTTTGTATTTATATTCAAGGTTGCCTTACCCTTCTGGTCCAACATCATTGTTCGTTACCATCTACTATTTAGATTCCCTTGCTTTACATTCCAGGCAGACATTCAATAATCAGGTTGCATCCTGTCCTTTAAATCTTATCTCATATGATTCCCCTCTGAATCCCTTAAAAGAAAACAAGACTATTCTCTACCTTCAAATATATCCTATATTTGTCTATTCCTATGCATTATCTCACTTTGTTCTTTCTTCCTGAAACAATAAAATTTTAGTAATAGCTTAATTTTAAGTAGCAGAATAAAAAAAAGTATAGTCTAGAAATAGAATAGCTTAATAGAATAGTAAGCCATTTTTCATTCTTTACCTATAGATTTCATTCTTTTTCTTCCATTTTTCCAGTCTTGCTGTTCTAAGTCTTTTATTTAATATTCTCTTTTCCTGAATATCAAGTGCTCATGGGTAGACCGAGCTAATATAATAAGAATGATAATACTATTTAAATTAATCTACTTATTCCATGCCATATCAATCAAGCTGGCAAGAAATTATTTTACAGAGCAAGAAAAAATAGCAACAAAATTCATCTGGAATAACAAAAGGTCAATAATTTCAAGGGAATTAATGAAAAAAATGCAAATGGAGGTGGCCTAGCTATACAAGATCTAAAACTATATTATAAAAGCAGTGGTCATCAAAAGCATTTAGTACTGGCTAAGAAATAGAGTAGGTGATCAATGGAATAGGTTAGACTCACAAGACACACTAGTCAATGTCTATAGTAATGTAATGCTGATAAATTCAAAGATTCCAGCTTCTGGGACAGGAATTTACTATTTGACAAAAATTGTTGGGAAAATTGGAAAATTGTATGGCAGAAACTAGGCACTGACCCACACCTAACACCCTATTCCAAGATAAGGTCAAAACGGATTCATGATTTAGATGTAAAGGATGATACCATAAGCAAATTAGGAGAGCAAAAAATAGTCTACCTTTCAGATCTGTGGAGAAGGTATAGCCAAGAAGAATTACAGAACATTATGAAATGTAAAATGGATAATTTTGGTTATATTAAGTTTTTGTACCAACAAAACCAATGATGTCAAGATTAGAAGGGAAGCAGAACTTTTCTCATTTTTTCCCTTTTTGATTTGATTTTTTTCTTATGCAGCATGATAAATGTAGAAATATGCATAAAAGAATTGCACATGTTTAACATATATTGGATTGCTTGCTGTTTAGGGGAGGGGGATGGATGGGGAAAGGGAGGGAGAAAAAAGTACATCACAGGGTTTTCCAAGATTTAATGTTGAAAACTATCTTTGCATGTATTTTGAAAATTAAAAGCTATTATTAAAAATTTTAAAAATTAACTTTTCCTACTTCATTATTCTAGATACTGCCAGGTGCTGAAGAAACAAAGATGAAAAATAAAACAGTCCCTGTTCTCAAGAAGCTTATATTCTACTAATACAATGACTTATAACCATGGTGTTCCTTCAAGGACCCATATAAATACCATCTGCTCCAAAAAGCTCTTCCTGATCTCTGGAGTTGGTAATGATTCTTCCTTATTCCTATTGTGATTTTATTTTGCAACTCTCTTATAAAATGAGCTGGAGAAGGAAATGGTAAACCACTCCAGTATCTTTGCCAGGAAAACCTCAAATGGAGTCACAAAGATTTGGGCCTGACTGAAATTCCTGAACAACAACAAATACTTAAACCACTCAGAGAAAAGGCGCTTAAGATAAAGATGGCCAAAGTATCCTGTTTCACATCATCTAATTTGTATGTAAGTGATATGGGCACTTTGAATGCAATTAGTCAGAAATGTCAGTTCCTATAATTGTTTAATGACTATGAGGTAAATGTACATTCCCTAGTTATGGTTGCAGAAATATAGATTTTGCCTTATCATAATGAAAGAGATATGTCATCTCACTTAAGACTCTATTTTGGATTGTTAGGGTAGCTGGGCTGAGTTTAGGGCTTAGAGCTCATAAGCTGATGGAAAGCTCTCTGAGTTTTGTTAGAGACCTCAGAGCTTTCCTTGATACCTGCTACTAGAAAAAACTGATTAAAGGAAGGTAGACTGCATTTGTTTATTGCAAGAATTGAAAAAAGGGAAGAAGGTTTTTGCCTCTTTTATCTCTTCCTTGGGAGGAAGAATTCCCTCAGAGTGTCAACAAAGGATTCAGCGAAAAACAATCTTATTTATTAGTATTATGTAGTCTGTTTCTGAGGGCAAAAATATACCATCACTTCTGTGATGTCTTATGCAATATCTATACTTACATATATATTTCTTATCTATGACTCTATGAGTTTGTATCCATATGCCCCTACACAGTGTACATCAGTGGTACGGTATATTCCTGTATTATGAGTGAAATATTATTATTATTTTTTCACCTTGTCTGAGTTATTGAATGTGAATCACACAAGTAGGGGCTCAGGAGATTCAGTGTATAGCAGTAGGTAAGTTATCTTCTCTAGAAGGGTTACTCCTAGATTCCTGAGAAAGTGAGTTGCATCATTGTTTACCCTTTTTGGAAACTCTTGATTTGCCAGTATTTATGTTGGATGAGCAAACTAGTCCAGAACGAGAAAGTTGAGAGATAACATAAACGGGGAGTCAGGAGTAATTTACATGCTAAATGGATAAGCAAAGCTTAATAATTATTTCCTGAATGAATGAATAAATCTTAAATTCATCATATGCATTGTGATCTGCTATAAAAAACAAACAAACAAACAAAAACCCCCACAATATTTATTCATTTAGAGTTAGGATCAGCAAACTACAGCCCAACAACCAAATTCAACCAGAACCTTATTTTTGTACCTATTTATAGGCTATAGTTTTGTGAACCCTGATTTAGAGTATAAGATCTTTAATGATGGAGCTAGAAGAAACTTTAGAGATTACCTAAGTCAATAGTTTATTTTTCATAAGATAAAACTGAGTCCCATTTTTATCAGTGATAAATTTCAGTGACTTGGCCAATGCCATGGAGCTATTTAATAGTTTAATATATAAAAGGAAAAAGAAAATAATGGGAAAATTATTTGAAAGATGGTTTGCATATTATAAATTGCTTATTAACATTCCTTTAATTGAATCTTTGGTAAGATTATCTCAAAAACCACTAGATGACCATTTAAATTACATCTCTACTGAATTGAATGAAAAGAACTGACTGGACCTATGATTAATCTTGAAAAATAAATCATCACAAAGTTTGTGAGAAGTACACACATGTAGAGGCTCTTTTCTTATAGTTTTTGATTAAATGATATAATCAAACATCAAGTAAACTGGAAGACCATTCATTGCAATTTTAAGTGAATGGAAATGTTTTGTTTGTTTATTTTTGCATTTTATTTGTAGAAGAAACAGAAAACTTGAATAAACCGAAGCATGTTAAGGTTTAGATAAAAAAAAAATATATCCAATTTCCATGGAATTTGCCAAATATACATACACATATGTGTATGCATATGCTTATGGATAGACATACATATATGTTCCTATCTTTATTTAGCATCCACCACTCTAATACTATATAGTGATGACTGTATTTCAAAATAAAAGTTTTGAGTCATTGCTAGAGTCTCAATTATCAAAGAAAAATCCAATTATGTTCAGGGAACTACACTTAATATGTCAGTACAGCAGACCAAATCCTTTCTTCTCTTCTCTTCCTTGATCTAGAGAATTTTTAAGGTCCCCTCTAATACTAAAATTTTATGATTCCATCATTCCACATTAGTTGTATTTATCAATTATTATTAAAATAATTCCACGATATTGGTTGAAACAGAAAGTATGAGTTCAGGCTAACTTGAAAAATTACTTTAATATTTCCTAGATATTCTGATTATTTGAAATTATACTTGGAAAAGAGACCAATGATCACAAATAATTATTGGTGTACTTCACTGGTATTACCAAGGTGGCAAGATACTTTTATATATATGCAGAGCATATCACCAGGATCTGAGGAACAGAAAGTAAAGAAGGATTGGAACATAAAATTAATATATAAGCCCCATCAGCAGTTAATCAAGCTGTCTCCATCTTACTTGAGTAGGGCACTAGTTGAGAAGAAGAAAGAGAATTTTGATTGTCAGTTTAAGAAATAAATCATTTTTTTTCTCAGATCAATAAGCGTGTTGTTTAGCAAATTTTGGTAACATCAGCCATCCCACAGAGTACTGTAAGACTTTTCACCACTGAAATTAAATCTAGTCCACAGTCCTCTGAGGACCCAACTTGTGAAAGACAACAACCTGCATTCATCATATCCACATATTTAATATTAAAATCCCCACCATGACAATAGACACAACAGCAGGAAACAAATACAATTAGCAGAGGAAGCTTAGATAAAACATTTAAACCCACAGCTTTTATGTTTTTGCTCAATGATTCGTTAAAACCTGACTTTCCAATTCATCTGTCTCCAGGTGTCCTCCATTTCCATACTAGGTCTTAAGTTCCTCGTCAGATTTTGTGCCTCTGGAATATCTGAGAAAATAAATGCAGTACCTTACTAAATCACATGAAGCTTCAAAGAACATAATATCTTGTGATATTTTTACATAAGAAAGCCTATTTTGCCTCAGAGAAACTTTTGCATTCACCCACATAATGCTACTACCTGAAGCTTATGTAATATCTATTATCTGAGGAGTGGCAATGCATTACCAAGATAAACTCATTTATCCCTATAACAGTATTTTGAGATCGCCACTGTGAGCCTCATTTTACAGATGAAGACACAAGACAATGAAAGATTAAGTGGTTCCTTTGGAGTCTAATGGTCAGTCAGTGATCAAGTAGAGACTATAATTCACAATGTCTGACTTTCCAAATTCATTATTTTACTTACTAGAGCACATTGCTTTTCTTAGAGGGATAGTCTGAGCAATAATAATGTTATGCAATATTGTCAAATGACCGTTTTCCACCTCTATCTCTATAAAAGGGAATGAAAGAACTTTCTTTCCCAAGAGTACATACAGAAACTAGGTATCAGCAATTATAGTTCCTGATAATATCCCTAATTTTCTTTAAGGATGATAGAGGGAGAAAAGGAAAACTTCTGAAGCACATTAGGACAGCTAAACAATTAATACATAACTCCAAAACAACTGCCAAGATTAATTCCTTAAATTTTGGAATTTGTCACCCTATATTTTTGCTGTTACTTCCATATTGTTTATAATATCTTCTCAAAATATGCCTTATTACAGTCCCATGTTTTCTCAAGCACGGGTGATCAAATCTCATTTTTTTACAATTGACTTTCACATTCAGCATTCAATAATGTTTTTTCCTCCTGTATCTTGCCATCATTCCAGCCACCTTTTTTCTGGGGGATGTCCCCACTCTTCCCAGAAGTGTGGTCTCTGTAACTTTCTTTTCCTCCATTCATTCTCATGCTTTATTTCCACCCAGGAGTCCTTACTTCCTCTTCAGATAAGATCACTGCATAATGAGACTGTCAAATTTATAGTGCAACAATTGAAGAAGCCCTATAAACTCTCCCTTGTGTTCCAGAAGCACTGGAGGAGATGAGGAAACCAGCAGCCTGTCAAATGACTAAGAACCTAAATTTTTGTCCATTTTATCAGTCTTATTCTCTAAGTCTGGCATCAATCATTTGTTGCTCCTGGTGAGAACACAAACCATTCAGTGACAAAGCACAAATGAGGAGATTATTAAAACCTCTTAAAAGGGAATAAAAAAAAATCTTCTATCCCAGGAGTGCTTAAAGAAGATAGACATCTCATAATCCAATCTTATTTTCCATGTTAATATCCCTAATTTTCTTTTTAAGGGAGGAGGGGGAAAGGGGAATTTCTGCAAGCACATCAGGTAGCTAACAATACAATAAAATATTTATTTTTGTTTTGTGAATATTTTTTGGGAAAAAAGAATATAGTCATTTTCCTTCATAAATATTTTTTGTATCATATATTGCATTGAAAAGAGCATCATAATCCATATTATACAAGGATAGGGCCTAGATTTGTGATTTTGTTGATAAGAAAAATCCCAGATAAAAGAGACACTATCTCCTAATGTCCACAGGCATCTTTGGACCTTTCATTTTAGAGAGTTGCCCAGTTCACTGAGAGGTTACTTAACTTCTGGTCACAAAGTCAGTAGATGTCAGAGGCAGAAATTAACCCCAGGTGTTCCTGGACTGAGGCCATCTCTCTATTCACTAAGCAACACTATCTTACATATATAATACATATGCTAGCATTATATATACCATATTATTTTATGTAAGCAATTTATAATTTATTGCTTTTTGTAAAATGTAGAGGAAGACATAATGTTCTATAAAAATACCATCCATATGATTATTTGTATATTTAGGGATTCCTCCATAAAATTTCTTCTTACATTTAAATAATGGTGTGAATGTGAAGAGATCAATGACATAAGTTAATAAAAAAAATTGCATAACTGATAGCAATGTGATTCAATTCAGATTTTCAGAAGTGACATTTTTTTCTGGTAATTTGACAGATCAGACTTACATAGATAATATTTTCTTCCCTGAAGTTTTCTTAGTTCTCCATTGCAGTTGTCTTGAAGTTTTAGATTATTCTGTCTCTGTATCTTTAAATATGCAAGAGGGATACTTGAAAGATTAGGAAATACATAAATAGTGAACTTGGAAATTTAGGAGAGTAAGGAAAAAAAGTAAAAGGAATAGCAAAAATGAAAGGCAACTATTTAATTCAAAAGCAATAGGAAAGATCTTTACTGAATTACTGACTTAATTGGAATATATTTGTATTATCTCTTTATGTTAATATAGCATATGTTGTAAGAAGAAACACTAAAATAAAAGTCAGAAGGTCTGAGTTTTAATTCTGGCTTTGCAACCCATTTATTAGCTGTATTGTCCATGCCATGTAATATACATGTTCATCAGGTTTTTCATTTGTCCATCTCACAGGGCTGCTTTAAGGAATAAATGAACTAGCTATTTCAAAATGCCTTGGAAAGTGTAAGGTGCAACACAGGTGTAAGTACATTAGTCATGAAAGTGGGGAGTAGTTATATCTATGAATTGATATAGGTCTTTTGCACCTAAAAGGTCACTGGATCTTACCATTTGCAATTTGCCGGCACCCTGTATAGTCTTGAAGGTTACTAAGGATTCTATTACCGGGCCTTCCCTGTTACAGAATCTTAAGAACCACTTAGGGTCTTTCCAACTTTCCAACTTTTAACTTAATTGTTCTCTTTGCATTGTATCTTACTCTGTTATTGTTTCTCACACCAGAAATGTCTCAAATATTCTCTTTCTGTTGCCAGCACTTAGAATAATGCTTTGCACATAACAAACATTAAGTAAATACTTTTAAAAAAATTTATTTAATTTTTCATGAAATCTATGTATAAGAGGAAGGACTTGAATTTAGACCTTTTTGACTCTAAGACCAGCTCTCTGCCAAGCAAACTATGTTGCCTCTCTTTTAAATGTATCATCAGTGCTTTAGGACACATGCATTATATTTAAAAAATCCAAAATAAAAACTCTGCAACAATAGGGAATTTAGCAGTTTTGGAGTACAGGAAGGCACATTGAAGGTGGAAAATATTTTTAATGCTAGATTTTCTGCTTATGTAATTTTTTCAGAGTCATGATGTTAGTTTAGTACAGAACATTTTATGGATCTTCTTCAAACAGTGTTTCTGAGATGTATTTAAAAATGTGAATGCACTATGCAGCTTTTCCTGCTGTTTTCTGTGAGTATGGGATGGAAACACTGGCTCATGTTCCATGACTTTGGTTTGAATTGGGGCCACCTACATAGCATCCTGCTGATGGTATTTAAACCACAATCTACACTTTTAAACAGACAAAATGTTCAAAGGAAAAAGCATAAAATTCAAAAGAAAAATGTGGAAATTTTTTTTGATAAAAAAAGTATTATCCCATCTGGTGAAGCAGAGAGCAAGGTAAATTTTATTTTAGAAAGTAAACAGGTGTCCCCATAGAATTGGTAATAATAATAATATATCCAGGTTCTTAAAAAGCAAAAACAGCCAAAAGCTCATGGACAAATTTATTTTTCACTTAAGATAGTTAATAGCTCTTTTCTTCCTGGAAAATAATCATAATTAATACAAGTGACTATATTTAATGAGCCATTACTTAGCAAGGACTAAAGATAAATGGATATATAAGAAGCGGTATTTGCCTTCAACAGTCTTATCATATGGTTGAAGAAAAAAATGACATGAAATCAGCAGAATGAGACATATATTTTTAAACTTGGATGATATAGGGATATGTTTTTCTTGATTGTATATATTTATTGTAAGGGTTTCCCCTCTTTTCCCATCCTGGGTTGGGGAAAAATAGGAGGAAGAAAAAAAAATAAGTGATAATTGAAAAAAAAAAACATAATTGAGGAACAGATGACATTAAAACTAATTCTTCTTCTTTTTTCTTTTTGCTGAGTCAATTGGGGTTAAGTGACTTGGCCAGAGTCACACAGCTAGGAAGTGTTAAGTACCTGAGGACATATTTGAACTCAGGTCTTTCTGACTTCAGGGCTGGTGCTTTATCCACTGCGCCATGTAGCTGCCCCAGAATTAATTCTTAAAATTAAGGTATCATAGTCTAAAAACTAAGTAGGTAGTTTAGATCACGGTATCTTAGATTTGAAGGTAAAAGGGTACTAGAAACCCTCTCATGTAATTCTCTCATTTTACAGAAGAAGAAGCTAAGGCCCAGGGAGATTAAATAATCTGACCAAGATTAAACAGATGGAAAATATTAGACATTGCATTCCTCAGAGGTTCTAAGTCTTTTAAAATTGTTTCTCTATAAATTGCTCTTTTGATTCTGCTCATCTCACTTTACATTCCAGGAGTCCTTGAAATTATTTTCTTCATTATTTCTTGTAGTATAATAATATTTCATTGTAATTATATGACATATAATTTATTCATTTCCAAATTGATGGGCACCCCATTAATTTCCAGAAAAAAATATATTTTAATTCCTTCTTTGGGATTAGGAAATTTGGAGTATTCCTACTAGAGTATTTTCTTTCTTCTTAACCAACATTTTGTATCTTTCTCCCTTCTCACTTTTTTTTTTGTTGGTTCTTGCTGTATTTCTACACATAACTATGGGTATATTCAACTTTCCTTTGTCCATTTCAGATAAGAATGTAGTTCATCTGATGCTCATTTCTTTTTCCTCTTCCTCCACACTTATATAATCTTCTTCTTATCCATACTAATTATAAGAAGTATTATAATCCTTCCCTGTCTTCTTTTCTATTCTTGGGTATTTCTTTTATCCTGCCTTCTATTTCCCTTCTTAAAACCCTCATTTCCTTTGTTTTTTATTAGTTCCTTCAGTATACTTTAAAGACATTAAAATTCTGAAAAGATACTTCTCTCCCATTAGAATAGTCCATTATTATCATACTTTCTAATAAATAAAGTAAATTTACCATTCTAGATTTCTATTGAGCTGTATGTTTGCATTTCAAAGTTTCTACTCAGTTTTGGTCTTTTTGTCAGGAATGCTTGAAATACTTCTGTTCCATTAAGGATCTAGATTTTTTTGTTCCTTCATGTGGTTATATTCAATTTTGTAGGATAAGCTATTCTTGGCTATAGGCTTCTATCTTTTTGCTTTTCAGAATACTTTATTCCAAGTTCTTTTCTCACTTATAATAAAAAGCTTCCAAGTCTTATTTGATCTTAACTGTTAGGTTCCTTGGTACTTGAATTCATTCTTCCTAGCTATTTGCAATATTTTTTCTTTGAAGGGGAAGCTCTGGATTTTGGCTATGACATTCTTGGTACTTTTCCTTTTCTGGTGTCCTTCATAAATTGATTCATGGATTTTTCACTTTTGTGAATTTATTATTTCTTGAATAAAGTATCTGGGATTTTTTTCCCTCATATTTTTCAGGTAATTTCATGATATTTAGATGATTTCTCTTTGGTTTCCAGCTAAAATTTTTTTCTACTTTAATTTTTAGTCTTTTGGTTTTGTTCTATTTCTTGCTGTATCATAGCCACTAATTTTTAATTGCTCTACTTTAATTTTCAGGGAATCTGTTATTTGTATGAGCTTTAGCTATTTCCCCTCTAACCCATTTTTTCTTTCAAATTTTCCCCCTATTATTATTATTTATTTATTTATTGCTTTTTCTGTCAATAGCTGTTATTTTTTGGAAAATCTTTTTGTTTTCTTTAGGTCTCTGCTTAGTTATTATGACATGGAGTTATTTTTTTTCTTGTATATTGGAATTTGTAATATTTTTGAATCTACAATAATTCTTTACAGTGGTCAGTGCCTTCTTTTGTTTAGTCATTTTTCTGGTGGTAGGATCAGGTTCTGTCCTCTATTGGACTTTTAGGTGGGGCAATCAATACTGATTCATCTTGACCCAAATCACCTTGGTTTATGGGTTGATTTCTACCCTCTAAAGTTAAACTTGTCTGGATCTCTGAGATCCAGAATTCTAGATTCTCATGGTTTCTTTGCCATCTCAGGACAGAGATTTAAGACCTGGAATGTAACAATATGTGCATTGCTGTAATTGCAGGCAATATAGCTCTTTGTTCCTTTTAAATTGTGAGTTTTTGACCATCACTTCATTTTGTGGGTAGGCTTCTGCTCTTTTTTTTTTTTAGGCCTCTGCTCTTATTTGCTCTGGATCTATAATCTTACATAGTACATGTGGTTCTCTGGCTACTACTAGGCTCATATGGAGACTACTGGCCTAGATGATTATGATAAGGATAATTAATTTTCAGGAGAGTCTTTTTTGCCCGTGGGCTTCTGGATGACTTTTTTTTTTCATTCTGGGGTAGAAGAGATCAGTTATCATAGTTACTCAATCTATTTCTTGATCATTATTCCATATTGCCCTATCTTTCAATTTTTTGCTGGAGTAGATGTGAGTCTGCATCTGTTTAGGCAGCTGTGTTGGCCAGATGTCTCATGCTGAATTAGTGATAAAATTCCTAAGTAAGCTCATCATTATTTGGCTGTAAGCATACTACTTTATATAGATGATCCAACATTCTCAATCTAGTCCCAAGTTCTACCTTACTGGTCCATGAAGATACATGGTTCCTGAATTCAACCTAGGTTTAAGGGAAAAAATATCTTGTCAAAACATTTTTCTTTGTTTATATTACAGAGGTTTATGATATTTGCTTGGTATCTGTGTGGTTAAATATCTGCTACCTGGGAAACTGTAAAAAGTGTTGACCAATTTGTTATTAAACCTCTATTTTAGGTATGTTATTTTCTTGTGCTTCTTGAATTGATGATTTTCTTATTTTGTATTATCTGGTATGGATATGTTTAGTATTTTTATTTTGTTATATTTAGTTTTGATGTCTTTGTACTCTAATACATGGTTTGTTTTCATGAAAGGGATTGTAGTGCTAAGACATATGTGCACATATATGCATATGTATGTTTGTGTATACTTTTTTAATGATCCCATGCAAAGGGTACCACAAATCTCTTAGTTCTTAATTTTCCGCTGTTTGCTCAGCTCTATATTTTTTCCCTTTGCTTATCTCTTTGACTTATTTAGCTTTGAAAGAGGAACATTAAAATCCTTGTGATTTTAAGGCAGGAAAACATCACAGTGGATAGAGCTCAGAACTTGGAATCAAGAAAATCTACCCTCTGATGCTTACTAGCTGTGTGACTCTCAGTAAGTCACAACTTCTATTTGAACCAGTTTCCTCACCTATGAAATTGAGATAATAAAAGCATCTGCTTTACCATTAGTATAAGGATAAATTCAGATAATGTTTTATAGAGAGCTTTGAAAACCGTAAAATGCCTTATTCATATATATATATATTATGTAACCTCATATTATTGTTACTATTTCTTAGTTTTTCCTATCTGAATTTTTAAGCAATGCAATCTAAGTGCATTTAACCTTAATATTAGTTTTGATTGTTTTTGATTCCTCTTAAGTATCATACAATATTCTTTTTTAAATTTTACTGACATGAATTTTTATTGTTCATTTGTCACTTCACTTTATTCAGTTTCAGTTTCCTCATCTGTAAAATGGGAATAATAATAATGATAGGACCAACCTGAGGATAAAATGAGATAGTATTCATAATGTAAACTTTAATAGCACTATCTGTATTATTACTATCATTTTGATTAGTATGATTACTTTTATATTAGTCAAGAAGAATGAGAACTGAGAAAGATCATCATATTTGGCAATTAATAGCTCACTGGCTTCTTTGGAGACAGAAATTTCAGTTGAATGAATTTGGAAACTAGTTTTCCAAGAGCTGACTAATATATGAGAAGAGAAGAAATAAAGACAGTAAGTATAGAACAACTTTTTATTTTTTCCTAGGAGTTTGACTGAGAAAACTCATATATATATATATTCAAATCCTGATCCTCTCCATTACATCATGATTGAACATGTCTCACAGGTATTCAAGCAACTTGTCTAGTTAAAAAAATAGTAGGAATATTAAATTATTTGAATAGATTGTGAGAGAGATTTCAGAAGCTATGAATACAGGATTCAGAAACAAGGTATTTTCTTTAAAAATTATTTATTTAAAAATTTTTTTTCTAGTTAAATTTATTTCTTTTAAATACACCTAGTTTTATGAATCATGTTGGAAGAGATAAAAAAGCAGAAAGAAGAACTGAACATAGCATGTGTTGATTAACATTCAGTTTCCCTGGTTATTTTTTTTTTTGGATGCAGATGGTGTTTTCTGTCCAAAGCCTACTGAGATTGTTTTGGATCACTGAACTACTGAGAAGAATCAAGTCTTTCATAATTGACCATCATATCTTCTTGCTGTTATCATGTACAATGTACTCTTGGTTCTGCTTGTTTGGTGTAAATCTTTCCAGATTTTTCTAAAATCAGCTTATTCATCAATTTTTAATAGAACAATAATATTTCATTGCTTTCATATGCCACAACTCGTTCAGCCATTCCCCATTTGATGGGCATCTATTCATTTTCCAATTCTTTGTTACCACAAAAAGAGCTTTTACAAATATTTTTGCACAAGTGGGTCCTTTTCCTCCTTAAATCATCTTTTAAAAATGGAAGTGCAAGTATTTGAGTTCCCTTTGCATTATATTAAAAGAACTTTGCATTCATTAGAATTATAATTATAGTGCTATGGTATATTAGAGAAAATGCTAGATTTGGAGTCAAAGGACCTGAGTTCTAATTTTTGTTCTGTTCCCTAGAGTTTGTGAAAACTTTCATGTATCACAATCTCCGTGGGTTTCACTTTCTTCATCTGAAAAATGAAAAAGTTAAAACCAAAGTTTCTCCTTGCATCAGTCTCTATGATGAGATATATGGAAAATGCTTTGTAGGGGTGAAGTACTGTAGAAATTTGAGCTATCAACAAGGTTTTGTTTTTAAATATAAAAATTTAAAAGAAAGAGATATCTGATCTTTCTATCTTGGCAAAAAATCATCCAATCTCTTTTGCCCTTTGTGGCTCAAAGGATATTTATAATAAGTGCCTCTACTTTCTTTTTTGTATCCCCAGGGCTTAACACAGTGCCTGTCACATTATTTAAGAAATATTGATTGATTGGTTGAAGTTTTAAAACTTATCAGCCAGAAAACAAAGCACTACCTCACCATTTCAAGCATGAGATTTTATGGTGTAACCCTTCTTTGACCCACATTTGGGTAGCCTTTTAGTAGGATGAGCTCTATTTTGCACCAACTCTATCTAACTTCTGATTGGCTGAGACAATGATGAGGAAGGAATGGGGGAAAGAGAGAGAGAGAGAGAAAGAGAGAGAGAAAGAGAGAAAGAGGGAGAGAGAGAGAGGGAGAGAGAGAGAGAGAAAGAGAGAGAGAGAGAAAGAGAGAGAGAGAAAGAGAGAGAAATAAAGAGACACACAGAGAGACAGAGACAGAAAGAGAAAAACAGAAACACAGAGACAGAGAGAAACAGAGAGAGGGAGAGTGAGGGAGAGAGAGGGAGAGAGAGAGAGAGAGAGAGAAATAAAGAGACACACAGAGAGACAGAGACAGAAATAGAAAAACAGAAACACAGAGACAGAGAGACAGAGAGAAGTATAGAGAAAAAGAGAGAGAGAGACAGAGACAAGGAGAGAGACAGAGACAGAGAACAACAGAGACAGAGAAAGAGACAAAGAAAGAGACACACAGAGAGAAAGAGAGACAGAGAGAGACAGAGACAGAGAAAGAGACACATAGGGAGAAACACACACACACACACACACACACACACACACACACAGAGACAGAGAGAGAGAGAGACAGAGAGAGAGAGAGACAGAGAGACAGAGACAGAGACAGAGACAGAGAGCAACAGAGACCGAGAAAGAGACAAAGAGACACACAGAGAGAAACAGAGAAAGAGAGAGAGAGAGAGACAGAAAGAGAGAGGAAACTACAGAAATGTGTTCCTTGACTACTAGACATTGGAATTCTAGAGGCTGCTGATAATAGACCTTCCCTAGGGATTATTGTTTAACCTGAAATCTTATCTCACTCTCAACTGAAGAACTATTTTACATTTTTCCCCATTCTTCTTCAGTTTCTGAGTGCATAAATGGGTTTACTTGCTTTTTGCTTTATCTTTTGTGAAACTAATGTTAGTACTTATCACCCTTTTAGAAATGATCATAGAAGTGGCTTTTCTTCTGAACCTTAGACCAGAGATATTGGGGAAGAGAGAAAGATAGATATAATTCTATCTGGGAGATAGGAATGATTGTTGCCACAATGCCTGCTCTCCCTCCAATTTAGGGTCCTGGCAGGGCCAGCAGGGCCTTCTACTGTTCTTCATACAGGTATTTTACACACTACATCATAACTAGCTACACCACCCAAGAGTCATGCATCTCTATATAGACAATACCATATACATATACAATTTGATTTCAGAGTCTGGACAAGATATTTAGCAAAATGTCAGGATTTGATACTCAGAAAAACTAGAATCAACTCTGAGGAGGAAGGCTTATTTGAGTTAAAATTTCATATACAAATAACTCAAATATGCTACTATGCTAATGTGAAGACCATGGGATATTCTTCTTTCTACAAAACATGCTTCCAAATCACTTTTTATAGGGGCTCCATCTTTCTAATAGGATATCTTCTAGGATTCAAGGTTAATGCAAACAAAATTATATCTTAGATTTTCACTTAGCCTTAATGATTTTACATGAAATATAATAACAGGCTCAGCAGCAATACTACAATTAAGGACCTGGTGATGCTACCATTATATAATTCTGGCATTAAAAATCCACTTCAGGAAAAAATGTAGAAGTGTCTCTATACATATAAATCCCTACATAATGAGATCAGGATATTCCCTATGGCCAACAAGAGCTTAGCCAGGAAACGAATTTGTCTTTCTGATACAAAAAAAGAGAGAGAGGAATAAAAACTAGTGATATCATGAGTTTTTTTGTACTTTGAGTATATTCAAATCAGATAGGAAAAAATGACTGCTTTAGAAATGCTTTAGAAATTGTTCTGATTTTAGCATCTATTGAAAACCTTCTCCTTTTTCCTCAATACCACCAAAGATAATCATGCTCATAGTGATGATCTTTCCTTGACTTTATTGAGAAAATTAAAGCTATTTGAAATGAGATCCTTCAACTAAAAAAAAAATAGCTAACCGTATAAGGTACTTACTATATGCCAGTCAATGTGCTCAGCACTTTCTAATTATTATGCCATTTGGCCCTCATAACAAGCTGGGAGGGAGGTGCTATTATAACTTCACTTTATAGATGAGGAAACTGAGGCAACCAGAGCCCAGGGTAACAATGTCTAATGCCAGAGATGAACTTAAACATAGTGGATAGTGCTCTATCCAATGCACAACCTAACTGCCCATAGATTCAGTGAAGAATTCCAAAGAAGCAAAGAAATAAATGAAAGCATTTGATAGGAATCACAGGATGGGTTGGTCATGTGGATAGAATGAGAAATGAGGGGTCACCAGCCAGAATATCATAGTGGTAACCCTGAAATATTAGGAGAAATTTAGAACAGCCTCTTGATCATTGAGAAATCCCTTTATGGATAATTATCAACTTTCTGTGCCCCTTTTCATTATTACTTCAATATTTTAAGGATTAATGATTTCATCTAATTACAGAATTCTCCAAATGTATTTGAACTATTCTTTGGATTTGGACTTCAAATGTTTCCAGCTTTGTAAGATGTTTGAACTTAGAGTTTGCTGTCTTATCCTTAAAAAACCCAGAGTCATTACCTGGGTGCCATAATAAGGTAAGAGAGTAGTCCTTTAGTATAGGTCCTGGCTTTATGTCATTTGTAAATGTGATTTGCTATCATATAATGATTGGAGTCAGTTGTGAATAAAATCTGCCAAACAGAATGAAATTAAGAGTAGATCCTTGAAGCCTACATTAGAGGTCTTTCCTCAAGTTAATATGACATATTCACTAATGCTGATTACTTTATATTTCACTTATTTTCAAATCTAAGTAAATTTATCATCTTCTAGAAAAAATCATTTTGCCTCATGTAGAAAAAAAATAATTAGACTTATTCTACTTGGTCTCAGAGGATAGAACTTAGAATGATGTAAAGTTACAAATAAATAGATTGAAGTTTTGTATAAACAAAAAAAAGGTCCAAATCATTAGAGCTATCTAAATATGAAATACATTCCCCTCGCCACTCCCACCCTCAGAGAGTGAGTTCTCCATTGTTGGAGGTATTCAGACAATGACTGGATGATCCCTTATGGAGTATGATGTAAAGGGAATTCTTATTCAGGAATGGATTGGACTAGATGGCTACTGAGATTCCTTCACACTTTGAGATTTTGGGATCTTGTCAATAAGTATAGCATAAAATAGAATAGCATTAAAGACTTTGTCAAAATTTTAAATGAAATCTATGATAATTTCTTGGTCTACCAATCTATTGTAGTAGACAGAATGCCAGGCCTGGAGTAAGAAAGTCCTGAGTTCAAATTTGACCTCAAGCATATACTAGCTGGGCAAGTTACTTAATCCTGTTTGTCTCAGTTTCCTCATTCGTAAATAAGCTGGAGAAGGAAATGGCAAACTACCTCAATATCTTTGCTAAAGAAAATAAAATGAGTCTTGAGTTTAAATAGGATTGAAATAACACAATAATAACATCAGTCTAGGAAAACTATTGAAAAATGAGGTTACTTTGGTAACACATGTCCATAATGAAACTATGTTGACTCTTAATCATCATTGTTTCTCTTTTTGGACATTCCTTAGCCATCCCTCTGATTCTATATTTTAGAATTTTGATAGATATCAAACTAAAGCTCTTTAACCAGCAGTTTGACAATTCTGTAACTCTTTTCTTTTTGATGAAAATTGGGACGTTTGCACTTCAATTTTCCACAACTTAAAAAAATCACTTTTTTCTTCTGTACTTTTAAGTCCATGATCTCAGTCTTACTGAGAAATAAGCAAAATTAGAAGTGAATAGTGTTTCCTTCTCTTTTACCTGTTCTTATCATCACTCCTGGACCATACTCCTCTAGAGTTCTCTGTTGTGTCCTATGAACCTTTTCATCCTACAAGATTCTATCAGCCTGTGTCACACACTGCCCTTCTTTCCCTCTGATAGGTGAGTAAAGAGCTTCTCCTATGACTTAATTGCCAGGTCAACCATCTCTTCATTTTTTTCCTGTTGCATTTCTCTGATCATTCGCTTTACTTGGTACTTTTGTCTCTCTTTCCTTTTTTCAGCTTCCTTTTGTGTGTAGTCTTTTTCTATTACATTGTAAGCTATTTGAGGACAGAGACTATCTTTTGCCTTTCTTTGTATTCCCAGAGGTTAAATACAGTGACTGGCATATAATAGTCACTTAAATGCTTACTGATTAACAGATCCTGTGCAAAGGTCCTATTCCTTATCTGATCTTAAAAAGTCTCTTTTGTTGCCCCTAACCTAACTGATTTTGTTCTCCTTTTAAGTTCCATTGATTGCTTATTTTATCTTTCTTTTCTATCTTTTGACTTCTCATTAAAGTGATCATTTATTTGATGAAATTAAAATATTCTTTTAGTCCATACCACAATTCTTCTTAACAATGAAAAGTAAGCATAAATAAATGTTCCGAAGTCTGACCAAAAATTCCCATTATATAATTGACTCTTGGAGAACATGCCAATGTGTGTGTATGTGTTTATGTTTGTGTGTGTGTGTGTGTGTGTGTGTGAATGCAAGTGTCTGGCGTGGTATTGAGGGAGATGGGGACAGTAACAGTATTCTGAATCTGTGATGATATGATGATAATCTGGCATATTAGCCCATGTATTTTAGCCTATTTCTTTAAAATTTGCTTTTTTTTTGCTGTACAAGGTTAATTAAGAAGCATATATTCATCCTTTAGAGACTTTCCCTAAAAAGAAAAATGGAAATTTTCTTATAGAATTGCATAAACTGAAGGTGGCATGAATAAAAAGTATTCAATACATGCATAATTGTTTTCTACTTTTTATTTATAATATCATCTCATGAATCAAAAAATAGCCTTAAAATAATAAGTGTTTTGAGAGGAAAATAAAAGATTTCTTTAATCACTATATTTAATTTTTCTGAAGGTAAGCTATCCCTGAATATATAGTCCACAATACCTATAAGAAATGGATAGATACATGAAATATTTGTTAATTGCTTACTATCTTAAGTGCTTAGGTAGTTTGCTAGGCATTGGAAATTCAAATAAAAGCAAAAAGGATAGTCTCTGTCCTCAAGGAGCTTATATTCTGTTTGTAGCTTTGGACTTGTCCCAGTACCAGAGAAGTATTCTGAAGTTACAGCTCTTTATAAAAATTGGATAAGGGGTCAGAGCAAAAGAGAGAGTGCTTGTGATGAGCAGAGGGCTAGGAGACTTACTTGTCAAGTACGAGAGACAAGGATTTTCTGGAGGCTCAGAAAATCACTCTCGTTCTGAAGGGTAGATGGGTGAGACTGCTAGGCCTGAATGAAGATATGTGGTGGAAACTAGGGAAAGACCAGGGTTTATTTTTGCATACTCATAGTTCAGGTAATTGTTTTTTGTTCCTTTGCTTCTAAGGAAGAAAGGGCACTCCCAGGACAGGGTAGACTGGGAGGCACTGACCATTTTAAGGATTATTTCTATCTTTGTGTTAAAGCACATTCTAATGAGAAAATGCAAAACACGAAAGGTGGGAGTCAAGATGTACCTATAATATAAGGGATGATGTTAAAGAGACTATCAACAAAGGATATATAGGTTTGGGATCTGTCAAAAAAAAGGCAAAGGCTCACTTGAGAGTGCTGGGGGACTCCAGGATCAATTCCTAATTTCTGAAGAGTTTGAAATTCTTGATGAATAGGGCTATGATGAGGATACTGCTGGGAAGTGACTTGTTGGAAATAATGCATTGCAAACAAATATTCCCTCTGTGTGAGGTCTAATAGATGATAGAATTTAGGACTGGAAGGGACATTAAGGTTAATCTAGAATGACATCCTTAACAATGAGGAAATTGATAGTTCAAGAAAAGTTGTGATATATGCAAGGTCATTCAGATAGTAATAAAAGCAGCAATATCATTTCAAATTTCTAAAGCACTAATGTTTTCAGAGCTATTTTCACAAAATTATTCTGTGAAATAAATAGAAAGGAAGATGAAACTGAGAGAGGCAAAGTTATTTGTCCATGGTTTCACATTTGGCCAGGTCAGGTTTTCCGGCTCAAAAGCTTGCCCCATTCAATGAAAAAGAACATATTTTAAAGGCTATGTTCAGATTTTATAGAAGCTAGATTTGGTTAGAAAGAAAAAAAGAAAAAAAAACATGTAGTCTGATTTAAGTCTAATTTGGATAATTCTGCAAATAGGCAAGCTACTGGTTGGCAATAGCAGTCTAGTCTTTGACTCTGGAAGATTAAAGAGGCAGTAATGCTAGTGAAGGATGATAAATTGATAAAAACAATCATCAGGACAGAAAATATTTCAATGCTTAAATGAAACTCTTTTACTTTATCGTAAAGATTTTCAGAATACCAAATCAACTTCTCCTAACATGAAGATAGATTCCATAAAAAATCAAACTTTAAAAATTACCTATTTATCGATTGTTTCCTGGTAGAATAATATTGCCACTTTGAATTCCTTATGTTGCTTTGCTTCTGCCAAACTTCCTTTCTCTTCTCTATCTCTCTTTATGCATATCCTACCCTGCAACAAGTCCTTGCCATTTCATCCGTAAAATTTCTCTGTTGAATAAAAGGAAAGAAAAGGAATAAAAGTTGGAAAATGGAGATCTTGGTTCAGATTTTTTTATTTTGTTTACATATTGCCAAATAAATCATTTGATTGATATTTTCACAGGAACTAATTTTTCTAGAACCTGTTAGACACACAGACATTCTCTTACAATAATCTAGAGTTAGCCCAATGTAACAATTAGCAAAGTGACAATTCCTAATACAGAAGATACTCAATGGAGAAATCTGGCCTGTTGAATTTGTTTTTTAAAATTTTATATTTAAACAATCATATACAACTTTTTCAGCCATTGTTCAATTGTTGACTGAATAAATTTGTGGATATGATTGTTCTGGGTTATTATTATACTTTAAGAAATGATAAACAGGATGCTCCCAGAAAAACATGGAAAGACTTTCATGAACTGATGCAAAGGGAAATGAATGCAGCCAGGAGAACTTGTTAGACAGTAGCAGCAATATTGTATGATGATCTTCTAGGAATAACTTACCTATTCTCAGTAATACAAGATTTCATAAAAGTTCTGTAAGACTTCTGATGAAAGGTACTGTTCATTTCCAGAGAAAGAACTGGTAGACCCTGAATACAGATCAAAAATACTTTTTATTTATTTATGAGTCTGTGTTTTCTTTTCACAGAATGACTTACATAAAAATGGGTTTTGCATGACAACACATGTATAACCGATGTCAAATCACTTGCTTTCTCATTGTGAGAGGTGAAGGGAGGGATTGAATTTGGTTCTCAACATTTGAAAAAAAAACGTTAAAATTGTTTTCACTTAAAAAAAGATTTTATGTTTATTTTTGAAAAAGCTTCCACTATACAAGTCAAATGCTCAATATACTGGGAAATAGACTTTGGCTCCTTTTTTACTTCCCTGACTTCAGCTTGTGTATCCATTTTGTCTAGCATTAGCAGTTACATTCATTCTATTCCTTTTTTGAGAGAAAAGTACCCTCCAGGCCTGTACTTGCTTTGTCCTACTCTTTTATGTTTGCAGTGATTTTATTATAAGTTCTGAAAAGTAGTAGCCAGAATTTATTGAACTTTCTCCCTCAGTGAGGAACAAGGTAGTAACCAAACACAAATATTTGGTCAGGATTATTGGACATATGAGTATCCAACAGTACACTCCCTCCAACAACAGAGTGAAGAGATTTAACTTGGCAAATAAAAATGGAATTTTGTTGAGATCATAGCATTCATGCAATGGATTGTCTTTGCAAAAATCTTAAAGATTAAAAGGATCACGATTCAGTAGACTCTCTTGAAAATTCAACTATTGAAAACAGAAGGCCTTCATTCACTATTAGATAAAAATATCTGAAATCAGGCAGAAATGAATCCAACAGCTTGATAATGCTTTTAAATTTGTGAAAGTAGAACTTGCTATAGAGTCATAGCTTTTAGAAATGGAAAATAATTTATCATAGCTATTTCCTGCCTTGAAAAATGTCCTTATTTCTATTGCATACATATTTTGCATATACTTATATGTTTACCTGCTATTTCCCCTGATAGAATGTAAGTCCCTTAAAGGCAGAAGTTTCATTTATGTTTTTGTGTCCCTAGAACCTAGCACAGTGCCTGATATATAGTAAGTGCTTAATAAATGCTTCATATGTTGATTATTGTATTATTCTATAACTATTGCTGACTGGCTTTTGAATTAATTTCACAAACAAATAGGAAAGGAATGTGCCTTAAATGTTATTTATTCTCAAAATTATTAGAAAAAAAATCCCTGTGACTTTTCAAGGAATGTCTCCAAGGAATTAATGAAAGAATGAAAATACATTTATTAAATGCTTACTTATGCACAAAGCACTGTGGAAGTGATGAGCATGCAAATAGGAAAGCAAGATATTCCCTGCTATTTAGGAGTTCACATTCTAATACGGTAAGATTACCCATATAGAAAGTGCTACCAGTTGGTGGAAAGACCCCTAATGATCTTTAGAGTACAGTAGCAAAGCAGATGCTACATATCCATAGTGTCATTTCTATCAATAAAATCATATTAGATTCTGATGATGAACTATTCAATAATGCTAATAATTTTGGTAATGATTTTTCTAAGTCTTTTTTTGTTTAGGTTGTTGAGAATGCAGCAAGCATTTAAAGAGGAAGTTGCAAGGGTTGTTGGCTATGAGGCAAAATGAACCAGTCATATGGGAATTTGTGGGGGATATTGGGATTTTCTGCCCATTCATGGAAACATTTGGTATTAGTAGGGATGGAGAATCCCTGTTTCACAAAGTTACTTCTCTAAATGAAGGGATGGAAATTTGTTTTATAATTAACATTTTTCTACAAGTTAAAAATAAAAACCTCTATATTTAATACCAATGCCATTCTTCTTTTATTGTTGCTATGAAGGTATAAGTAATGGAATATTAGAAGAATGAAAATGGAGAATTACACAAAGACAACAAATGATATTATGTAATACTTTATTAACAAAGACAGCAGAAAAGTGGAATTAAAGAAGAAAGATGTATATGTATATATGTGTGTGTGTATGGATGTATATTTGTATATTTTATGTGACAAAAATATGAATTGAGAGACACATATGAGGTAAGTGGATAAATACACACTCTGTCGGTATCCTTCAGGCCCCCAAACACACCAGGAGCACTCCTCCTATGTGGAATTTATAGGTGAAATGGGAAGGACTGGAACAGGATATCCAGGCATCAATGGATAGTGATCAGCTTTGTTGGAGTGAATATTGAGATCTATGTGATCATGCATTGGTTTGAGTGATTGAGGGTAGTAGACCTTATTTCAAAAAAAGAACATTATTATTCATTTTTATTCATAGATTTGCAAGCTTCTTTGATTCTTGTTCTTTTGGATATAACTAACTGTGGAATCATTCTTCCCTATCTAGGATTTAACAACTGGAAAATATTTTTCCCTCCCTTAAACTGTTTTATAATATGTGCACTTTAAGATTTCCCCTTGTTATGCCTGGCTAGTAATCCATGACATTTAGAATTGCTTGTGAGAATTCTTATTCACCTGTTCTCTGCTTTAGTAGACTTTAATATTAATCTAAGGAATCTAGTAGGTAAAAAAATATAAAGCCTGTTTCAAAATGAAAATTTATTTGTAAAAATATCCCTTCTTAAAGAAACAGCTCTTTGCAGTTTTTAGAGCAGGGAGTTCAAGGAATGTTTTTTCATATTTTGACAACTACTATTTTAAGTATTTAAAAATATTCTGGAAAGAGGAACATAGATGTCATACTACTAGAGGAGTCCATGAAAGAAAAGGAAAAGGACTCCTACTTTAGAATCAGCATTTACCAATAATTTCCCTACATTTCAAGTAGTTTAAAGAATCCAGATCAGTAATGTTAAAACACACAAGTTAAAAATATTTTGTAACAATCTTTTAAAAATAGCTTATGCAAATATTTTACAAATGAGGAGATGAAAGGGATGTGGCTTGCCTGACTTACTTTGATAGTAAATAACATAATTGGCATTTGAGCATAGTTTCTCTAGCTCCAAATCCAATGATTTCCCCACTGTACCAATATTTATCGATATTCTTTCCAAATGCAAAACCCTCAAGTAAAAACATAATGCTAGTTTTTCTCTAGCCAAAATAGAGAACATCAGGGTGATGGCAACTACAAACTTAGATACCAAAATCTTTTGAAGTTTTCATTAACATGGATGACTTCCATTGATCTTGTAATCCGCTAAAATCTTCAAATCTTTTTCAGATGAACTCCAGCATAGTGACATCTGATATTGTCCTTGTGAAATTAATCCTTGGAACCAACATCTAAAAGGGCCCCCAAACTCAACATTTATCCCTTATGAATTTCATCACGTTAGATTAACTGTTCTAACCTCTTAAGATTATTTAAAAAAAATTTTTAGAAGGCAGTATTATTTATTGAATAGTAGATGACATGCTAAAATCTGAATTTTATTTTTTAACAATAGCTTTTTATTTTCAAAATACATGCAAAGATAATTTTCAGTATTCACCCTTGCAAAACCTTGTGTTCCAAGTTTTTCTCCCTCCCTTTCCCCCACTCTCCTCTCCTAGATAGCAAATAATCCAATATAGGTTAAACATGTGCAATTCTTCTGAACGTATTTCCACATTCATCAAGCTGCACAAGAAAAATCGGATAAAAAAGGAAAAAGAAATGAGAGAAAAAAAATCAAGCAAACAACAAAAATGTGAAAATTCTATGTTGTGATTCATATTTGGTCCCTACAATACTCTTTCTGAATACAGATAGATCTCTCCATCACAAGCCTTTTGGAATTGTCCTGAATCACTTCATTGTTGAAAAGAGCCAAGTCCATTACAGTTGATCATCACATAATCTTATTGTTGCTGAGTACAATATTCTTTTGGTTCTACTCACTTCACTCAAAATCAATTCATGTAATTCTCTCCAGGCCTCTCTAAAATCATCCTGCTAATGGTTTCTTATAGAGAAATAATATTCCATAACATTCATATACCATAGCTTATTCACTCATTCTCCAACTGATGGGCATTCACTCAATTTCCAGTTTTTTGTCACTAAAAAAAGGGCTGCCACAAATATTTTTGCACGTGTGGGTCCTTTCCCTTTTTTATGATCTCTTTAGGATACAGACCCAATAGAGACACTGCTGCATCAAAGGGTATGTATAGTTTGCTGCATCAAAGGGTATGTATAGTTTGATAGCCCTTTGGGCATAGTTTTAAATTATTTTCCAGCATGAGTGGATCAGTTCACAATTTTACCACCAATGTATTAGTGTCCCAGTTTTCCTACATTCCCTTCAACATCCATTCAAGATTGATAGATTGTCTTTCTTTTTCACCAATGTGTGCACAATGCTTTGCTCTTAAGTGCTTAATAAATGCTTTTCATTCATTCATTCATGAAGCCACCATATGTTCACTCTTCCTCATTTTTGATGTTCAACAATCATCCCTACAAAAAATGTTCCCTAACTGCCTTGAAAGACAAGGTAACTGGTCTATAGCTTGGTACTCCATTTCCTATTTTCTTTTTCAAATCAGAGGTCCTCCTCCCAAGTTTGGGATATTTCACTTGTTTTCTAATAATTTTTCAAAATCATTGATCTTGGTTCATCAAGTTCATCTGTTATATCTTTCAGAATCTAAAGATGGAGCAGTCCATTTGGGTACAATGATGTACTCTTCGAATATTCTTAAGTGCTTTCTTCCTTTCTCTTGAATGTCAAAATTCTACCAGTAATTTCTGTTTGGGCTTTCCAATTTAAATGTCGTTTTCTCTGGTAGAGAAAGAAGAAAAAAAAAGACTAGGGTAGCTTTTCTTTCCCTCTGTTGTAAGTTAATATCATCCTGTATACCCCACTTTGTAGCCCTAGCCTTTTGTGGCCCTCCTCTTTTCATTAAAATGACTAAAAAATAAAATGATCAGGTAATTTAAAAGAAACAAAACTAGAGAATCAACACATAAGCATAAATAAGCAAAAGATAAATACAAAAGAAGAAACTGATCCAATGGTCTTGTGATGAAGAAAGCCATCTGTATCCAGAGAGAGGAAAGTGGGAACTGAATGTAGACCACAACAACAGTATTTTCATTTTTTTGTTGTTTGCTTGCATTTTGTTTTCTTTTTCATTTTTTTCCTTTTTGATCTGATTTTTCTTGTGCAGCATGATGTTTGTGGAAATATCTGTGGAGGAATTGCACGTTTAACATGTATTGGATCACTTGCCAACTCGGAGAGGTGGTGGAGGGAAAGGGGGGAAAAATTTAGAACACAGGGTTTTGTAGAGATGAATGTCAAAAATTATCCATGTATGTATTTTGAAAATAAAAAGCTTTAATTAAAAAATAAAAAAAAGAAGAAACAGAAAATTACAGAAGAATGGAACAATGAAGAAGAAAAAGATCATATAAATGATAACTAAAAAAGTTGCTTTGCTGAATACTAACAAAGTCAATAATTAAACTAGATCAATAAATCAATAACAGAAGAAATTTTTTTTCAGAGAAATTTTTTAATAGATTACCAGAATCTTCTATACAAATTATATTAACAAAATTGAAAATTTAAAGAAAATAGGTGATCATCTACAAAAAAAAACAAGAAATGAAACTTTTAAATAAAATAAGAAAGTAATACTGAACAATCCACAGATTAATAACCAATGGGGAAAAATAAAAAACCTAGATCAGACAAATTTATAGGTGATTCTATCAAATGTATTAAGAACAATTAAACCCGGTTTTCAGAAATAAAACACTTCACCAAATTGCTTTCAGAAGACTAATATGATTTTAATACCTAAACTAGGGAGTCATAAAGAAGACAGCTGAAGAGTATAAAACAATTTCACTAATGAATATTTATGCAAAATTGCAAGATAAATTCTAGCCATAAGACTACTATAATATATCAAAACATATTAACTGAGATCAAGTTGAATTTATACCAAAGATATAAGAATAATTTAACCTCAGAAAATTAATTAATGAAATTAATAGTGAAGACAAAATTGAGTGACACAATTTAAAAAATAGATACATAAAATGCAGCAATTTTATGCTAAAAACATAAAATATCTGCTTCTTAATATAATGAAAATTATATGTCTAAAATGAAAATGAAAATATTTATAATGGAAATATATTAGAAACTTTCTAAATAAATATAAAGATAAATAAAGTGAGGATATCCCTTCTTACTATTACTTGATACAGTTCTTCATACGCAGGCTATAGCAATAAAACAAGAGAAAATATAGTTATTAGAAAAAAATTGAGAAATAGAAGAACAAATTATCTATTTGCTAACATGATTGTTTAATTAATCAATCAACAATCATTTATCAAATACTGCAGTTGTGGATATATAAATGAGCATGAATTAAATTTATTCACTTATACCATAGATTTTATATTTTATATCTTGAAGGAACTTTTAACCTGAAATATCAATTTTTTTTCTGTAATCACTACTTTTATAGGATTTGGCATTGAATTGATAAGATTTTGAAACATTCTTTAATTGTCATCAAATCACTCTTTTATCACATGGATATCAAGAATATTTGATAAACCATCCATTTTTATTATTTTGGGTTTATTTTATTTAATATTTTCCTCAGTTATACTCAAACCAACTTTTTTGCATGTTTTAAAAAAATGTTTGAGTTCTAGCTTCTTTCCCTTATCACCACCCACAATTAAGAAACCACATGTGAAGTTATACAAAACATTTCCATAAAAGTCAAATTAACAGTCCATTTTTTAAAAACAAATATTTTCATAATATTTTATTTTTCTAATTAAATGTATAGTTTTCAACATTCAATTCTGTAAGACATTGAGTTCCAACTTTTTTCCTACATCTCTTTCTTAACCTCCCCCTCCCCAAGAGAGCAAACAAACTGATATGTTATATACATACAATCATTTTAAGTATATTTTCATATTTGTCATGCTGTGAAAGAAAAATTGGAACAAAAAGGAAAATACCATGAGAAAGAATAAGCAAACCAAAAAAGTAAATAGAATATGCTTCAATTCTCATTCAGTCTCTATAGTTTTCCCTCTGGATGTGGATGGAATTTTCCCTTTTAAGTCAATTGGAATTGTCTTGGATCACTGTATTGCTGAGAACTAAGTCTATGATAGTTGATCATTACACAAGCTTGCCATTACTGAATACGGTTTTCTCCTTGTTCTGCTTACTGTTTTAAGCTTCAATTTATGTAAGTCTTCCTAGGCTTTTCTGAAATCAACCTGTTCATCATTTCTTAGAGAACAATATTATTCCATTGCATTCATATACTATAACTTATTCAGCCATTCTCCAATTTCCATTCATTTTTTCAATTCCTTGACACCACAAAAAAGAGCAGCTACAAATATTGTTAACAAAATTGAGAATTTAAAGGAAATAGGTGATCAACTACAAAAATATCTCTTTGAGATATAGCAACAGTCCAATTTTTGAAATCTAATTTTTAGGCTTTCAATGGCCCTTAAGTCAGACAATTGAAGTATGTTTTTCTGCATCTCAATAGATGCATTTATGATAGGTGATGTAGTGTAAGACTGTGTTAAATTATTCCATTTCGATTTAGAAGTTTCTGTAATTCTAGAAAATTTTGCTTCTTGACATATTAGTATATTTGTCAGAGTTCATTGTTCCCCTAAGGGAAAAAAAGACTTGTAGGCCTATTTGAAGTAAAAAAAGTTCCAAAACACATTTTAGATAGATGTTTTCACATGACGAAATTGCCCAGTTCTCAAAAACTTATTCAGACTTCATCTGTCAATGGAATCATCTTGTATGAAAAAAAATGTTTCACCAGTAAAAATTTCTTTTTTCCTAACATCAGTATTTCAGTATTTTTGTCATATTGCTCATGACAAGTGATTTTCTTCATAGATAGAAATGGTTAGCCATTTACTAAAAAATCATCTTCCCATTTATTCCTTCTAAGAGCTTTTGTTTTCTGATAATTAATTAGTCTTTGCAAATAGTTTGTCAGTTCTTGATATTGTTTTTCATTTCTTTGGTATGACTGATTTTCTTTACTATGACTGATCCTATTTCATGATGAGTTTGAATATTACTTGAAACATTTGACTTCACTTCACCACAACCCCAGAAATATCTCCAGTAGTTATTGAAGTGTGCACTTTAAGATCTACAACTTTTGCACATTTTCTCAAAGTAACATAAATTCTTAACAATCATAGAAATAAAAACTAAACAAAATGATATTTGGAATACACATAAGGCACAAAATATATTATCCAATTGAGAGTAACTATTTAAAGATGACAAACCAATCCAATATGAACTCATTTGGTTAGAGTCAGGCATTCTTAGTCAGCCTAATGTCAAAGGAAGCATACGTGCTGGATCAATGCTTTCCCAAAATGAAATCATATAAAAATTATTGCTTGTCCCAACTAATTTGCACCCCATTGTATGTAATAAGGACTAACACCAGAAACTAAGACTACAAAAAGAAAATAAAACAATTAAGAAACATATCATGTTGCTAGAAATAACATGTTTATCAATATACATATCAGTATTGATGTAATATTCACATATCATATATATTTAGTTATATAAGGAAGGAAGGAAAGAAAGAAAGACAGAAGGAAGGAAAATAGATAAGCATTTATTTAGCACAAGTATCAGGTACTGATACCTTATAAATACCTTATACCTTATAAAATACCTTACAAAAGTCTCATTTAATCCTCACAGCAATGAGGGAGGGGTGTTAAGTGCTATTATTATCCCTACTTTAGAGTTGAAGAAACTGAGGCACACAGAATGAATGATTTGTCAGTTCACTCAGTTCAGACATGGTGTGTGAGGCCAGATTTGAATTCAGAAATGTTTGAGGCTTCCAGGCCCAGTGCTACTCAGGAAAGGTAAGTAGTAGGTGATTCTTGAGTTGAGTTTTGAAAAGACCCAAAATCCTAAGAGATAGAGGTAATGAGTGAGTGCATTCCACATATGGGGGCTAGACAATGCAAAGGCTTTATAGAGTTAGTTAATTAGAAAACGTCAGAATTGGCAAAGAGTTTAACTGAGGCAATTAATAACTTCAAAAAAGTATTAGGATATTGAAGAAATTCATAAAAATCATCAATATATCTACACAGTGATAAAAATAAGCAGAAGGAAATGAAAGAGAAATTCCATTCAAGAATTCCGTTGTTGAGCTATGCTAATATAATAAAATCAGTTATATTTTCTGAAGTAATTTGCATATTTAGTGCTATCCCAATCAAAGCACCAAGTAGTTATAGGAAAGAACTAGGTAAAATAATTTAATCATTTGGAGAAATTCCTCAATAGAAATGATGGGACAAAATAGCAAAAAGAAGTTGTAGTATTTATATCTCACAATACATTATAAAACAAAAACATTTTCAATATTGGTTAAAGTGAAACAGATCATAAAAGCACAACTTAGAAACAATCAAGTTCAGTGGTCTAGTGTTGGATAAACAGACACAAACTACATGAAGAAGGATTTTTATTGGTCAGAAAGTGTTAGGAAACTTGGAAGAAAGTTTGGTAAAAAGTAGAATTTTATTAAGGTGGCTAGGTGGCACAGTGGATAGAGTGCAGGCTCTGGAGTCAGGAAGAATCATCTATCTGTGTCCCAAATCTGGGCTCAGCCACTTACTAGTTCTGGGACCCTGATTTTCTTCATATATAGAATGAGCTGGAAAAGGAAAAGACAAACCACTCCAATACCTTTGCAAAGAAAACCCAAGACGGAGGTCATGAAGAGTTGTATTTAATTGAAAAAAGAAAAACAAAACTGAACAATAACAACAGGATTATACTAGAATTTCATACCATAGACTAAAATATGACCCAAATAGGTATGAGTTTGCCTCAGTGAAACTTAAAAAGAGCAAGGTCTCCCCATTTCGTCCAAGGCATCTCTAGTTGCCTTGATCTATATCTGGCCACTGGACCCAGATGACTCTGGAGGGGAAAGTGAGGCAGGTGACCTTGTCCAGTCCTCCCTCACTTAAATCCAATTAATTTGCTGCCTCCCTGATATCACGTTCCTCTTCTAGGACTAAGTACAAACAACAATAGCAGCAACAACTTAATCATAGAGGGTTTATGATTTCTCCTTCTTCTTCCCGTTGACTCTAGTTCTCACTGATCATATTCCCTGTCCTAACTCCATCATCCTCTCCCTCATTATTTTAAAGTCTCAGTAACTAGCACTCTTATTCCATTTAGCCTTTTAACATTGAATAACTTCCACAAAGGAGTATTTGCTTCAAAGAGATAAACAGAACAAAATACACATATTTTCCTCAACACTTCCCAGCTTCTTAGAAGTTCTCTGCTGGATTCCTGTATTTTCAGATTTCCTGGGTTCTTCCTTCTTAACCAGATGGGAAACCACACATCTTGCCTACATTGGAAAAGAAAAGGCCAAAGATTCAGCCCCATTTCTTGGGTCCACATGACCTCCAGTGGGGAAGAGAGTGAATAAAAAGTCCTAAAGCAGCTTTCTCTACCCCTCTCCTTATTTTTCAGCTGTGGGGGAGGGGGTTATCTTTTCCCCTCATACCTGTAAAGCAAGTCAGGGCTCAGTCATCCTGTAGTAAAGACTCTCTCAGTTACATCTATCCAGACAGTGGAAACAACGCTTCTCCCGTCCACATTCTGGGCCAATCCAGAATATCAGTGTCTACTGTGATCTTTAGTCTTTCCATTTGGAGAGATGGCATCTCAAGTGGTTTGATCTTCATTACAATAGAAAAGTCATGACATAAAAAATTGGAGGAAGATGTAAGAAGACACCTTTCAACCTTATAACTAGAAAGACAATTCCTAGCTAAACATGTGAGTGATAGAATAGTAAAGGGTAAATTACTACAGAATAGTTCTACATATAAATTTAAGAGCTTTGGTATAAAGCAATTCAGTGTTGGTATAATAAAAAGGGAAATTGTTCATTGGGTAAAAATTTTTATGTCAAATATCTTTGATGAAATTAAAATATCCAAACTATGTAAGGAAGTAATACAAATTCTTAGATTGAGAGTGATTTGTCAAGAGATAAATGACCATAGGATATCAATAAATTATTATCAAAAGGAGAACAAATTTTTGACAACTACATGAAAGATTGTTACATCATTAATAATTAGAGAAATGCAAATTAAAAGAACTGAATTTTTATGTCATTTGTTCAATGTACAACATAGATGTTGAAGGGGCTGCAGGAAGACAGCCACACTATCAATTTATTAATGAAACTATGAATTGATTCAGAAATTATGGAAATGATTTCAAATTATATAAAAATAATGACTGAAATATTTCATACTCTTTGACTGAAAGGTCTTTCTATTAGGCATGTAATCCAAGGAGGTTGAGAATATAAAGAGATGTCTCATAATACTAAAATATTTATAACAGTACAACAAACAAGTTCATTAATAGGTATATGGTTTTGTGAATGAATGAATGAATGAAAAAGTATGTGTTAAAGGATTACTATGTGCCAAGCACTATGCTAAGTTTTGTGGATACAAATAATAATAATAAAAAAGACAGTCATTTTTCTGAATAAGATTATATTCTAGTTGGAAAAGACAAGATATAAAATAATAGCTTAGCTTCAGAGAAGCTGAAAAAGTCCAGAAATCATAAGTGTTTAATAGTGGTATAGATGGCAAGGCCTAGGGATCCTTAGGATACAATAGCATGTTAGATGACAGCACCCATGAGTAGAGTTGCAGGACAGATAGCCACATCATTGACTCAGAAGTCCAGGGGGACCTCCTGAATGAAGGGAGTGGCAAAGGGAAGTCCAGGGGAAAAGAATGGTGCTACTGTGCACCTAGCTGGTCTACCTGCAACATAAATAATGTTGGTAAATATGAAAAATTAAGAGAAATAACTTATAAACTGATGTTGAGTAAAGTAAGCAGAAATTAAAAAAAAACTAAAAATTCACAGTGATTATAGCAATGAGAATGAAAAGAAATATAAAATAAACTTGAGTATAGGGTGATAATAAAGAACAATTTGCAACCTGAATCAGGGATAACGAAATGCAAATCTTTTCCTCACCACAATACTGAAAGATAGATTTGAGAGGTAGTATTGAATTTAGAGTTAGAAGACTGACTTTGTCACTCATTATTGATTTAATCTTTGGCAAGTTACTTAGCTTTCAGCCCCAATTTCTCTATTTGTAAAATGAGAAAGGTTGAGTTAGATAGTCCCCCGCTTCCCTTCCAGCTTAAAATCTATTTTTTTTTTTTACAGTTAAGGAAACTGAAGTTCAGAGAGAATAAATGATTTTCTCATGCTCACAGAGATAGCAAATGTTTGAAACGTGCTAGGAAATACAGATCTTCTAAGAAGACCCAAGGGATACATCATCATATCTTCAATTATTCTCAAGGTCATCGTAGATAAGGCAGATGAAACTTCTTTCTGACACCATATCTCAGAATGAGGAGAAATGGGCGTAAGTTGCAAGGAGACAAATTGATAATAGTTAGGTGTTACAGTGGACAAAGTGCTGACCTGAAATCAGGAAGACTGATCTTTAAATTGTGGTACTAGGGAAGGCCTTTGAGAGTCACTTGGAGAGCAAGGAAATCAAATAAGTCAATACTTAGAGAAATTAAAGTCAGATTATTTACTAGAAGGTCAAATATGGAAGCTAAAGCTTAGATATTTTGGCCACATAATGAGAAGACAGGACTCATTAGAAAAGATCCTGATGTTGGTAAAGACTGAAGGGGGATGGCAGAGGATAGAATGAATACATAATGTCAGAACATGAACTTGAAAAGATTTTGAGAGATAGTGGAGGACATAAATGCCTGACAAGTGGAGTCACAAAGAGTTGGACACAACTCAACGGCTGAATAAGGAAAAAAATGTCAGAAAACAGACAAAATATAATCTTTTTAAAAAAAATTTTTGTGTCTTTTTAAAAATAAAAATTAAATAGGTTTATCTATCTCCCATGGGAGAAAGAGCTGGTTTGGGAAATGATGAGTTTTCCCTTTACTAGAGATCTTCAAGAAAAGGCTAACTGACTTTTATTTGTTAGATATGTTGTAGAGCAGTGATGTCAAACTCAAATGGAAATATGTAATCTCTATATAAAGATCATTATGGAGTTTATGTTGACTTAGAAAGTCACATATTAACATTACCTATGTTTGTATTTTTAAATTTGTTTTGTTAAATATTTCCTAATTATATTTTATTGTAACTGTAATAACTGCATGTTGTTGGGCCCAGGATGAAGCCCATCTGCTACAAAAAGACAGAAAAAGGTCATTGCCTTCAAAGAGCTTACATTCTAATGAAGAAAGACAACACATAAAAGGGAACTGAGAAGGCAGAGGTAAGATAGGGAAAGGAAGAAGGCAAATACTGACACAATGTTGTAGAGAGGTCTGAAGAGTTAGTAGCAGAGCTGGGAGAAGAAAGAAATAAAGATGGCTGACCTGAATTCTTCCTCAAAATTGAGGTTATGGGTGGAACTCATAGGCTATAGTCACTGAGGGGGACTTTTAGCGTGAGAAAACCATTGAAATATTGTGGGAAAATCTAGAGAATTAGAAGTAGATACCTCCAACTTTGAAATTTTGTAATGCAATGATTTTGTGACTTCAAGTTTATGTGCTTTCAACTATCCCATCTACCATAGAGAAACCAATTGTATCTTTCCATTTTAAAAGGAATATAAACTCCTGTTTATGCTCAATAACTATTAAATAAAGATAGCTGTTTCCTATTTTCTTCCTACTTTGTTTGTAGTAATAACCCTAGGGGACAATTAGAGCATTCTATTCTAAATATTCTCTTTTTAAAAAAGAAACTAAAGTATGCGCATATATTTGTGTTCCAAAAAATGCTATTACAATAACACAAATGGTTCCTATTTGTAATTGTTCTCTTAATGCTAATCATAAAATTTAGATTTGGTTTAGCTTTGAAAAACCACAATGCATATTATTCCTGGTATACCACAGGTATGAAGTGTAGACACAATGGGGTCTTTACAGAAAACATTTTATCACTGTATTTAGAATTCTTTACTATATTGAACATAAACCCTGACCAAAGTGGCATGAATTGCTTAGGATTGGTGCCAGAAAACTGATAAAATGTAATCTTTTATGTATTTTCAAGTCTTTTTTAAAGTAAAAACTTAATAGATTTATCTGTTTCCTAGATTCATTTTAATTGCATTTGCAAAACATAAGAAGAAAAGTTTGCCAAGATTGGGCTTTATTTCCACATTTAAATACATGTTTAAGTACAATGTTTCTATCAAACGAAGGGGCATTTTTAGTCTCATTAAATTTAAACCAATTTATCTTTTTTCCTTTTAAAAAGGAAAATTTCCTTTTCTTTTTTAACTCTTTAGAAATTGTAGTTCAGAAAATTTTAGGGGGGAAAATTGGGGGAAAAATAATGGTGATTGCCTCTACCTATTTGGATAATTCTATACCATTTCAAAGTGCTCTGCTTCCTTACCATGATGGTTATGGAAAAGTAAGAACCTAAGATCATCCCTGAAATAGGCTTTTGTAGGGGAATTTAAAATATGAAACTTAAAATCTTTCAAATTATAATTTCTTGATACTAATTTTTTCTATTCTCTTTTCCCCTTCCAATGTTACATTAAAATCCTCAAATTATCCTGTGATTTTATTAATATGGGAGTTCACTCCAACCTATCTATGTCTGCTGCTCCTTTGCAATTCTTGTCCATACTTGCCTTGATTCTACCCTGATGCATCATCATGGCATGAAAATTACTATGGTTTAAAGTATGTCTCTGACAATAGACTGAATCTGTTTTCTAAGACCAATCTAGGTAAGTAGAGAGAGACATGTCCCCTTGCGATCTGCTCCCTTGCTAATTTATTTATGTTGACCATGACAGCCCATGAGACCAATATCCTAAATCACAGAAAAAGAATTTGTCATAAGCAATTGGAATTTCACCCTTTTCTCTACTTAGCACCTATACTCCTCTGCAATTAATGTTTTCTGTCCCACAGAACTTGCTTGCTCACCTATGGTTACAGTGCTACCCCCAATTCCTGATAGTTGTCCAAGAAGGAAGGCTATAAAAGAAAATTTGAGCAGTCAGTACTTATCTTAGAGTCAGGTCTCATCTCTGATTTTTATTGCTTGCCTCTCATAAATACTTAGTTCTTGATTTCTTACTTGTTTCCTGACTACCTTTATATGCTGATTCCAAGAATCTTACAATGTAGATGGTATAGTGAATAGAGAACTGAATAAGGAAGACCCAAGTTTGAATCCAGCTTTAAACACTTTCTGCCTGTGTGATTCTGAAGAAGTCACTTAAGCTCTGTCTGCCTCAGTTTCCTCAAATGTAAAATAGTAAAAATAGTGGTACTTATCTTTTAGTGTTAAGAGCATCAAATGAGTTAGTTGCAAAGTCTTTAGTACTAGGTGGTTAATAAATGGTCTTTCACTCTTTTTTAATTTCTCAATTCTTGATCTATTCCTAACCATAAGGAGGATTTTGAGACTTTTTATACATTTTTCCTTTCTGATTCCTTTCTGATCCTTTAGCCCGTGTTTTAATTCTATATTTTCTAGGTAACATGCTTGTCATTGACATTTCATAACTGATTATATTTTAGCTTTTGGCTTTTCAATTTCCCTTCATTCCTAGTTCACCTACAGTCATAATGTAATTGGTACATGTTGAACAGGGCTTTCTCCCAGGGTGCCATTATCTGGAAAATAAGTGCTTCATTGTGTGGGACAGTAGTGACCACAAAAACAATCAGAGACTCTCAAAATAAGAGAAGCAAAAAGGGATTTATTACCATCGTTCAAGAAAGGGCAACTCCTATCTGACATGCTGTTTGTCAGTAAAAAACTGCAAAATACAAACTTCAAAACACAAGATTAAATAGAACAGGAGCCCCTTTTGACCCTTTCTCCTATTGTCTGGGGGAATCTAGGTTTATACTCTAAACACAAAAATATATCCCAGAAACAAAGAATAAATTGCCTTTAAAAGAAGTAATTAAATGCTTATTAAGAGGTGGTGGGAAACAGGAGGGGAATGTTCATTCAAGACAATTGAACATCTGCAGCTTTTTAGCTATAACTTGTTGTTGCAGTCTCAAGCCATAATTAGGGCATAAGTCAAAACTATAACCTTATGAGAGCGTCTTCATTCAGTTATATCCTATATAATCCCTCCTTTTTCTTTATTAATCTTTGTAAATATTTCACACCATTTTGATACATTTCCTCAACTGTCTTGTTCTCAGTCTCCAATCCCTCTGGGTTTGATTTGTCCTTTTTCTCTACTGGGCTCCATCCTTGTCAGGAACCAAAGAACTTATTTTTAGTTTGATTCTTTGGCTCCTCCTCTAATGGTCCAAGTCAAACTTGGTCCAAATCCAGTTAGACCTTTCTTCTGTGGAAATCCCAGTCATGTCCCTGAGGTTAAATTTCCCTATAAAATATATTTGTGGGCCATCCCAAGGATGCTGCCTTCCTTTGGATCATCAAACCACAGCATCCTGCATTACGCTTTCCAACTCCACTTCTCCCCTTACAGCTAGCTAACTCTTCGAGGATGCTAAATCCCTTTCAGGATTTAGCCTGTCAGCTAAGGGCATGCTCCAAACTCATGGGGTACTCCCTTTCTACTGGGAAATCGTGAGTTCCACCAAAGAAGTTTCTTTTCCATTATTAATTGTTAAAAGCTCTTTCCTTGCTAACTATATGCTCTCTCAAATCTATTTATTTTGACCATAGCCTGGAATCCAATGAGCCTATTCAGCAAATAAATTGGGGTTCTATACTCCTAATTTCCATCTGGAGCCATCCATCACCTCAACTATTTGTGTCCGTAGTAATTAGAATAGGTTGCCTTTTACAAATAAAAATACCTATTATGAAAGTAAGCAATAACAAAAATGCTAAAAGAAACAGACATATATGCATCTAGCAACAGTTAGATGACTAAGCCAAATCATCATTTACTTACTTATTTAGGATATAATGACCACATATTTTCAGGTAGTAAACTGCAAGATCTTACGTACTTGAATTGTGCTCCTAGCGTCTACTGAACACTTGCCCTGATTATAGAAATTTGCTATAAGAGAAAAAAGCAGGGACATGATTATAATCAAAAATTGGTCTTTCAGGCTGAGCCTGAGAGCACATATATGACGGGATAAAGCATCCTTAGCTAATTGTATGCAATAACAATTCCACCTTATAGCCAGACTCAGGAATAATCAGGTGGGTTTTTACTCAAAAGCACACCACTGGGAAACTGAGTCAGAAGGATCACTTTAAGTGAAAGCCAAGATTGGCCCCCCAACTCTTGCCCAGATACTAACCTCCACCTGTAACAATTCAGGATCCCATTCCTCTGAGTAGCTTGTGGCATATTGCTTTTAAATGATTGATTACTGGCTTGATGATCCATCAGACAATCGTACCTGATTTCAAAACTCCAAATATATCACTAAAGTCCCAAGAGATTTTGTCTCAAATAGCAATTCTCATTAATCAAAGTTTCAGATGAATTTAGCTATTAGAGAACACATATCCTAAATAAGTATTGACTATAAGCCAACATTAATAACAATAAGAGATTCATCCTAGAAAGTTCACAGTTTATCTTCCTATCTAAGTAGATAGGTTTTAAATTCAACATTATGCAAATCATTTTACTTTAAGATGCTCAATAACCAGTCCATATCAAAACATGTTCTAGTATTAACCATGTTCAAAGGGACAAAGACATAAGATTCTTAGACTCTCCCTAAACAGTGGGAATAGCTTTAAAATGCAAACGATTAAAGCTGACATAGAATATAGACTATCTTAATTTCACATTAAAGAACTCTATCAGAACCAACATTAATAATTTCTTCATATAAAAATATTAATTCAACTTCCTCCAATCGAGGAGTCTCTATAAACTTTTCTTAAAATATAAATAACAGGTACAACATCAATATTGTTAAGGTTCTTCTAAGCACAATTAATCTCCCTTCCCACCAAAACATTCCTAATTGCAAAGTCAATTTTAGAGGTTATAAATTGTATATGAGTCCATTCTTGAGGTTCCTCCATAGGTCCTTTAGGCTAGGTGTTCTCAGCCTCCAGACTGCAGCCTTAGTCATTTGTAATATCTGGTAAGGTCATTCTACTCTGTGTCTTCCAGTACTTAATAAGCACCCACTTTCCTACAAATTGTAAACTCCAAAGGTGGTATTTGGATCAGCAATCCTTGTTTCAAAAGGGCTAAAAGAGATGAGGACACTGCCAGTATACAATTCCTTAAAAACCTATCTTTTGGTTAAAAAGTGGGTCTTTTTCTTTCTCCTCCCAAATAAAACAAATCATTCTTATATGGTGAAATCCTAAATCACTTCTGGGGACAGTTCTAATTCTTTAACAAAGCAATAGACAAACATTTGGTCCAAGGCAATTTAGTCTCTAACATCAATTTAGTAATTTGTTTCTTAAGAATTCATGATTCAGGGCAGCTAGGTGGCGCAATGGTTAGAGCACCAGCCCTGAAGTCAGGTGGACCTGAGTTCAAATCTGGTCTCAGACACTTCCTAGCTGTGTGACCCTGGGCAAGTCACTTAACCCCAATTGCCTCAGCAAAAAAAAAGAAGCAAAAAAAAAAAAAAAAAAAGAATTCATGATTCATGCTTTCCACTTTCTCTGATGAGAGCAGAGGTCCTAGTGTATGGAATTTTCACTCAATTTGCAATCCCTTCCCCTTATTTTTCATAAAACCTTAGAAGTAAAATATGTTCCATTATCAGAATCAATATTCTCTACCAATCCATATTTAGGTACAATTTGTTCCAGTGTTATTCCACTAATCCCTCTAAAAGCAGCAGAGCCCAGGGGAAAGTTTCTACCCATCCCTATTGTATCTCAGTTTCCCCACTGGTGTTATTTCATTAAAACCTAACCTGAATATTTTGAAACCAGGCTCCCTCCTTCTGGAGGAATACCTCCTTAATATGTGTTTATTTATCTTTAGACATGTTACACACCTTTCAAATATGAATTGTTTTGCAATTACACATATCTGTATACGTCAAATTTTCTTACTTTTATTTCTTTGTTAAAGGGAGAAAGCAAGGCAAACTTAAGATTCAGAATATAGGTAGTATCTAGATAACTTTGGACCAAATTTCACAAAATTTATACCACATATACAACTGGGCTAACAAAATGTTAAAGCACAGCTCATACAATTTTTACAAATTACCCAATATACTATTTAGAAAGCAACATAGTAGTTTAAATATATTTCTAAAATATAATATCAGGATAAACAAGTCCATAATTTTAGCACATGTTAGTTAATAATAATTATCTCATACAATTTCAGAATTAGAATTCTAAATACACACAGCTAACTGGGATGGGATGATGCAAAGTTCATAAAAGGATTATTTAAAGGAAATGGGCATTTTTAAATTGGAGAAAGGTGGATGGCATCATTATTTTTTTGAAGGACAATTATGAGGTGCCAACCTATCATATTGCTTAGGATAACACAAACAGCCTGGAAAGACTTCCATGAACTGATTCTAAGGGAAGTGAGTAGAACCAAGAGAACATTGTACATAGCAATAACAGGGGTTATGTGACAATCAACTGCAATGGAGTTGGTTTTTTTCAACAGAATTGATTCAAAGCAATTCCAATAGACTTGTGATGGAAAGAGCATCTGGAGAGAGAATTTTGGAGACTGAATGTGGATCAAAGCATAGTTTTTTCACCTTTGTTGTTGTTTGTTTGCTTGTTTTTTCTTTCTTGTGTTTTTCCCCTTTTGATCTGATTTGTCTCATACAACATGACAAATGTGAAAAAATGTTTAGAAAAATTGCATGTTTTTATGTTGCATTACTTGATGTCTAGGGGAGGGGGAAGGAGGGAGGGAGGGAGAAAAATTTGGAACTCAAGGTTTTGTAAGGGTGAATGTTGAAAATTATCTGTGTATTTTGAAAAATAAAAAGCTATTATAATAAAAAATAAAGTATTTGAAAGTCTGTCATGTGGAAAAGGGATTAGACTTGTTCTATTGGCTGCAGAGGGCAGAACCAGGAGCAACAAATGGCTGGATGGTGTCCAGAGGCAAAGTTAGGTTCAATATCAGAAAAAAATGAATAATTAGAGCTGTCTAAAAGCAGAATGAGCTGCCTAGAGGTGTGGGGAGTTCCTTTTCCTTGGGGATCATTGAGAGCAGGATGGATAACTATTTCTCAGATATGTTATAGTAGAGATTCTTTTTTTGTATGAATAGGATAGATGATGTCTGAAGTCACTTTCAATTTTCAAATTCTATGCCATTACTCAGAGCCCTTTCATTCCTTAATAAAGTATAAGAAGATTTTGGTGATTTGGTGCAAAAACACTTTTTTTTTTAAAAAAATTGAAGTTTTTTATTTTCAAAACATATGCAAGGATAATTTTTCACTATTGACTTGCAAAACCTTGTGTTCCAATTTCCCCTCCATCCCCCACTCCTCTCCTAGATGGCAAGTAATCCAATACATCTTAAACATGGTAAAATATATGCAAATCTAATATTGGCATACATATTTATACAATTATGCTGCTACACAAGAAAAATCTTATTGAAAAGGAAAAAAGGAAGAAAGTAAAATTCAAGCAAACAACAACAAAGAAGTGAAAATGCTTTGTATTGATTCAAACTCAGTTCCCACAGACCTCTTTCTGGGTATAGATTATTCTCTTCATCATGAGATCATTGAACTGGCCTGAATTGTCTCATTATTGAGAAGAGCTATGTCCATCAGAATTGATCATCCTATAATCTTGCTATTACCATGTACAATGATCTCCTAGTTCTGCTCATTTCACTTAGCATCAATTCCTATAAGTTTCTCAAGATCTCCCTGAAATCATCCTGCTGATCCTTTCTTACAGAACAATAATATTCCATGACATTTATATACCATAACTTATTCAGACATTCTCCAATTGATGGGCATCCATTCAGTTTCCAGTTTCTAGCCACTACAAAAAGGGCTGCCACAAACATTCTTGCACATGTGGGGCCCTTTCCTTCCTTTAAGATCTCTTTGGGATATAGGCCTAGTAGAAATACTGCTGGTATGCACAGTTTGATAGCCCTTTGGGCATAGTTCCAAATTGCTCTCCAGAATAGTTCAATCAGTTCACAATTCCACCAACAATGTATCAGTGTCCCAGTTTTCCCACATCTCCTCCAACATTCATCATTATCTTTTCTTTTCATCTTAGCCAATTTAAGAGTTATGTAGTGGTACCTTAAGAGTTATCTTAATTTGCATTTCTCCGATCAATAGTGATTTAGAGAACCTTTTCATATGATTAGAAATGGTTTCAATTTCTTCATCTGAAAATTGTCTGCAAAGACACTTATTAGATATGTTTATACACCTGATATCATGGTAAATATCAAAATAAATAGACCTGCTTGCTTAAAGTTTATATCCAAAGGCAAAATATACAAATTTGGAAAAATTAGTGAATGAACAAAAAATGATATATATATATATATATATATAAACTGAATATATTATATAAAGAATTGTCTTCAGTTTCTGCTGTGTGAGCAAAGGGATAAATCTATGGGAGCTGTGATTTTATAGAAGACAAGACTGGGGTTAGCTTGATCTTGCTCTTTCCACTGTTTGGAGAAGGCTTCATCAAGGTGAACCTAGAATCATATTTTTAGGGTAGGCAATAACTTTAGAAAGCAGCTAGATGACTTAATGAACAAAGCACTGGGGCTGGAGTCAAGAAGACCTTAGTTCAAATCCAGTCCCAGACACTGAATAGCTATGTAAATCTGGGTACACTTAGCCCTGTTTGCCTCAGTTTCCTCATCTGTAAAATGAGCTGAAGAAGGAAATGGCAAATCATTCTAGTATCTAATATTATACATGAGAATACTAAAGCTGAGAGAGAGAGACAGAGTCAGAGATAGAGACAGAGAGACAGAGACAGACAGAGACAAAGAGACATAGACATAGACAGAGACAGACAGAGACAAAGAGAGAAAAAGGGAAATAGATATAGACAGAGAGACAGCGGCAGAGAGAGACAGAGAAAGACCAGAGACAGAGACAGAGAAGGCAAGATGCAGGGAGGAGAGAAGGTACTTGATAAAATGGAAGGAAAAGGCTAGTCAAGTTGAGTTGGAGGTGAATATTCAGGTGTAGGTTTTGTCTAACTTCCTTTTCCTTTACATAACATTAACATAAATGGCAGGGATGGTGGTGGTGGGGGGACAGGAGGGGAAGAAGCAAGCAATCCTATATTTTCATTTTGGGGCTTTTACACTTTTATAGGACTGCTGATCCAAGTGGCCCTTTTAAGTAAGCTTGAAAAGCTTTAAGCAATTCCTCCTGACTGACTGACACAAAATAATCTGTATTAGGAACGCACAAAAAGAAAACTAGATTTTCTCTTTCTCCCTCCCTCCCTCCTTGCCTTCCTCCCTCTCTCCGTCCCCTCCCCTTCTCCTTCCCCTCCATCCCCCTCCTCCCTCTCTCTCTCCCTTTTCCTCTCTCTCTTTCTCTCTCTCTCTTTCTTTCTCTCTCTCTCTCTCTTTCTCTCTCTAATATCCCATTTATCAAAAGGCAGACTATGGGAAGGAAAATAACTAAGAAATTAAATGAAAGGTTTGAAGGAGAGTGCCTTGAATCAACTAGTAAATGCTTCTTATTATAAGCTCAGCCTTGGTCAAAATGTCAGTAGGCAAGGGCAGAAATTGAATGCATAGCAACGAATCCAGCAAGGACAAATTCACAAGCGCTTTCTTTTCTTTCCTAATGGCCACAGGACCTGCTTGCTGAAAGATGGGGAAATGAATTAAAAATACCTCAAACCCTCTAAAACAAAACCCCAAAACCAAAACAAAAAATCTTTCATCCTTTTTTCCTGCCAGATCTGCATTGATCAATAAGCCAGGAAAGTCTATGAAATTAAGTAATATACTTTAAAGAATAGATGAGATATTAGACAAACTGAAGAAAACAATGGATGAGGGAAAATCATTTGGAAAGAGAGAAATCCAGGAAATATTATTTAAGATAATATGATAATTTAACAAGACTGCTTAGAAAAGTAAGAATATGATTGAAGTCTGCTTATATGACAGTTATTATTATTCAGACCATACTGGTTTTATGCACAAGCTTTGGGAGAAATTCATTTTGATATGTTTAAGAATACTGAAACATAAAATACCAAAGCATTTACTTGTTGGATAAGTCAACAAACTATGATTTTTTTCCCTGCACAGTTGCACATAGTCTAGGTAAATTTTAGTGCACTGGATATAATAATAAGTCACCACCAGGGTATTTTTCAGACTTGTGGATAACTCCAAGCTGAGCTCTTTTGCCTTCATATATTTCTTCCAAGTTTTTGAGAAAAAAAAAATTGTGCAAAAGAATTCAACAGCATTCCTTGTTTTTCTCTCAGTGATAGTTATGTATGTACATAAAATATGCCACTATGTCCTGTGGAAAGTCTAATTCTGACACCCACTACCATATGGCAGTTTAGGAAGTGATCTTAAAGATTTTTTTTTTTAACATGAAAGATTACTAGTCATTGATGTTTCAGGTCTTGCTGCTGCCTCACCCCACTCCACCCCCATTCCCATTCCAGAAATACATTTATAATTCTTTGATAAGATTGTTGTCCTTTCTGTGCTTTGCTTTAGAAGGAATGAAAATGAATAGCATTCAACTCTATTGCCTTTGTGGTACACATTATTTTTATTGTTTTAAAGGCAAAAGCACAAGTAAAGTTCATCCTTAAAAAACAAAAACAAAAACAAACCAAAAACCAAACAAGAAACCCAGATTTTAATGAAAAACATCTTATTCAAATAGGGATGGGCCCCTTTGTTTTTTGTTCTTTTTAAGGTTTTGTTGTTGTTGCTGTTTTGTTTTTAGGAGGATTTTATGTAATAAAATCAAGGGATTGTACGTGCAGACCTGAAGATTTATCTGGGGTCGGCTAGCCCAACCCAACCCCCCTTTCCTCCCAAATTTCCCCTCCAGATGAGGAAACTAAAACTGGATAGATTAAACGAATTTTTCAAGATCACAGAGGTGGTAAGGGTCAGAGGTGGAATTTGAATTGAGGTCCTTTGATTAGACCTAGAATGAGGTTTCACTGTAACTTGAGATGATTTTTTGAGATAATTTACTAAGAAAACAATGAGATGATCCGAGATGATTTACTAATTTTGGTCTTTACTTCTCTCTTTTATATTCCTTCTGTTATATTACCAGACTACTTCTTCTCACCCTGTGCTCACACACGAATCTCCTTTTTTTCAGCTTTTGTGTTTAGAATCTTCCCTATCTCCATCATTTCCCACCTTCATTTTCTGATTTTTGCAACAATTTGCATATTTCTTCCTATGTCTGAAATTTCTCTTAATGACCCTGCATCTCCTCTTTTTCTTTTTTAAAATCAATGTCATCAGAAATATTTCTCAAGAGAAGATGGTGGAGTGTAGACATGACTCTCTGTGACCTTCTCTGACCTTCTCTCAAACCAAGAGATTAAGAGATTAATTAGAGATTAAGCCTCTAAACTGGTTCTGGAGTGAAAGCTCCCCCAAATATTTGGAGTACAACACATTCCCAGCAGTAGTTACCTTGGAAGAGCTCCACAGCAGGTTTGTTTCAGATGGGCAGGGGGTCGGGAGGTTTGCCAAGCTCAAGTGGCAGCTCGCAGCCAGGGTGGGAGACTGGGGCTGTGATGAAGTGTGGTGGATTCTAAGCACCTGGGGAGTTCCTGGGAGTCTCTTGGGCCACTCTGCCCTGATTGCAGGCAGGTGCTTTGGCAGATCTGCCTTTAGTAAAAGGTAGATTGAAAACCACTGAGAACATGGGACCTAGTCCAGCCAGCTCAGCACCAGAAGTCAATCAGCCGAACTGTCCCAGGGCAAATTGAAGTGGCTACCAGTCCTCTGCTTTAAACAGACCTCAAGCTCTAAAAAATGAGTAAGAAACAGAAAAGAACTCTCACCATAGACAGCTTTTATGGAGAGAAAGAAGGGCAGACCTCAGATCCTGAGGTTCCTACAGGGAAAGCAACCCCAGAGGAAGCCACAAAGGGAAACATGAGCTGGTCCCCATTTCAAAAGGCTTCCTTGGAAGATTGCTTAAAGAATCTCAAAAGAGAGTTAGAAGAAAAATGGGGAAATGAATTAAGATCAGTGCAAGAAGGATATAATGCCCTCCAAAAGAGATATGAAAAAGACACCAATTCACTGAAAAACAAAATTGGTGAAATGGAAAAAGACAACAACTCGCTGGAAAACAAAATTGGAGAAATGGAAAAAGACAACTTACTGGAAAAAAAATGGCAAATTGGAAAAAGAATGCAATGAACAAAAAATTCAACTGGCCAGTTACAAAAAGAGCTAAAAAAGGTAACTGAAGAAAATAATACTTTAAAAATTAGAATTGAGGGGGGTGGAGCCAAGATGGTGAACTGTGGACAGCTTTCTCTGTGAACTCCTGGGACATTCCCTCAAACCCAAAGTAAGTCTTCCAACTGGTTTCTAAGTGAGAGCACCGCCAAGCATTTGGACTACAACGCACTTCTATAAAAGATCTACCTTGAAAGAACTCCGGAGAAGGTTAGCCTCAGGGGAAATCGGCCCCTGGTCGCGATCAGACTCCAGCCGGGGCGGAAGTCAGGGCTGGGATAGAGGGGCGGATTTTGGGCACCCAGGAAGCCCCTGGGAGACGCCTGGGCCACTTTGCTCTGCTTGCGGGCAGGTGCTTTGGCAGATCTGCCTTTGGAAAAGGGTGGATTGAGAACAGCTGAAAACGTGGTCCTAGTGCGAATCTAGCCCGACCAGCCTCAGACCAGAAGTCAACTCGGCAAACTGCCCCAGGGCAAATACAAATTGTTGCAGTTTTCTCGGCTTTTGACCAATATCCCAACTTTAAATCATGAGCAAGAAGCAGAAGAGAGCTCTCACCATAGAA
>JAJPUD010001451.1:187056-215807 GCA_023553655.1 Myrmecobius fasciatus
TTTGATAAACCCAAAGACCCCAGCTTTTGGGATAAGTATTCACTATTTGACAAAAACTGCTGGGAAAACTGGAAACTAGTGTGGAAGAAATTAGGGCTTGACCCACATCTAACACCACATACCAAGATAAGATCTAAATGGGTTCATGATCTGGATATAAAGAGTGATACTATAAGTAAATTAGAGGAATGTAATATAGTTTACCTCTCAGACCTATGGAGATGGAATAAATTTATGTCCAAAGAAGAACTGGAACTCTTAATTGAAAACCAGATAGATAACTTTGACTATATTAAGTTAAAAAGTTTTTGTACAAACAAAATCAATGCAGACAAGATTAGGAGGGAAGCAATAAATTGGGAAATCATCTTTACATTTAAGGGTTCTGATAAAGGTCTCATCTCTAAAATATATAGAGAATTCTCTCATATTTATAAAAATTCAAGCCATTCTCCAATCAATAAATGGTCAAAGGATATGAACAGACAATTTTCAGAGGATGAAATTAAAACTATTTATAGTCATATGAAAAGGTGCTCCAAATCACTATTGATCAGAGAAATGCAAATCAAGACAACCCTGAGATACCACTTCACACCTGTCAGATTGGCTAAAATGACAGGAAAAGTTAATGATGAATGTTGGAGGGGATGTGGGAGGGCTGGGACACTGATGCATTGTTGGTGGAGCTACGAACGGATACAGTCATTCTGGAGAACAATTTGGAGCTATGGTCAAAAAGTTATCAAACTGTGTATACCATTTGACCCAGCAGCATTTCTATTGGGCTTATATCCCAAAGAAATCATAAAGGAAGGAAAAGGTCCCACATGTGCAAGAATGTTTGTGGCAGCCCTTTTTGTGGTGGCTAGAAACTGGAAATTGAATAGATGCCCTTCAATTGGAGAATGGCTGAATAAATTATGGTATATGAATATTATGGAATATTATTGTTCTATAAGAAATGACCAGCAAGATGATTTCAGAGAGGCCTGGAGAGACTTACATGAACTGATGCTGAGTGAAATGAGTAGAACCAGAAGATCATTATACACGGCAACAACAGTACTATATGATGATCAATTCTGATGGACATGGCTCCCTTCAACAATGAAATGTTTCAAACCACCTCCAATTGTTCACTGAAGAAAGCCATATACACCCAGAGAGAGGGATGTGAAATGTGGACCACAACGTAACATTCTCATACTCCTTGATTGATGTTTGCTTACATTGTGTTTCCTTTATCTGATATATCATTTGTGTAGACAAGATTTTTCTTGCACAACAATGACAAGTTTGGAAATATATATACATATATTCGATTTACCAATATTTTAACATAATTAACATGTAGTGGATATCCTGCCATCTAGGGGAAGGGTGGGGAGTTGGGGGAAAAATTTGTAACAGAAAAGCTATGTAAGGGTTATTGTTGAAGAATTACCCACACATATGTTATGCAAATAAAATTTAAAAAATAAAAAAAAAATTAGAATTGAACAAATGGAAGTGAATGACTCAATAAAACTTCAGTAATCAGTCAAACAAAAACAAAACAATGAAAAAATAGAAGAAAATATGAAATATCTCCTCGGAAAAATAACTGACTTGGAAAACAGATCTAGGAGAGACAATATAAGAATTATTGGACTCCCTGAAAGCCATGATGAAACAAAGAATCTAAACACTATCTTCCAGGAAATCATGAAAGAAAACTGCCCTGATGCTGATGTTTTAGAATCAGAAGGCAAAATCGCCATCAAAAGAATTCATCGATCACTTCCTGAAAGACCCCAAAATTAAATCCCCAAGGAATATCGTGGCTAAATTTCAGGACTATTGCACCAAGGAAAAGATATTGTTAGCAGCTAGATAGAAACAATTCAAATACTGAGGAATTGTAATTAGAATTACACAAAATCTGTCAGCCTCCACATTAAAGGATCAAAGGGCCTAGAACCAGATATTTCAAAAGGCAAAGGAACTTGGATTACAGCCAAGAATAACCTATCCAGCTAGAATGAGCATTATTTTCCAGGGAAGAAGATGATCATTTAATGATATAGGTGAATTTCACTTAATTCTAATGAAAAGACCAGATCTGAACAAAAAATTTGACCTCCAAACACAGAACTTAAGAGAAACATAAAAAGGTAAAAAGGAAAGGACTCTTGAGAACTGTATTTCTACTATGGGTTTACTTAAAGAATGGGGGCATAATTGGATTTACTTTAATAAAATGAAAAAGAAACTAGAGGTGAAAGGGCTATCATACCAGAAAAAGAGGGGAAAGGAGGTAAAATAAAGTAAAAAAAAAAGGAAGTAAAAATAAGGTAAAATCTCATTAAGAGGCAAAGAAAATCTCATATAATTGAGGGAAAGAAGGAAGGGTGATGAGCATTGTGTGAATCTTACTCTCATCAGATTGGGTTCTAAAAGAGTATATCAGACACATTTGGTTTCACAGGAACACTTGTCCTTCCTTACAGGGAAGTTGGAGGGAAAGGAGGAAAAGAAAGGGATAAATTGATAGAAGGGAAAATAAAAGAATTAGGGGAAAGGTGTAAAAAAGGGGGAGGGGCTCTAAAGGGGGGAGGACTCTTTGAGGGAAATGGTCATCAAAAGCAAAATGCTGGGGAGGGGGGAAGGGAGAAAGGGGAAAGGAAAGGGAAAAACATAACTTTGGGTAAATAAGATGGCAGGAAATACAGAATTAGTTATTTTAACTATGAATGTGAATGGGATGAACTTTCCCATAAAACAAAAGCGGTTAGCAGACTGGATTAAAAACCAGAATCCAAAAATATGCTGCTTACAAGAAACACATCTAAAGCATAGAGATATATACAGAGTGAAGGTAAAGGACTGGACCAGAATCTATTATGCTTCAGGTGAACATAAAAAAGCAGGGGTAGCAATCCTGACCTCAGATCATGTAAAAGCAAAGATAGATCTAATTAAAAGAGATAAGGAAGGAAACTATATTTTAATAAAGGGTACCATAGGTAATGTAGCAATATCAATACTAAATATGTATGCAGCAAGTGGTATAGCATCCAAATTCCTAGGAGAGAAATTAAGAGAGATGCAAAAAGAAATAGACAGCAAAACTATACTGGTGGGGGAATCTCAACCCTGCTCTCTCAGAACTAGATAAATCAAACTACAAAATAAATAAGAAAGAAGTTAGCGAGGTAAACAAATTATTAGAAAACTTAGATATGATAGATCTTTGGAGAAAATTGAATGGAGACAGTAGGGAGTTTACTTTTTACTCAGGGGTTCATGGAACTTATACAAAAATTGACCATGTGTTAGGGCATAAAACCCTCAAAATCAAATGCAGAAAGGAAATAGTAAATGCATTTTTTTTTTCAGATCATGATGCAATAAAAATCACATGCAATATAAGGCCAGGAGAAAATAGACCAAAAGTTAATTGGAAATTAAATAATCTAATCCTAAAGAGTGAATGGGTGAAAGAGCAAATCATAGACACGATCAATAATTTCATCCAGGAGAATGACAATAATGAGACAACACACCAAAATTTGTGGAATATGGCCAAAGCGGTTATAAGGGGTAATTTTATATCTCTAGATGCTTACTTGCATAAAATAGAGAAAGAAAAGATCAATGAATTGGGTTTACAATTAAAAAAAAAACTAGAAAAAGAACAAATTAAAAACCCTCAATTCAATACAAAATTGGAAATTCTGAAAATAAAAGGGGAGATTAATAAAATTGAAAATAAGAAAACTATTGAATTAATAAATAAAACTAAGAGTTGGTTTTATGAAAAAACCCAACAAAATAGATAAGCCTTTAGTTAATTTAATTAGAAAAAAGGAAAGAGGAAAATCAAATTGTTAGTCTCAAAAATGAAAAGGGAGAACATTCCACCAATGAAGAGGAAATTAGAGCAATAATTAGGAGTTACTTTGCCCAACTTTATGGCAATAAATTTGGTAATCTAAATGAAATGGAGAAATATTTACAGAAACATAGATTGTCCTGGTTAACAGAAGATGAAATAAACTATTTAAATAGCCCCATTTTTGAAAAAGAAATAGAACAAGCTATTAATCAACTCCCTAAAAAAAATCTCCAGGGCCAGATGCATTTACATGTGAATTCTACCAAACATTCAAAGAACAATTAATTCCAATACTACACAAACTATTTGATAAAATAGGGACAGAAGGTATACTACCAAATTCCTTCTATGATACAGATATGGTTCTGATAGCTAAACCAGGTAGTGTGAAAACAGAGAAGGAAAACTATAGACCAATTTCCCTAATGAATATTGATGCAAAAATTTTAAATAAGATATTAGCAATGAGATTACAGAAAGTCATCCCCAGGATAATACACTATGACCAAGTAGGATTTATACCAGGAATGCAGTGCTGGTTCAATATTAGGGACACTATACCAGCATAATCAATTATATTAATAACCAAACTAACAAAAATCATATGATTATCTCAATAGATATAAAAAAATTTGATAAAATCCAACACCCATTCCTATTAAAAACATTAGAGAGTATAGGAATAAATGGGCTTTTCCTTAAAATGATCAGTAGCATCTATTTAAAAGCATCAGCAAGTATCAAATGTAATGGGGACAAACTAGAACCATTTCCAATAAGATCAGGAATGAAACAAGGCTGCCCACTGTCACCATTAGTATTTAATATTGTATTAGAAATGTTAGCTTTGGCAGTAAGAGAAGAAAAAGAGATTAAAGGAATTAAAGTATGTAATGAGGAAATTAAATTATCACTCTTTGCAGATGACATGATGGTATACTTAGAGAACCCTAGAGACTCAACTAAAAAACTACTAGAAACAATTCACAACTTTAGCAAAGTTGCAAAATACAAAATAAATCCACATAAATGAGCAGCATTTTTATATATTACCAACAATGCAACAGTGCAAATGGTACAAAAAAGAAATTCCTTTCAAAATACCTGTTGATAGTATAAAATATTTGGGAATCTATCTGCCAAGGAAAAGTCAGGAACTATACAAACTAAACTACAAAACACTTTCTACATAAATAAAGTCAGGTGTAGTCAATTGGAAAAAAACATCAAGTGCTCATGGGTAGGCCAAGCAAATATAATAAAAATGACAATACTACCCAAAATAATTTACTCATTTAGTGCCATACCAATCAAACTCCCAAGAAATTATTTTATAGAATTAGAAAAAAAATAGTAACAAAGTTCATCTGGAAGAACAAAAGGTCAAGAATTTCAAGGGAATTAATGAAAAAAAAGGCTGATGAAAGAGGCCTTGCTGTACCAGATCTAAAACTATATTATAAAGCAGTGGTCATCAAAACCATTTGGTACTGGCTAAGAAATAGAATAGTTGTTCAGTGGTATAGGATAGGATCACAGGACAAAATAGGCAATAACTATAGCAATCTAGTGTTTGACAAACCCAAAGACCCCAGCTTTTGAGATAACTGTTCACTTTTCGACAAAAACTGCTGGGAAAATTGAAAACTAGTGTGGAAGAAATTAGGGCTTGACTCACACCTAACACCACATACCAAGATAAGATCTAAATGGGTTCATGATTTGGATATAAAGAGTGATATTATAAGCAAATTAAAGGAACATAGGATAGTTTACCTCTCAGACCTGTGGAGATGGAATAAATTTATGTCCAAAGAACTGGAACTCTTAATTGAACACCAGATAGATAATTTTGATTATATTAAGTTAAAAAGTTTTTGTACAAACAAAACTAATGCAGACAAGATTAAGAGGGAAGCAATAAATTGGGAAATTATCTTTACATTTAAGGGTTCTGATAAAGGTCTCATTTCTAAAATATATAGATAATTGTCTCATATTTATAAGAATTCAAGCCATTCTCCAATCGGTAAATGGTCAAAGGATATGAACACACGGTTTTCAGATGATGAAATTAAAACTATTTCTAGTCATATGAAAAGGTGCTTCAAATCACTATTGATCAGAGAAATGTAAATTAAGACAACTTTGAGGTACCACTATATACCTGTCAGATTGGCTAAAATGTCAGGAAAAGATAATGAATGCTGGAGGGGATGTGGGAAAACTGGGACACTGATACATTGTTGGTGGAATTGTCAATGGATCCAGCCATTCTGGAGAGCAATTTGGAGCTACGCTCAAAAAGTTATCAAACTGTGCATACCCTTTGACCCAGCAGTGTTTCTATTGGGCTTATATCCCAAAGAGATCTTAGAGCAGGGAAAGGGACCCACATGTGCAAGAATGTTTGTGGCAGCCCTTTTTGTAGTGGCTAGAAACTGGAAACTGAATGGATGCCCATCAGTTGGAGAATGGCTGAATAAACTATGGTATATGAATGTTATGGAATATTATTGTTCTATAAGAAACGATCAGCAGGATGATTTCAGAGAGGCCTGGAGAGACTTGCATGAATTGATGCTGAGTGAAACGAGCAGAACCAAGAGATCATTAAACATGGCAACAAGACTATATGATGATCAATTCTGATGGACATGGCTCTCTTCAACAAAGAAATGATTCAAACCAGTTCCAATTGTTTAGTGATAAAGAAAGCCATGTACATCCAGGGAAAGGCCTGTGGGATCTGAGGGTGGACCACAACATAGCATGTTCACACTCTCTATTGATGTTTGGTTACATTATGTTTCTTTTCTCCCTTTCTTGTAGATCCGACTTTTCTTGCACAGCAAGATAATTGTATAAATATGTATACACATATTCGATTTGTCAAATATTGTAATATAATTAACATGTATTAGACTTCTTGCCTTTTAGGGGAGGGGGTGGGGAGGAGAAGGAAAAATTTGGAACAGAAAGCTTTGCAAGAGAGCAATTTGGAGCTATGCTCAAAAAGTTGACAAACTGTGCATACCCTTTGACCCAGCAGTGTTTCTACTGGGCCTATATCCCAAAGAGATCTAAGAGGAGGGAAAGGGACCCACATGTGCAAGAATGTTTGTGGCAGCCCTTTTTGTAGTGGCTAGAAACTGGAAACTGAAGGGATGCCCATCAATTGGAGAGTGGCTGAATAAATTATGGTATATGAATGTTATGGAATATTATTGCTCTGTAAGAAACGACCAGCAGGACGGTTTCAGAGAGGCCTGGAGAGACTTGCATGAACTGATGCTGAGTGAAATGAGCAGAACCAGGAGATCATTATACACAGCAACAGCAGTATTACATGATGATCAATTCTGATGGACATGGCTCTCTGCAACAAAGAATTGTCTCAAACCAGTTCCAGTTGTTCACTGAAGAAAACCATATATACCCAGAGAGAGGGATATGAAATATGGACCACAACATAACATTTTCATGATCTCTATTGATATTTGCTTGCATTGTGTTGCTTTTCTCTGATTTTCTTTTTTTCTTGTAGATAGGATTTTTCTTGCATAACTTCTCAAGCATTTCAACATTATTAACATGTAGTGGACTTCCTGCCATCTAGGGGAGGGGAGGGGACTGGGGGTAAAATTTGTAATGGAAAGCTTTGTAAAGATCAATGCTGGGGAATTACCCATACATATGTTATACAAATAAAAAGCTTTACTAAAAAAAAAAAGAAAAATTACCCATGCATATATTTTGCAAATAAAAAGCTTTAATAAAAAATAAAATAAAAAATACTTCTCAAGAGATTTATTTATGTGATCTTCTGGCCATGTGGCTTTTAGAATTGTAGGATTACATATTTAGAATTGAACAGACTTTGGGGGTCATTTAATCCAATTCCCCCAATTTAGAGGTGAGGATTGAGCACAGGGAGGTTGAATAATTTACTCAGTTCCAAAGAGGTAAAAAACAAACAAACAAACAAAAAAATAGACTCAGGATTTAATCCTAAATCCTTTGGCTCTAAATCAAGTGTGATTTCCATCAGTTCTTCAATTTATAATTTAAACTGATGCATTCTCTTTTTTTGTAAACAACTATAAACTCAAGGCAATAATCTAGCCCTTTAGCAAGGAGGGGTATTTCACACAATGAACATCCCTCAGTCTTCATTTGCCTCAAGGAATATTCATGTATAATAAAATTCTTCTTTGTCCAGTTGTGGAAAGAAATAATCATTAGACCAAGGACAGGGTGAAAAGTCAGAAGACAAGGCTATGAGAAGAGTGGAAGTAAGAAAAAGAACAATGGAGTGTGAAAAATGCTGAATGGAGCCCTCTTCCTCCCCTTCCAACTAAATAGTACAGGAGATGTCATTTCAGAGTCTTTCTTGAAAGTAAATTTTTTGGGGGACGTCGTGGTGACAAAGGGAGAGAGGGAAGAAGGTCTTGAGGCCATTTTGACACATGAAATTATGGAAAGGTGTTACCCCCCAAAAATGGCCTAAAAGCATTTGAAAGTAGAGATTAGAGGTTCAGGAGACAAATTTCTACTACTTCATAAATAGTATAAGGGTAATCTTGGTGGGGAGAATGAAAACTTTAATAATCCTAATTTAATCTAAATTAAATCTCTTTCTAAAAATTTATAAATTATAAAAAGAACCTAAAATGTTGGAAAGGTCATTTTTGTTGCTGTTGTTCTGGAGCTGCAATTTCACCTAGATTAGGAATTCCCCAGTAGAGAACATCCTCTTCCAGTGGAGATTGGGCAATAAGTAGTCATAATAGCTAAAATTTTATAGCACTTTAAGATTTGCAAGGCAATTTATGTGTCACACATAACAATACTATAAAGCAGGTGCTACTATCCCCATTTTACAGGTGAGAAAACTGAGGCTAAATTAAGTGTACCTAGGGATATACAGAGAGAAACAATTTAAGGCAGGCTCTGACTTCATGCCAAAATTTTTTTTCCATTCTACCTGATAACTGCCTTTAGTAAAGAGTTTCTTGAACTACTTGGAGTTTTATTGCCCAGGATCATGCATTCAGTAAATGTCAGAGAAGGGGCTCAAAAGTTGATCTTCCTGACTCTGTGATCTGCTGTCTATCCATTTCCAATCCTACTTTCTAAGAAATGGATTTTTGAGATCTTCTGTTCCTCTCATTTTACACATAAGGAAACTGAGACCTAGCAACGGTCCAGTGCTGTCTCCATTGTGTATGTCACACTGTCTCCTCAGAGTTCATACATATCAGACGCAATAATGTCTGATAGTAAACAACCAGCTGAACAGGTGAGCACATAGCAATCAGGGATTTGGGATGGGTTAAACTATGAGGTGACAAGGATGAATCATGAACAGAACCAGGCTAAAAACACAAATTATACTTCTATCATTTCTTGTATGGCCATGCACCAATATAATTATGATATAGAGATTTATTATTTAATGCAAAGTTATTTGAGAGGTAGGTGGAATAAGTATAATATCCCACCAATGTGTAAGGCATTCTATGCTGCAGACCTCCTCCTCTTTTTGCCCTGTCCCCAAAATACCCTATGTGGATACACAGTTATTCCTTATTAAGGAATTAGGGTTCAACTGAATAAATACAGATTTCTAGTAAAAAGTTAGTACGTACCTACTCAGGTATGTTTTATAATAATTGAACGCTACTGAATTGTATGACAATAAGAAAAAAAGGATATAATAACCCATTTTAATCTGGTGTCTTTAATAATCTTTAAGATTTCTTTCAAGATATTTCCAAGGAAAGGCACTGTTAAGCTTTGTCATATCTTTTGTACTGCATATCTTGCTTTTTTTTGTTGCTGTTCTAAAAATATGTCTTAAAAACTTACTTAATAAAGAAAAAAAACATAAGGAAAGTCATTATCATGGGTTAGAGTCAATACTATGAATGCTTTATTCAAAAGGCAGGAAGTAATCAGATGTGAGTTTGCAGCTAAGGAAACCGTTGTGTTCATAATGGAAGGAAACAAAAGCCAAAAGCAGGTAATGCATTGGGATCTGAAAGAAGCAGCTAGAAGAAAAAATAAGATTATTCTAACCAGTTTCTTTATGTATTCCATTGTCTCATTCAATTTGCTGGTCCTGTTAAATCATAACACATGTTTACATGAAGTACTGATAGAGTACATTTGGCATCCCTAAATTGGCAAAAGATTGTCCTCATAATTCTGTGAAGTGTTCATGTTGATTATTTCCAACTTTAAACATAAAGGCTCCATTTAGGAAGATATCTGGAACTAGAAGAACTAAGTGTGTATTTACACTTGAGCTAAGTATGCACTGACATGATGTTTTGACCCTAGTTCTTTTGCAAGAGTTATAAAAAAAAGTCTTAGCAACTGGGATTGGGCAAAAGCAGATAGTAATAGCAGCATTTTGCAAATGGTCTGTGGATTAATCAATGTTTGCACAATTCCAGAAATACAAAAAGAATAGGAATAGCTTATAACCTTGATCAGACAGGGTTGACACTGCTTAGCTCAGTTTAACAGATTCAATTCCATAAACATGTATTAAAACTCAGCTTCTTAAATTATGGTTCGCAACCTCCTATGGGTTCATGTAACTAAATGTAGGGGTCATGAAATTATGATTTATTATCAGTAAATGTTTGATTTTTTATTTATTTTATGTATCTGAGTTTACATAAAAATTTCTTGGGCAAAAAAGGGGTCATGAGTGGAAAAAGTTTAAGAAGTCATGTGCAATATACTGAGAATAAAAAGAAATTTTTTTTTTTTTTTTTTGCTTTTTGCTGAGGCAATTGGGGTTAAGTGACTTGCCCAAGATCACACAGCTAGGAAACGTTAAGTGTCTGAGATCAGATTTGAACTCAGGTCTTCCTGACTTCAGGGCTGGTGCTCTATCCACTACGCCACCTAGCTGCCGCAAAAAGAATTTTTTTTAAAAGATAGGGCTTCTGCTCTCAAAGAGCTTGCAATCATTTCACTCCTGCCATTCTAGCTAAGTATTCTTGTCTCTACCTATGGAATTCCCATATTTAGTTAATTTCTGATTTTGATGTAGATAATATAAAATTCAGTAAAAAAAAAAACACTTGCAGTTGCTGGTATCTTCTGTCTGTACTTAAATTTTTAGATTCTTGCTTCTTATAACAAAGATTTTTTTAGTTTAGAATCTTGGCCTCTTGTTACTCATACTTGGCTTCCTGATTCTTGCCCCTCTCCAACCATTTTCCCCACTGGAAAATCCCTCTTATGCGATGATCTAGACTCTGGGGTATTATGAAGCCATAATAGAAATTCAACCAGCATTTGGCCCTTATATTATATAATTAACAAGCAGATGTAGACATGTCTTAAAAATAATTGAAAATACAAGCAAATTTGAAATAAACATAATTTGGTTAAACACACCGAATTTAGAGTTTAAAATATCCAAACAAATAATCTCTTGATGAGCAACTATTTGGAACACAATGCAGAATGATTTAGACCAGGAATGCAGGAAGGGCACAGCTATCAGGAAACTGTTTTAAGATATGGATAAGGAGCTGGTTGTAAGGAATACAGGGGCAGCCTGTTGCTACTAAAAAAAGGCCCTCAATCCCTCCTCTCTGTGGACAGCTATTAGGTGGCTGGTACATTGCCCATCAGTTAATGTAATTGGCCATACTTGCTTCACTGAGCTGGAGAGCACAGACAATGTAGACAAAACCATTTTTATTTCTTATGCAATACCTGCTGATGGCAATGTCTGGTATGGAAATTATGCCCTCAGCAGTATCCTTTCTGACAATGAAACCGAGTTCATGCACTTTGCTCTATGACAGTTTCCCATGTAGCAGAATTTGAGGGGATTTGGTTAGTATAGTACCCAAAAGGCTTCATTATAAATTGACCCCAACATCCCCTAGGATGGTATTATAGGGAGGCTCTGGGGTATATATTTATATAGACATTCACATATGTGTATATGCATAGTTTAAAGAAATATTTTTGTGTTTCTAGAGAGAAGGCTATTTTTTTCTTGTGAGTTTGAAAGGGATTATCAAACAAAGTGAATTCTCTACTTTTGTTTTAGTTTAAAATGTTTCTTTCCTTCACAGAATATAACAAAGGGATTTTCTTAGGACAAAAAATACCTGAGGATCAATGATCTGTATCACAGGAATAAGCTGAACATCCCCAAGTATCGTGGCACAATGTTAATTTGCAATGAATTTGGAAATAGAAATGCAGTTGTCACTGTCTTCCAGAAGCATGGTAGCAGTTAAGGTGAGTCAGAAATGACTATTCTGAATTTTTTGGTGGGATGACTGAATATGACATATAAGAGTAATTCAGTAACAATTTAAAAAGTAACATAGCACTATTTTGTAACAAAATCTTAGACTTAAATTAATAGATTCTTCAAGAATGGATTTGACATTCATTTAATGGAAAATTTGTTTTCCCCCTAGTATCTATCAAGGGAATGTGTATTAAGTAAGTATGATAGGAAGACAGAGCGACAGATGTTGGATAAGGGATTATTATTCTTTAGTATGTTAAAGAGAAAATTGAGACAAAATCATACCCCTTGTTGAAATGCAAAAGAATAAAATATTAATATGCTTTCATTCGTAGAGTAATAAATAAGATGTAGAATACCTGTTTGAATCTTGCCTGTATTATTATCTATTTAACGTTGAGTAAGTAAGCCATTTAACTTCTTTTAGCCTGAGTTTCCTTACCATTAAAATGATATCATTTTGCTAGATAATTTCTTTTTAAAAAATTAAATACAATTTCTAAAATTACATATTAAGTTCCAAACTGTTTTCTTCACTCTTTCCCCACCTGGAAGGTCATTATTTGATACAGATTTATAAATACAAGTAAAATCATACTATGTACACTTCTATATATTAGTTCTTTCTTTAGAAGTAGATAGCATTCCCTTCATAGGTCCTACATAGTTGATTTGAGTGTATATACATGCTATAGTATAATGTTCACAATTTTCTTTGAACAATATCAGTGTTATAATATACAACATTCCCTTGACTGTGCTCACTTTGTCTTCATTATTTTGTCTTTCCATGTTTTCCTAAAATCAAACAGCTCATCATTCCTTATAGTACAATAGAATTTCAACACAGTCAAATACTGCACTAGATGATTTTTAAAGTCCATTCTAAATCTAAATTTGATGCTTTATCTAAATTCTTTTTTTTACAAATTTAATATTGTACATGCTTAACAAATTGACTATACAGTAATGAAATTTTCATAGAACAGAAAAAATATAAAATCTTAAATTATTGGAGATATCTTCATGATGAGAAACATAGGATTGAAAAGCAGGGCACTTAAAAGGGATAAAAACATTCCCATTATATTTCAGTTTTGCATTAAACAAAACTGGTGAGATGGGCTAACATTAACCGGGAATGAGGTTTTTAGTTGAGCATTCCAGGAATCAGTCCTTGGCTCAGTATGTTTCAACATGTTTATCATTGACTTAGAGACATATGTCAAATGTGCATATCACATGGAGTTGCAAAGATACTTAACACATTGGATGACAATTTCAGTATTCAAAAGTCTCTAGCATATTGATAGGTGAAATCTAATATAAAATTTGATAGGGAGAAACGTAAAGTCCAATACTTTATAAGATAAACTTCATAAAATATCAGCTAGGGAAGCATAGTTAGACTATAATTATTGATATGAAAAAAGATCTTGGAATTTTAGTGAACTGCAAATTCATTATGAATCAGTGTATGACTTGGTAGGTGAAAAAGCTTGCAATAACTTCTGGTTCCATCATACTCTACCCTATTCAGGAAACATGTAGAATTTTGCATTCAGTTCTGGGACTTGCAATTTATGAAAAAACATTGATGATCTGTGTTTAGAGAAGGTATTGGAAACTTTAGTAGAGATTGACTATCTGGATGAAACATCATGTTAAGCTATGTTGAAGGAAGTAGTCACACTTCTAATCTAGAGAAAAGAGGGGAGAAATGGTATCCATTTTCAGTTTAAATGTCATTGAGGATTTGAAAGGCTGTCATCCAGAAGAGGAATTAGAAATGTCCTTCCTGGTCCAAGTGGAAAAAATAAGACCATTATGTGCAAAGTGAAAAGAGGCTGATTTTTGCTGCATTTAAGAAAAAAAATCTTCCCAACAATTACATTTGTCTAAAAGTAGAATGGAGTATTTCAAAGGTAGCAGACTTCTAATCAATGGAGATCTTTAAGAAAAGCCTAGATGACTACTTGCCAGGGAAATTATAAAGTTCAATAAGTACAAGCCATATTAGGTAGTGGCTGAGGTTCTTGTCAACTATGAGTTTTTGGGAATCTCTGAGAGTGACTTAAGAGCAGAAAAAATGATGATAGGAGATGCAAAGTTCTCTGGCATGGTTTTTTAAAATCTGAGCTTTAGAACAATAATCCTGTTTCTTTCAGAATCAGTACTGCTGCAGATATCAATAGTGATGCATTTTGAAAACACTATAAAAGTGACTGAATCAGAATGATTTGAGAGGAAAGTATGATATGTTTAGGTGAAGTATTGTAAGTCAGAAGAAGTTGAATCCAAGTAAAACAGATGATTAAACCTGGCTGAGCTGGTTTTCCACAGCTAATCAAAGAAGACAGTCTAATAGATCCAGCTAAGTATCTTTCTTTTTTTCTTTCTTAGGGACTTTAGGGAACAGTTTGAATTTTCATCTTTGTGACATGAGAACTCATATTGTTCAGAGTTAGCACTCTCTCTGATTCATCCCTAATCTACTTTATTCAGTAGAAAGGTGAATGAAAAACTGATTGAATTGTTTCTGGAAGATTATTTGTTAAAGCAATATATGCTTATCTTGCAGTAAATACATTTATTAAAAATCATCACCTGTCAAAAATAACACAATAATCCTGTTCAGGTCAAGTTCTATTATTTGACATAATAATGTTGGTCAACTATTCTGTGTTTCCAACTATGACAAAAAAAATTGGCAAACTGACATGCTTTCACTTTTCATCTTCAATTATCTTGTCAGTAGCAAGTTATTTTATTCATTATTTGTGTTTCCAAAACAGGACCAAAATTCTCTGCTGGTATTTTTTAAAAAAACTATAAAAAGGCTCAAAGGATCAGAAAATTTACATATGTGTCTGTTTCATATATAATATAGCAACATACATTTCTAAAATTAGTGAATTACTTCTTTGATACATGTTAAAGGATAAGTCAATCCTGTCAGTTGGTATAAATGTTTGGTCATCTAGCTAGACTAGATAATTTTAGAAACCCTAAACAATTGATTTATAGTCAATTGTGTAGCTATATGTGATAGAGAACAATGGCCTCCAAATTGGAGACTTTAGCCTGATCCTAAGGGGAAAGTGTTCAACCATTTAGTGGCCTTAAAGATGGGTGACAACCTAACTTCTCCACCTGGATAATATTGTTTTTTTTTTTTCTAACACAATTATACCATCCCATTTAACATTCACTACCCTACACTCTTTCTTGTCTTTCCATTGCTATACTGAGCACAGGATCCTTAGGATGTTGTAACTCAAACTAATCCAGGCACCTGAAACAGCTGCACAGGCAAAACTGCTCTTTCTCCTATTTCTCTTGAAGGGACTATAATCTTTTCAATCTCCTAAATTCTCAGTCTCCTTATTATCCTTGACTGATCACTCAAATTGTCTCTTCCATTTTTATGAATGAGGCCTTAATTGCCCAATTCTTAACTGTTATGCAATATGACATCTTTGCTGCATTTGATCTTCTTGAACAATTTCTCTTCTTGAATCGTTATTCTTTCATCTCAGAATTGCCATGGCACTATGCTTTCTTAGTTCTCCTCATGCCAGTTTGATCTTTTCTTCTCCATCTCCTTTTCGAGATCATCATTTATATTATGATTCATATTTGTAGTGTTAGCAGAGAGCTTATGAAGTAAGATATTTAAAAAAATAAAAAATTTATTTTTCTCAATTAAAAAAAATTTCAATACAAGTAAAGATAGTTTTCAACAATCATTTTGATAAGTTTGTGTTCCAAATTTTTTCTCCCTCATTCTCTAATACCCCATCTAAGAAAGCAAACATTGTGATAGAGATTAAACACGTAAAATCTTTTAAAACATATTTCCATATTTGTCATGTTGTGCAAGAAAAAATCAGAACAAAAGGGAAAAAAGCCATGATAGAGAAAAAGCAAACAAACAGATATACAAAAAATAAAAATACTATTCTTCAATCCATATTCAGTCTCCATAGTTTTCTCTCTAGATGCAGATGCCATTTTCCATCCCAAGTCTATTAACTTTTATAAGTTAAGACTGTGGACAGATATTAGATATTCTTGAAGGAGTATCATATGAACTCTGTCATATGCAAAAGTTTCTAGCCATTAAAAAATTAATTTATAGTTCAGGGACCAAATTTAGAACTACTAGTATATCTTTTCTGGAAACAGCAAATTAATTTTGTTTCAAATATTGTTTCTTTTCCCTCCTTCCCTTATCCAGGCTTATAATTTGATCCAATTGGTGAAATTCCATAATGCTTAGCCTCACATCCAGACACATAGTTTTAGAAAGTTGCCTAGAACACTGAAATATTAAGTGACTGTAGTTATAAGTAAATCTTGTCAGAAGTAAGATTAGAACTTGGGTGTTCTTGATTCAAACATCAATTTTATAATTGCCTGCCTGCCTGCCTCTCAAGAAAAAAAAGCATGAGAATGATCTGAAATAAAAATAACTCCCTAAATGGTGGCAAATAATAAGTACGCTTAGTTAATAACTTAAGTATGCTAAATATCCTGGAAGACCAATTCTCAAGTGTTTTTCTGTGTCTTTGTTTGGGATGGAGGCGAGCGGACTAGGGTTGTTAAAGTGCTCAGTTTTTTTTTTTTTATGACAGAAATAAAACATAAAACTTAGTTCTAATAGCACTGAAACCAAAAAAGGCAGAGACTGTCTATCTGAACTACTGATGACCTAAAGCAATGAGACCTGAAGCTCTGTGCAGAAAGATAAGAGAAAAGAATAGCATTCATACCTTCTTGGGTGTTGGTATGAATGTAAAGAGGGGGAAAAACAGTAGGGTAAATATTAGGGCATGTCAACTTGGCCAAAATAAAAATATAAAAGTGCATTTTTTCTCCTCTTCTTAGACATATAAAGTTCAAAGATCTTAAGCCATTTTTTCATCATTTAAATAGAATAAGCACTTGGATCGATAAGGGAAGGAAAATATTGAAAACTCATAGAAAATATAACCATTAAAAGAGAAAAGGTGAGAGGAAGGAGAGAATAAAATATATTCTTCACTGATCAAGTCAGTGAAAAAAAAGAACAGGAAAAATACAGGACAGATATGATCACAGTATATATATGCATTCAAACAATAATACAAATGAAAAAAAAACCCTTATGTTCAAGGGGAAAGGTTCTAAATCGAAGGGGAAAAAGCTTTTAGAAACCACAAAAATATGTATTTTTTATAGCAATTAATCAACAGAATGAGAAAGAGAAATAAAGATTTTCTTCTTGGATATAGTTAAGATGAAAGAGAATGATAGATGTAATTGACCTGCAAAATATATCCCTTAAGGCATTTTATTTCTAGATATATTATTTAAATATTAAAAAGTTAAAATGACAATTATGGAAGCATAGCACCATTATCCATATATTATACTTATCAACTAATAAATGATTATAGTTCTAGTATTGTGAAAGTACTTTAATTTCTTTAGAATACTAATGGGTTCTGTTTAGTCTGACTTATACAATTGGAAAAGCTTATGCTTTGTTATACTTGTAAGTTTACAGCTGGAAAGAACTTCAGAAGTCATGTAATCTAATAATACCTTTAATTACACAATTAATAACACCACCTAGGTGATGAAGCACTGGCTTGGGTTTATGACCATTAGGCTCAAGGGCTCATGTTGCTATTGCCACTGCTACCTAAGGATTCAGCTACAAGATCACCAGGCCTATAGGAGTCACTGAGATTAGAAGAGAAATGTTGGAAGTGAGTTAGCAAGGTGAGAGAAGGAGAACATTCTACGACTTGCTTTCTTCACAGGTGGTCCTTATATCTACTAGTACTCTACCTGCACTAACCTCCATTGGTTAAGAAACTGCCAACCCTCTTAGTCTTTGAGTTCCTATGGTACTGATTTCCAGACTAATGAATACCAAATTTCCTTCTACACCACCTGCTTCTTGCCTCCACTCATTTATACCCAGAGATAATCACATCTTGGATCTTGTTTAAAAAAATGTACTATTAGTTTTCCACCTCCAAGATCAAAAAAATCTGAAATTCCTTTTTCTGACCTCAGTTATTTCTCTTCCAGCTCTTCCTATGCCATGTGCCTCCCAAGCCTCCTGCAACCACTGCAAAATTATATTTTGACAAGTCAGAATTCTCACTCTAGTTCTATTCTTCCTTTTCAATCTTGACTCCTTAGCAGAGGAGCTTTATTCTATATTCTCTTATTGCCTCAAATCTCTTGCTCTATCTTCTCATCACCATTCCTGACTTGCCAAACACCAACCTGCATTACTTTTACCATCTGCTTCTTCATTCCTATTCATGCAAGAAAGCAGAGAATGCCATGCCATCTTTATGTTATCTAATCTCAGCCAGATTCTCACTGCAGGAAGGCAATGTCTTTATTCCTCCCCAAATGACTTTCTATTCCAAATTCCACAATGTCTGTTCCAAACTTTATCTTCTCCTTGTTTCTACATATGTTTTATTTCCCATAGCACTCTCCCTAGCATCCTTTCATATGAGGTTCTTGCTTCACATTTTACTGAAAAAAAAAATTACATCATCAAAGGTTTCCTCTTTTCTCCTGATAGTCCCTTCTCTTCACCCTACAAACCCTTGATATTATGCCCTATTATTTTCTACTTTTTTCTAACTACTATTGAAGATAGGACCCCTAATCTAGTCAAAGCCAATCCTTCTACTAGCATTCCTGATCGGATATCCCCTTATTTCCCCCAGGATAATCCCACTACTTTAATCCCCCGGTTTTGCTAATCTTTAATTTCTCTCTACATAGTGGTTCTTTCCTTGCTGCCTAAAATCATAGCCACACTTCTCCCACTTTTAGTAGAAAATTTAATTATTGTCTTATATCTCTCTTTCTCAGTCAAAATTCTTGGAAAAATAAAAATTCACACACACTACTGTCATTTCTTTTGTTTTTAGTTTCTTCTAATTTTGATTCTTTCTTGCTTCTGATATCATTATTCAACTATTCTCTCCAAATTAACTAAAGGCCATCTCCAGTTGTGCTGATCTATATCTAGTCACTGGACCCAGATAGTTCTGGAGGTGATAGTGAAGCATAACTCTTCCTCATTCAAAACCAATTCATTTGCATGTCATAGCATCACCTCCCTATTTCAGGATCCTCTTCAATAAGGAAGAACAACCAGAACAACTAATTGATCAATGATCTTTCAGGTGTCAAATCTAATGGCACCTTTTCAATTCTTATTATTCTTGACTCATCTGCAGCTTTAATTGCTCTTTCCTAGGATTTTTTTTTATGAAACTGTTCTCTTTTCATTCTCTTCCATTCATTCATCACATATATCTAATCAATTGACAAATCTTGCCATTTCTGTCTCCACAACTTGGTTCAGGTAATTGTCTAATTCTCACACATATTGAGTCAACATTAATTCATTGAATGTTTTTTATGTATCAAGTTCTGGGCTAAATGCTGGGAATACAAAAAGAGGCAAAAATACAGTTGCTTTCTTCATGGAACTCATAGTCTAATGGGAGATGTTATTTATAAATAGCTATGTAGGAACAATAGATATAGAGAATAAATTGGAGATTTTAATAGAAAGAAGGTATTAGCATTAAAGGAGACCTGGAAAAGCTTTTTTTTTTTTGCAGAAGATGTGATTTTAGCTAAAACCTAGAAATACCAGAAAATAGAGATGAGAGAGAGAAAATTTCAGACATGTGGAACAACTAGTAAAAATGACCAGTCAGAAAATGAACTGTCTTGTTTGAGGAATAGCTGGGAGGTCAATGTCATTGGATTGCAGAGTACTTGAAGGAAAGCAAGGTGTCAGAAGATTGGAAAGGTAAGAGGCGACCAGATTATGAAGGGCTTTAAAAGCCACACAGAGAATTTTATATTTGATTCTAGAAGCAATAGAGAGCAACTGGAATTTTTTGAATAAGTATGATGAATGTGTGTGTGTTTGGGTGTATATACTTGTATTTTTACACACACATATCATGTTTATATATGTGAGTATATGTATATATGTATAAGACTACATATATACACAGATATACATGAGGAGATATATATTTAGACATTATATATAGAAAGATATAGAGCTATATATGTAGACATTTATAAAGCTATGTAACAGTCATTTTTATGTGTGCATGCTGTTGGAATGAAAGGATCTTAAGATATGGGATTGTCTAGCACTTAGCAAGTGCTTAATAAATTAATAATTTTTGGTTGATTAACCCAAAGAACGCTTGAATTTGCATCAGAAATTAAATTGTCTGACTAAATATAGTGGAATTTCCACTGGAACATGTTGCTTACTTTTGATGTTCCCCAAATTTTGTAGATTATAATTAGTCCTTTTCCAAAACAGCAAGGAACAATGGAGAGATTAATTCCTGAGCTTCTGGGAAAAAAAAAAAACAACAAAAAAATGAAAATGAAAACAAAAAATTCAAAAAACTAAACTCTAACTATGTGTCATTGAATTTCTATGGAAGAATATGAAGGGACAAGAATTTATCCTTAAGTGTAATGTCACTTAGGATATTTGTACTTTTATCTTCTGATAAAAACACTTTGCACTAGGACGACTGTTCTTTTTGCAGTCTTCTAAGTTTAGCATCAATAAGATTAGCTGCAGTTTTTCATAATGACCAGCGAAATGAAGAGTTTCCTTTTCTGACATGCTGGGAAACTATTTTCTAGTATCACAGCACTCCATGGCTCAGCCACAGGAACAGAAAGGCAAATGTTAAGGACTTTCTGTTAAAATGGAAGACTGAAGCAATTTCTCATTAAACAATGAAGGATTAATGCTGTGACGTTTTGCTTTTTACTCTTAGGATATAGTTTTGAAGTTTTCTGTTTAAATATTATTTTTGCAGTTACATGCAGAGCAGAAATATGAAGTATCTTAAGTTATAATTCAAACTTCCCTGCGCAAGATGCTCATAATACAAAAGAATTAAGCCCCCAGTGGAAAAAAAACCCCAAAACTTTTGATACTTAAAAGGGAACATTTTTCTGTTTAATGGATGTAATGTGATTAATGTTCCATCCAACTCCAGTATTTAAAAATACAGAGTTAATGGGGTCAATTGTAGTACAAGTTGATTTTTTTAAATTACAAAACAGTTATAAAATCCAAACATTTTATAAATTTTAGAGTTGTAAAGGACCCTAGAAATTACATTTATTCCAGCTCTCTTATTTTACTAATGAAGAAACTGAGCCACAGGAAGGTTAACATGATTTGCCCAAGTTTCATTGGGCAACTGGCAAGGCCATGATTTAAACTCAGGGCATTTGACCACAAATCATACCCTTCTTGAATTATCTTTTTGATTTGGAGGCAAAAAAGCAATACTTTAATGTTAATTTAATGTCATACTTACAATCAGTATATTGTTGAGATATGTCTCAAGAGGAGGAAAAGGAGAAGGGATTTTAACATTTTTTTGTATAAGATTTTGAATAGCATTGTTTCTCATTCATGCTAAAACAAGAAGGTTGACTCTGAAGAAACTTCTTGTTTTATTTTTTCTGATATTTTCACTCACCCCACTCTGTATTTCATTTTTTCTTTTGTATGTTAAAAATGCCTTCTCCAAATCTCCCCAGATATACCCTTACACTTCTTCCTTTCAAACATCATTTTCTTGATTGAAACCATCTTTGATTATGTGAGAACAACCTACTAACTTCCTTTCTTCTCATCACAAACTATAGAAATTAGAACATACTCTGAAATTCCAGTCAGTAAAAACTAAATGTGTATAATGCAATGGCAGAAATTCATTAGCAACTTGTTGGAGAATATAAAGCCAATGTATATGAAATTACATTGAGTTTTAGGGAAGAAATCAGATCATCAGTGATATAACTAGCCTAGAATTTAAAATTTAGAGGTAGTAGGAAACCCAGAGATCATTTATTCTGACCTCATTTTATAGATGAAGAAACTATAGCCTTTGGAGAAGAAGCAGTTTCCCAAAGGTCACACAGGGAGTATATAGCAGATACAAGATTTGAACTCTGCAAGTCTGACTGCAAGTCCAATGTCCTTTCCATTGCACTACTTAACATAGTAGATACTTAATAATTATTTGTTGAGTTGAATTGAACTGAAAATGATAAGTAAGTTAGCATAATTAAAAGTATACTGATTTCAGAGTCACAAAATATATTTGTTTTAGTTCTGGATCTATCACATTTAAAACTGTGATCTTGGCTAAGTTTCTTTAATTCATCCAATTTAGTTTCCTTCTCTGTAAAATGGGGTTAAGAATACTCACAATATTTGTCTAAACAGGTTGCTCTGAAAACTAAATGGCATATTATATGAATGTATTTGTTAACTATAAAAACCCATAGTAATGTGAACTATTGTTATTTTTCAACTATAATTTTGAGAAAGAATGCATTTTAATTTTGGATACTGAGTTAGGTTTGTAACTAATAAATTTTATAGCACTGTCACACTCCCTGACAAATATGATATTGCTTAAAAAATGGTTTACTTGACTGTCAGTTAACAGACAAGATCTAGATTCAAATTCTACCTAGGATATGTTCTGACTGTGTGACTGTTGGCTAGTCACTTAATGTCTTAATGCCCCAGGCCAATATTCTATGTGACAAGTGAATTGCCTGTCTTGTTTGCTTCCATGAAGTAGATTCCTCCCAGAATTGAAATCATAAATCTTTATCAAAAAACAAACCAAAACAAAATGCAGAACTCTTGCAAAAAATATCTATTGCTTATTAGCAGGAATTTACTAATTAATTAGTGACTTGTTAATTAATTAATAATGATTTACTAAACAGAAATGATTTACTGAAGGAATTATACCAGTACTTTGATAGAGCTATGCTTCTTCTATTGTTGTAGACAACAAATAATCCTTATATTTTTCACATTTATTGCATAGGGTTTTTTTGCATAAATCTTCAAGAAATGTTTTTATCAGATGTTTTGGAGGCATTCTTCTAATTATTATAGTATGTCTATATTCTAGTGGAAGTATGATCTCTTATATGTGAGTATATTACATTCATATTTGTCCGTCCTATAAAGCTTTTATCCATTTTTTTTCCTCCCAAATAGACCACAGAAAATCTACCCAGAATTCTAGGAGCCTTTATCACATACTTTTGTTATTGAATAGATACTAATGGAGAATGTGGGCTAGGGTTCAACTATCTCCTGATTCTGAAGAATGACTAATCATATTCAATTGCCTAATGGCTAATGGGTATCTAAAAATGGATGTCCCAAAAATGTTTCAAACAATATGTTTAAAACAGAATTTATTATTTTTTTTCTCCCAAAATTCTCCTCTCTTCAAAACTTTTTCATTACTGTCAAAGGTACTGTCATTCTTGCACTCACCCAAACTCACACCTACTTATTTAACACTTGGCAATCTCTACGTGATTTAAAGCATTCAATACTTTCTCAAGTTGTTGAATTGTTTCAGTCATTTTTGACTTTCTATGACATTATTTGGACTTTTCTTAGCAAAGACTATAGTGACTTGCCATTTTCATCTCCACTTCATTTTACAGATGAGGAAAAGAGAGGCAAAAAGGGTAAGTGACTTGCCCAGAGTTACCCATCTAGTAAGTGTCTGAGGCTGGATTTGAACTCAGGTTTTTCTGACTCTAGACTTAGTGCTTTATCCACTTCATCAACCAGCTGCCTAGATTTCCTCAAGTATCGGATGGCAAAAAAGAATGAGTAAAATTTATTTAAAGACTTTGTGTTGGTCCTGACAAATACACAGAGGGTATTATCTATCATAGCTATGTTGGGTTACTAGTCATTTTCCAATGTCATTTCCTTTACTCCACCTCCTCTAAGAGGATATTTTCTTCTGTTATCCACATCATTGTCTATAGAATATTTCTCTTTCATTTAGGACCAGTAAAGATCCAACCTCTCTAAAAACTGAAAATAACTTATTTTGCTTTTTTCTCTTTTTATTCTTTGGCTTCAGGGTGATGAGATGAAGGAATAAAAGCTTACATCCATTAGATGTCAAGGTTTACGAAGCACTTTCCTCCTAACAATCCTTGTGGATTATTCCAATTATAAACATGAGAAAAACTAAAAATAAATCACCATATTTCTGGAAATCATAGAGAGCTAATAAGTGACAGAGCTGATACAGTATTGAAGGAAAGAGACTCCAAATGTAGTTTACCAGCAGAAGATTCCTAATCTAAAATTTATAAAATAACCAAATAATGATGCACCATTCCTTTTTTTTCATACTCCTCTTTTTATTCCTGTCCAACATTAGCTACTTAGTCTTTTCAGCTGTTGTCTGTTTCTCTACTTTTTAAAAATAAACTAACTTAATTTATTCATTCTGTCCACTATGCTTATCCCTCTAGGGTAACAGCTATTAGAAAAATGAGAATTTCTTTATGTAGGCTGAGTTTTTAAAAGAATATACTGGTATAGATGTACTGAGAGGTTAATTATACCTTGGACACTTAAACACAAGCACATTGAACGAAACATTCTCTTGCCCAGTCAAGCTGGACTATTAGCCAGCTTCTGATTTCCTTCCCACTTCTGTGAATTTTCCTTGGTGTTCTTTCTTTCTTTGCCCTATGCTTAAGATGGATTCCCTCCACATCTTGTTGTGTAATATTGTTTCTCTTTTTCAAGTGCCAATTGTACTGTTTCCTCTATAATAAAGACTTCTTTGCTCTGTCCTTCCTGCAAATGAACTATCTGAAAAACTAACAATGGAGATAAAAATACATAATTTTTCTTTTTCAGTAGCCCCATGTTTAAAATATGTATTGAATATTTTTGTTGAATCCTTCAGGCCAGCTCATTTGAGTTTTATTGAATCAGCCAAAGTCACTCCAAGGGAACACATTTCACATGGGCATCGCCTTTGAGTTATCATATTATGTCTTGTATGCTATTTATCAACATAGATACAATACCCCTGTTTGATGGTAAGTTCTTTGAGAGTGGGGTTGTATTTAATTTTTATATTTGTATTACCTGGAATATTACCTGGACTGTTATTAACTAGTTATAGAATTTAACTTGGAGGATAGCACTAGAAACCTATTGAATTTCTGGGGAAAATATATTTATGGGGAGGAGATAGAGAGAGGAACGTGAGGAGGGAAAGGACATCCCTTGGAAGTATTCTATAGAGAAACACTTGGAGTATCTTAATTTCTTACTTGCACAATTTCTCTAAGCAACCTTCCCAGTGAGGTCTCACCCTCCAAATGATTAATCAATTTCCCAGAACAATGATGTATAATATAAAATTAATTTTTGAATGTTTTCAAAGTGGACATAGGTAAATTAAGGAATAAAAGATACTAAGATGTCTTGCTTTGTGCATTGCAATGTAACTTGTCATGATGTATTCATTCACTAGTGAATTCCTTGACTTTTTTTATGTTGGATCCACTAATTTATATAACAAATAATTCTTGAGTATTTTTAGGTCAAAGTTGAGATGTAGAAAAAAACCATCTACAGAGCAATAGAAATAAATAATAAGGCAGGCCAGCTTAAAGCAAAGCATCAAAGGAAAACCAACAATATGAGAAGTCATAGACTAAGTATCTTGAGGAATAATATTTGGATTGCTGGACTTGGAGTGAAGAAGGCTTGGATTCAAATCCTTCCTCCCAGGTTATAAACTGTGTGGTCCAGGTAACTCACTGTCTTTAATCATCAGTTTGTCATCTACAAAATGAGGACAATAATAATGCATTCAACCATTACTTCACAGAGCCCTTGTGAGGATCATAAGCTATAATAATATTTAAAGTGTTATTTAAATGTCAGAGTAAGGAAAACTCTTTTAGTGAAAGCCAGCAATAACTTTTCTTCACAAAGAAACTCAGAGCCTTTACAATTTCCTTTTAAGGAGTCTATTCCCTCTGGATTAGGGTATTAGTTGTATGTTGTAAGGAAAACAACCTAAAGGTTAAAGATGTTGGAATTGAAGGTTTAATTAGATTTTATATGTTTCTAATTCACATGTCTCTTTTCTTACCATTCCATCTGTTTTGCAGAAGTCTGTGGAAAAACAATAGAGTGTATTTGCAATCATATGGGCTAGTGACCCAACAGGTTATTGTTACAAGTAAATTCTCACTGTATAAAAGAATGCATTTCACAATCTGCAAATCCTCTTAATTAGCTGAATTTATTTTTGGCAAATTTCTATTGGTTAAACCCATTGTCTCTACTGAGAAATGGGGAGATTATAAACTAGATAGTGACTCAGCTGCTCAGGAACAAGAGATCTTCTCAACCATCTCACTTCAACCTGAACAGAGTTCTTTTTTGGTTCATTCACCAAATCTCCATCTGAGACTTTAATTAGGTATTTGATGCTCTGGAGACTTGTTCCAGTGGAGTGTTTTTTAAATCTTCTGAGAAAACAAACAAACAAAACCATATAGAAGATCTAAAACTAAACAGGATGAATGGCAAACTTGTCATGCTTAGATCAAGTTTCCAACAATCAAAATTAAGAGATGTTTGCAAACTGGCATTTTGGGATCTGTAGTTCAGAGAACAAGCATTCATTCTCAACCTACTTTGCTTTCAGCTTCCTCTCTTGGTGGAATTGCTTAACTAAAGTACAAGTAATCTGTGACTTCCATGTGTGGATGTTTGTCAAAATCCTATTTAATGTGAGGAGAGGGAGCTGTACCTCCTTTCCAGTTTGCTCTGTTCTACCAAATGTTGTAAGAAATTTTCTAAAATTATTTTAAATTTTGGGATTTGTGCTCAGGAATAACATCCTGAAACATACAAAGGCTATTATTATTTAGTTATTGTGATTGTACTGGTATTATTTCCTCCGATGAAAACCATAAAACTCAGGAAGGAGCCATGAGGACCACTATAGTGTCCCTAGCCTCCAAACTAATTGTACAGGAGGTGATTATTTGAATCTATGATATGAGAAAAGAAGAGGGACAGAATAAAAATAGAAAGCCTATTCCAGAAGTGAAGAGAAAGCAGAAAATGATTGAATATGTATTGCCATACCACCATTAGTATTACACATGACATGAATTGAAAGCAAATTGTGGGAGATTGTACTGTTTCTTACCAACAAAGAAAGCAAAATCAGATAAGAATCATGAAACAAAGCAAACAAGATAAGACAGTTAATGGGACTGATTACCATAGATATCCTCAAAGACTACTTATAACTCTTCAGTCATGCCTTTTAGGAAGTAAACCCTAAATGTTCTCTAGATTATACCAACCTCTCATCCATTTAATATGTAAGACTGATGGAGCCTAGGAAATCAGTTAAGAAGGCATTACAGTAATCTAGATGTAAATTTATAAAGTCCTAAAGGAAAGCTGAAGTGATAGGGAAGAGAAAGACAATCTGACATTTCAAAGGAGATTTTAAAGGAATGGGATGAGTGAGCATAGATTATTTTCTATTCCCAGTGCCATCAACCTAAAATAGATTTTAAAAAATTTAGTAGGTCTAAAAATTGTCACCAAATTAATTGCTTGAGAACATCTTTTTTTTTCTTAAAATAATCTTTCATTTTACGATTTCCTTACCAAACACTTCCCATTTCTTTCTAATACTAACTGCATTTTCCAGACAAAATGGTCTATTCCTTGCTTTAAACATACTTTGGATTTTCTTACCTTTAGACTTGTGCTCACAATCTCTCCATTTCCAGGAATACCATCATAGAACCAGCATCCTAATCATTTCTCAATGCCCAGTTCTGATTCCATCTTTTTCCTGAGATCTTCTATGACTAATCCAGTCAGAACATTTTTTACATTTTCATGGTTCATCTTCTCTAATATACTGTAATTTCCTAGAGAACAGGTACAATTTCAATCAATTCATCAATCAACAAGTATTTTTCATGTTATTTTTTCTTCATTACATATGGTAAGTGTAATTTAGTATTGCAACTGATCTTGGAAATAACCTAACAAAATTTCTCATTTTAAAGACAAGGAAACCAAAGCTTAGAAAGGGGATGTGATTTTTATGTAAGGTCATACAACTTCATAAATGACAGCATGGGAACACTTTAACATTCACATGTTTCTTCTATTGTCTTTAATTCTTGTCACTTCACCAGTATACTTTCTCTCCTAGTTATGTCCTTGGGAGAATGTCTTTATTGTCAATGAATGTAATTGTTGGTAATATACTGCATCATAATTTTTTATCATATATCTTTTAAATGACCTTTGGATCACTTACAATTTTGATTCTTCAGAGATTGTGGCATTCTAATATTCCAATCACTAGATGATCATCAGTGTGAAAGGAAAGAGATTTTACAAGAGTGAACAGCCTAGGATCACTGAAAAATGTTACAATTTCCCTAATGCAATCCAATCTGACAGGCTTCTGGGTTCATTTCATTACCTTTAAGCAGCATTTGCTGAAGTATTATATGAGCTTTTTCTTCCTTTCCTTCCCTCTCTTCCTTCCCTCTCTTCCTTCCTTCCTTCCTTCCCTCTCTTCCTTCCTTCCTTCCTTCCTTCCTTCCTTCCTTCCTTCCTTCCTT
>JAJPUD010001451.1:215817-229826 GCA_023553655.1 Myrmecobius fasciatus
TTCCTTCCTTCCTTCCTTCCTTCCTTCCTTCCTTCCTTCCTTCCTTCTTTTCCATGCAATAATTTCATCAGTGTGGGTAACTTTTGGCATGGAAACCCCTTCTATCAATGTAAATCAATAACGTGTTTAATGAATAATCTTAGAGAGTTTTGGGGGACACTAAGAGGTTAAGCTACATGCCAAAACCACACACATATTATGTCAGGAGTAGGATTTATAAAGAAGTCTTTCTGCTCTCTATCAACTATACTATGTAGCCCCTCGCCCTATAAGTGTATATGAACATAGATATATACAGATGTAGGTGCACATTCATATATGTGTGAATGTAAATGTATCCCTACATATTTATAAAGATGAATGTTACTATCCATTCTTTAGCTAAATCTATATCTCTACCTGTTGACTTATTCAAAGGATTCTGTTCCAGCTGTATGTCATAATTTGGGCAATATGCTGTTTTCACTCACTTTATTTTTCCCATGTGAGTCATTAAACCTATTACTTTTGAATGATTACAGATTTCTTTGAGCAGGCTTTGCAGTGTTCCAGAGCAAGTAAAACAATGTCATTAAAAAACCCAAGAAATAGATTAAAAGTTATTTCCAGAAGTTTATCATTAGTCAGCCAATGAACATTTATTAGACCCTTGCTGTGTGCCAAACACTTTGTTAAATTGTGGGAATATAGATAGATGAAAGACAGTCATGATGTGGTACATCCCTTAGAAAGGATGTAGCAATAACCCTAAGACCACCTAGCCTTGGGAGTGATGTAAGTAGAAATATTATATTTCTTTCCCTAGGCTATTCTGCCCTAGTTTATTCTCTATATAACTAGGATGCTAAAGCCACAAATATTGCTGAATGGTCAGTGAAAATGAGGTTTCTGAGACTAATTAGCAATAATAATGAGATGCTTAAAGTTGACACAGATGCAAAACAAAATTGGGTGTCCACCATTTGATCCAGTGATGTTTCAGGCCTAAAAACACACCTCTGGAAGGTTTCCCCATGAACTATTGCCAGAGAACTATGGGTATTGCATCTGTGCATAAAGTCAGAACCAGATCACTCTTCACCTCCACCTCTAAGCCATAAAATTAGCATATTACTGACTTGAAGCACCTCCTCCTCACTTTTCTCTATGCATTTACTTTCTTGCTCTTGGTTCTTTGCTAACTTCTTTTGGAATATAGCCTTCTTTAACTGGCATCAAAAGTATAATAAACATTGCCTCTTGACTTGCAGATGGGTCTGAGTCTGAAAATTCTATTGAGACATCTTGGTACACTGGTTTGGAACCCCCAAATTTTTGGGGTCCTCCTTGAACTCCCATAGACCTTTCTCTCAAATTACTCATAGTCTAAACAGGGAATAATATGCTAACAACTCTGTGTAGACAAGATATTTACAACATAAATTTTAAATATTCAATAGAGTAAAGGCTTTAGAATTAAGGGGGATCAGGAAAGAATTGTTGTTGAAATTGAGATTTTGGATGGGACTTGAAGGAAGCCAAAGAAGCAGGAGATAAGGAGGGAAAACATTTCAAGTGTTGGGGCCAGTCAAGGAAAATGCTCTGATTTGGAGGATGAAGTGTTTTGCTTAGGAAGCACAAGAAGGAAAATTGAATGGAATAGGAGGAAGGCCCAGGTGAACTAGTCTTCTTGCTAACCAAAATAATCAATTAATCAATCAACATGCATTTAATAAATGTCTACCATATTCCAGATCCTGTCCTAAGGTTGGGTATATATACAGTATTCCAAGAATCTTGCATCCTATGGTAAGGGAAACATAAGTTTAAAAAAATGTACAAATAGTATGTAAAGAAACTTTCATAAAGTTAGCAGCTGGAGGCAAATGAAAGGTCCTATGTTGAAGGAGGTACTTAAGCTAAGTTTTGAAGAGAACTAGGGTTTTCAGAAGGGGAAGTTAGGAGGGAATGCTTTCTATGAATAGGAGAAAGCCTTTGCCAAAGCACAGAAATGAGAGAATGAATGATGTGTAAAAGAAACACTGCAGAGTTTCTGAAGGGAACCAATATGTAATAAACCTGACAACGGATTGTGGAGGATTTGAAATGCCAAAGAGAGGAGTTTAAATCTAATTCTAGAGGCAATAGGGAGTCCCTGGAGTTTTATTTTGAGTAGGAGATGACATAGTCAGATATGTGCAATTAGGAATGTCACTTTGGAAACAGCAAAGGATGGCTTGAAGAGGGGAGAGAAATAACCATTACCCCATTTGTGCAAGTTGGTTTTCTCAGTTATTTAATCTGTCACATTAGAAAGAAGAAAGGGAAGGGAAATATAGAGCTAAATTTGGTTACAATTGAAAGAGAGATATGGTGAAGGAAAAGTAGTCATATGGGATTACCTAAGGGGTTTTCCCTGAACAAGGTGAACAGGAAGTAAAGACCCTAAAGATGTGGTAGACTATCGGGATGGGAAGCTGTGTTGAATGCAAACCTTGGCTACTTGCTAATTGCATCTTAGATTGGTATTACTTAGACCTATTTTGTGTCAATAGACTCTTTAATAGGGCTTAGCAGCTAGACTGGGTAACTTTTTGGTCAGAGGATTGCATGAGTACAATTATGATAAAGAATAGAAAAGAACAGTGTCTGTCACATCATAAGTACTAAATAAATGTTTGTTGAATACTGATGAAACAGGTTCAACTCTGATATTTCTGTATTTATTTCAGTTTTCTTAATTTGAAATCTACTAATTGGAGAAAGTGAGGATGCTAAAAATATAACACATTTTTCAGGCCATTGGGCTGGAGATGCCCAAATTGTTATTTTTAATCCCTAGCTCTTGAAGAGAACCAAAGGCATCATAAGCATATTAACTTGCTCATAAATTGGATTTTAGTGAGGCAGAGCTGCATAGTCATCAGCCTTATTCTCTTCTCCAAAGTCATCCAAGTCCAATGCTAAGACAAAGATCAAGATGACTGACAATGACTACTGGGTTTGTATCCCAAAGAGATCATAAAAGAGGGAGAAGGACCCATGTATGCAAAAATGTTTGGGGCAGCCTTGTTTTGTAGTGGCAAAAAACTGGAAGCTGAGTAGATGCCCATTAGTTGAAGAATGGCTGAACAAGTTATCACATATGAAGGTAATGGAATATTATTATTCTGTAAGAAATGATGAATGGGCTGATTTTAAAAAGTCCTAGAAAGACTTACACAGACTGATGCTGAGTGAAATGAGCAGAACCAGCCAAATATTGTACATAGGATTGTTCAATGATCAATTATGACAGACTTGCTTCTCCTTAGCGATTAAGTGATCCAAGGCAATCTCATCAAACTTGGGATAGAAAATGTCACCCACCTCCAGAAAGAGAACTTTGGAGACTGAATATAAATCAATACATGTTATGTTCACTTTTTTCTCTTTTTATTCTGTTTTTTTCCTGTTTTTTCCCATAGTTCTGATTTTTCTCTTTCAACATGATTCATAAGGATGTAAAGAAAATGGATGCATTTTATAACTCCCCAAATGTTTTCTACATGTAAGGTGGAAAAATAAAAATTAAAAATAAAGATGACTGGCAATGGCCTGAGATGCAGTGGTTAGAAAAAAAAAAACATGTTCAACATGTTCCTTGATCTTTTTAGATTAAAGTCTTTCTTAGACCTCAGTTTGTCTGAAGCAATTTAATAATCCATTTAATGACCAAGGGTTAGGTCAGAATTCAGACAAAAGATGGAATGGATCCTAAACCTGGGAAAACTGAAAGGCTTATATGCTTTTCCCCCCTAAAAATCAGATTCAATATTCCTCTTTATTCAAAAATGAGGCAGCTTGGTATAGTTGAGAGGGCATTTGAATTAGAGTAAAGAAAGACTGAGATTTCAATCCTGTGTCTGACACTTATTAGCTATGTGACCCCAAGCACATTCTTTAATCTCTCTGAGTCTCAGTTTCCTCTCTATAAAATATGAATGATAACACTTGCTATGTGGGCCTCACAGGGATGATCTGAGGATCAGAAGAGATAATGGTGGGCATGATTGCTGAGTTACAGTAATTGCTAAACTCAGTCAGATTAAGTAGATGGTAGAGCTAAGGAGTAAAAGGATTCCAGGAAAGGTTGGAAATATACACAAGTGGGAGATAAAATGCCATTCAGTGTGGTTAGTTATATAACATGTGGAGGGAAGCAAAGCATACGGAGTAAATACTGGAAAAGAAGGAAGGATTATGAAGAACTCTGTCTTGTTCATACAACAATTAACATATTGTTTTTAGTTCTGAATACCACATTTTTGCTGCTATTCAGTCCTTTTCAGTCACTTCAGACTCTTCATGACCCCATTTAGGGTTTTGTTGGCAAAGATACTAGTGTGATTTGCCATTTCCTTTTCCAGCTTATTTTACAGATGAAGAAACTAAGGCAAACAGGGTTAAATCACTTTCCCTGGGTCATCCAGGTAATAAATGTCAGAGCTGAATTCAGAAAAATGTCTTCCTGATTCCAGGTCCAGAACTGCACAAGAATCTGCACAAGGTAAAAAAAAATCCTGTTGTAAGTGGGACAAAAATTTTACAATTACAATGATCCAAAATAGAAATGTGTAACTTTAGGAAGAAGTTGATATCATGAGAAGTCTTTAAATAGAGGCTGGATGACCAGTTCTCTAACTTAAAATTGTAGTATTGAGGCACAAGTGAAACTAGAAGACATCTAAGGTCCTAACTCAGCTTTATTATTTTTTTAAGGAAAAAAATATTGCTATAATTTGAACCATTCAAAAGTGGAATTGGCTGCCCTAGGTTGTAGTTCCCTCTGAGGATTTTCCAAGTTGATGAAGGATGACCATGTGTCAAGGATATTTTAGAAGGAATTTCTAGTCATTGACATTATTTCCAGTTACGTGATTGGTTCTTATTTATGTATGAAAATACCATATAAATGTTGGTTAGTTACTATCAAAAGTATGAAAAGCTTAGTTTCACTCTTAAAATTGGAAGGTAAATTTATTTAGGTATTTATTATTTGAAAGAATTTTTATTTTATTTTATTTTTGACTGGAAAAGACAAAAAAATCTGTGGAAAAAATAAATCCTAGAACACAAATTCTTGATATATTTCTCTTCCCCAAAGAAATATCCATGGCTTTGGTGTCACAGTAAAGACCCTTAGTACATAATTTTTTTCAGAAGATCAGTTATTAGGAACTATAGCAGAGAAGCAATGTAGATAAATTGTCTGTCTGTACTTAACTGTTGTAATTAATGGGTGCTGCATCAACCTCTCATTTTAAACTTTGTTTTCTTACTAATAAAAAACAAGGATTTGTGTCCACCAGATTTTACAAATAATTTAGTTCTTAAAGGAATGGAAAGAAATTCTATTGTACATGGTGAACCAGCACAAAAGAAAAGAAGAATAAGACAAAAGAAATGCTCATTGCTGATCATGAAAATTAGCTTACAATTCCTTAATCTGAATGAACAGTTGTAAGTATTGAAACACACACACACACACACACACACACACACACACACACACACACACATTTACTTTTTGTTATTGTCTGGGAGTCACTAGCTATCTACTTGAAAAAGGTACATGTTTTAACTTTAAGAGCACGTTAGGGCCAATGCTTAATTCCAATTTCTGTATTGAAACAATTGTTTAAAAGTGGAGTGGAATTATGTTTATTTGTGACCTTTTATACCAGGACCAGGAGTGAGATAAATTTAGAAAAAATTAAGTAAAAAGTGCCTAATTTTCTATACTTATAGAAACTTTCTATACTTATACTCAGAGACAACCTGAGCTCTTTTTTTTTCTTTTTTTCTTTTCTTTTCTTTTTTTTTTTTACTGGCAAGGATGCTGTGACCTTTATATACATTCATATGCATGTGTCTATATATGTATGTATGTATATATATATATGTATATATATCTTAATAATGTCACATGTATAGTTGGCTGCAGGGTTTATTATTGAAGTTACATATCCATTTCTGAGTCTTGTACTTTTCCCTCTATCACATCATCTTGTCTTCTCATTATTATTTTTTCCTCTTTTTTTCTCCAATGGATTCAGTTTTATTGTACAAAGAATAGCAGAATTAACATGTTTCCAAAATTCAATTATTTATAAGCCAAATATCTGGAATTTGATATATATTTTCCCATAGAAACAATGCTTTAAGTAGTGGAAATGTCCACCAGTCCCTCTGCTGAGCCCATAAATGTCTCTTTGACTTATTAAGTCAATTGCCAAACAATGAGAGTGCATTAAAAACATGATTCTGTTTATTTATTTATATTTATAATATTCTATTTATAGAATTCCTATTTATAATACTGTAATTGCAGGTTAGTTTATTCCAGATTTTTACCCAGAATTCTAGTTATCAGAAGCTTGAATCCCCTGATTACTCTTTTCTGTACTAATTAAATTGACTGGTGGGGAGTGCATGGATATCTCAAGCAAAGGATTTGGTCACTGGGATCTGGGTCTTTATCTAATAGCAGCAATGGATTAGATTTTTAGTGTATAGTGAACAATGATGGGTGGGGAGAGAAACAATTTGGTTCTTCAGTGAATGCCATTAAATCTAATTCTTCTTCTGGAAGAGGACCATGACTTCAGGAAGATGATATCACTACTTTCAAAAAAATTGGGTTTAAGTGAAGGAAGGCTGTATAAAATAACCAGTATTACTTTTTCTTCTGGAACCATCTAGGTGCAATGGGAAGATATAGATCAGGAAAATTCTGCCCCAAAGGAATGCAAATTTTGATTTCAAGATATCTTGGGTCATAAGGGCTATTTGTCTTTATTTTTTTAAAAAGTAATTTATTATTATTTTTGCTGAGGCAATTAGGGTTAAATGACTTGCCCAGGGTCACACAGATACAGTTAAGTGTCTGAGACCACATTTGAACTTAGGTCCTCCTGACTGCAGGGCTAGTGTTCTATCCACTGTGCCACCTAACTGCCCCAGAATTAATTTATTTTAATGCACATTACTTTATGAATCATTTGGGAGAAAAAAAATGGAACAAAAGAGAAAAACCATGGTAGGAAAAAAAAACATAAAAAAAGAAGTGAACATAGCATGTGTTGATTTATATTTAAACTCTATAGTTCTTTTTCTGGATGTACATGAAATTTTCTGTCCAAAGTCTATTGGGATTGCCTTGGATCACTGAACCACTGAGAAGAACCAAGTCCTTCATAGTTAATCATTGCACATTCTTGCTGTTATTGCGTACAATGTATTCCTGGTTTTTGTTGTTTCCCTCAGCATCAATTAGTGTAAATCTTTCCAGGCCTTTCTAAATTCAGATTGTTCATCATTTTTTTATAGAACAATAATATTCCATTACCTTTATATATTTTTTCAGCTTATTCAGCCATTCCACAGTTCATGGGCATCTACTCATTTTCTAGTTTTTTGCCACAACAAAAAGAGCTGTTACAAATATTTTAGCACACATGGGTCCTTTCCCCTCCTTTATGATTTTCTTGGGATATAGACCCAGTAGTGGCACTGCTGAGTCAAAGGGTATATGAAGTTTGATACCTTTTGGGCATAGTTCCAGATTGCTCTCCTGAATGATTGGATCATTTCACAACTCTACCAACAATATAGAGTGTCCCAGTTTTCCCATATCCACTTCAACATTTATCATTATCTTTTTTTTTTTGCCATCTTAGCCAATCTGAGAGGTATGAAATAGGATCTCAGAGTTGTTTTAATTTGCATTTCTCTAATCAATAGTGATTTACAGAATTTTTTCTTATGACTATAGATGTTTTTAATTTTGTCATCTGAAAATTGTCTATTCATATTCTTTGACATTTATCAATTGGAGAATAATTTGTAATTTTATAAATTTGACACAGTTCTATATACATTTTAGAAATGAGACCTTTAACAGAAATACTGGCTATAAAGATTTTTTTCTTAGCTTTGCACTTCCCTTTTAATCTTGTTTCTGTTGGTCTTCTTTGTCCAAAACCATTTTAATTTAATATAATAAAAATTGTCCATTTTGCTTTTCATAATATTCTCTAGTTTTTCTTTGTTATAAATTTCCTCCCTTTTCCCAAAGACCCGATAGGTAAATTATCCCTTGCTTTTCTAATTTGTTTATAGTGTCATCCTTTATACCTAAATCATGTACCAATTTGATTTTATTTTGTTATGAAGTGTTTTTTCATAAAACCAAATTTTTGATGGGCTTATGATGAGTTTGTGAAATATTATTTTCCAGTTTTTCCCATCAATTTTTGTGAAATACTGAGTTCTTATTCCAGAACCTGGAGTTTGGGGGTTTATCAAATACTAGCTTACTACAGGCCTTGATTATTGTGTCATGTGTATCTAATCTGTTCCACTGATCTACCACTCTATTTCTTACCCACTACCAAATGGTTTTGATGACTGATGTTTTATAATATATAGTTTTAGGTTTTGTATTGCTCATCTACCATCATTTGCATTTTTATATTAATTCCCTTGATATTCTTGACCTTTTGTTCTTTCAGATGAATTTTCTTATTTTTTAGTTATTATGGCACTAAAAAAAATTGATCAACTTAGGTGGAATTGTCATTTTTATTAAAATAGCTCAGCCTACCCAAAAACAATTGATATTTTCCCAATTGTTCAGATTTTACTTTATTTGTGTGAGAAGTGTTTTGAAATTGTGTTCATATAGTTCTTGGATTTAACTTGGCATGTAGAAATCCAAGTATTGTATTTTTTTCTGCAGTTATTTTAAATGGGAGTTCTCTTTCTATATCTTGCTGATGGGCTTTGTCAATAATACATAGAAATTCTGATGATTAATGTAGGTTTATTTTATATTCTCTAACTTTGTTAAAGCTGTGAATTGTTTCAAGCAGGTTTTTGGATGATTTTATAGAATTCTCTTAGTATATCATATCATCTGCAAAGAGTGATAGTTTTATTTCTGCATTGACTATTCTAATTCCTTTATTTTTTTTTCTTATTGCTAAAGTCAACATTTCTAGTACAATGTCAAATAATAGTGGTGATAATGGATATCTTTGTTTCACCCCTGATCTTATTGGGAAAGTGTGCTGCTTCTCTCCATTACAAATAATACTTGTTGTTGATTGTTGATAGATACTGCTTATTATTTTAAGGAAAGCTCCTTTTATCCCTGTGCTCTCTGGTATTTTTAATAGGAATGGGTGCTGTCTTTTGTCAAAAAAATTTTCTGCATCTATTGAGACTATCATATAATTTCTGTAGGCTTTGTTATTGATATGGTTGGTTATGATAATAGTTTTCCTGATAATGAAGCAGCACTGAATTTCTGGTATAAATTGCATTTGCTCATAGTATATTATTCTGCCGATAAATTGCTGTAATCTCTTTACTAAGATTTTATTTAAATTTTTGCACCAATATTCATTAGGGAGATTGCTCTCTAATTTTCTTTCTCTGTTTTGGCTCTTTCTAGTTTAGGTATCAGTACCATATTTGTGTCATATAAGGAATTTGGCAGTACTCCGTCTTTACCTATTTTTCCAAATAATCTACATAACATTGAAATTAATTGTTCTTTAAATGTTTGATAGCATTCATTTGTGAATTCATCTAGCCCTGGAGATTTTTTTTTCCTTAGAGAATTCATTAATGGCTGATTCAATTTCTTTTTCTAAAATGGGACTATTTAAGTAATTTATTTCCTCTTCTGTTAATCTTGGTAATTTATATTTTTGTAAATATTCATCCATTTTGGTTAGATTGTTGGATTTGCTGCCATAAATAAATAAATAAAATATCTCCTAGTTATTGCTTTAATTTTTTTTTTCTTTGGTGGTTAGCTGGTGATTTGGTTGTTTTTCTTTCCTTTTTTCTAATCAAATTAAACAAAGGTTTATCTATTTTGTTGTTTTTTTCCATAAGACCATTTCTTAATCTTATAAATTTCTTCAATAGTTTTCTTAATTTCAATTTTATTAATCTCTCCTTTGATTTTCAGAATTTCTAATTTGGTATTTAATTGCTTTTTAAAAATTTGTTCTTTTTCTAATATTTTTAGTTGCATGCCCAATTCATTGATCTCCTCTTTCTCTATTTTATTCATGTAGCTATTTAGAGATATAAAAAATCCCCTATGAACTGCTTTGGTTGCATCCCATTTGTTTTAGTATGTTGTCTCATTATTATCATTCTCTTGGATGAAATTTTGAATTGTTTCTGTGATGTGTTGTTTGGACCACTTATTTTCTAGAATTCGATTATTTAATTTCCACTTGGTTTTTAGTCAACCTTCCCTGCCTTTTAATTGAATATAATTTTTATTGCATTGTTGTTGAAAAGGAAGCATTTCCTATTTCTGCCTTTCTGCATCCCACCATCCTGCCTTCTTACTATTAAAAAAAAGAAAGACAAAAGAAAACATATTTCTATTTCCCTTTGGCTTCATCAAAGCACCAGGATTTCCTTTTTTTGTAAATACTGACAATTAGTCTCTATAGAGAAGCTACTATCTGTGGCATATTAGGGAAATAACAAATTGTGTTTACTTGTATCTTTTAAAACAAAACAAAACAAACAACCCTCCCCAATTATTTTCCTCTTCCCTTCTCCTTTTTCCCTTTGCTTTAGCATTTTCATTAGTGCAGTTGCTTATGGCATACAATAGGAATGGAATATTTACTCTGGATAACTCAGAAAAATATCATGGTATTACAGATTTAGAAATACAAATGATTTCAAACCCCTTCTCATTTTATAAATGAGAAAATTGAAGCTAAGAGAAATTAAGCTACCCTCCTATAGTTACTAAGCTGTTAATTGTCAGTGGCAGGATGGGAAATGGAATCTTTTTGATTCTATGTCTAGCACTCTTTAACATTTCATTAAAGAATGGATGTGGAATGTAAAGATTAAGCATAATGTATGGAAAGTAGGGATAGAGTTAAAGGTAGGGGAATAGGAAGCATGGGTAAATCAAGATGTCTTTCTGCTATATTATTGCCTTGTTGGGAACTTGCATAGGGAAAAGTATTAGGTGCCTGGGGTCCTGAAGGGCAAGCAGAATGAGTCTAGATATTGTTTATATCGCAAAAGGGAGGGTTTCTCTCCAATGATTAGTAGCAGATAATAATGCTGGCTTTTCTGTTGGGTATTTGAATAGCCTGATGAATGAAGATTCTAGTTGTTGTTTGACTGGAGTGTATTTCTTGCAGTGGGGAGAGCTTTAGGATGAGAGTGAAGGCAGGAAGAATTAGGCAAGAAATTTTCTAGAGACTGTGTAGTAAATTTTAATGCCCATACCAGCATGGTTAGATTCTGGTATCCATTTCTTGTGTCATAAGTGTGTATATAGGGCAGCTATACCATTTATATAATATACATCAGAAATAGGGAAGTAAACAATTATGGTTATGGTTAATTCAATTCAATTAATTACATTAACAAGCATTTATTAATTATGTGTTATGTATCAGGCATGATGCTGGAAATACAAGGAAAGATAAAAACAGTACCTGCTTTAAAGACGGATATATAGGTGGGGAGGAGAGGACAACATAAAAACAACATGTACATACAAGATGTATATAAGGTAAATTGGAGGAAATCTCAGAGAGAACGTGCTACTATTGAAGGGGGCTGAAAAAGGCCTTCCTATAGAAGGTAAAATATTAGTTGAAACTTGAAGGGAAGCCAGGTAAGTGAGATAGAAGTAAGGAGGGAGAGAATTTCAGCCATCAGGGACAGCTAGTAAAAAGGTATAGATCTAGGAGATGGAGTATATGCGGTTTCATGTATAAAAAACATCAAAGAGGCTAGTATCTCTGGATCTTAGAGTACCTGGAGGGGATTAACATGTAAGAGGATTGAAAAGGTAGGTAGGGGCCAGTTTATTAAATGCTTGCTATAAGTTAGACACTGTGCTAGAGCCTGGGAATTCAAAGACAAAAATAAAATAGTTCCTGTTCTCAAAGAACACACATTCTGGTCAGATCTATTTCAGCAGTTTTGAACTGAATGGTATTAGCTGATTTGCTTCCAGTTTCCTTTTCCTAGACAGGACAGGGCTATAGGGTCCTTGGCACTGCAATAAAATTTCTGTTTTGTTTTTAAATTATCTTGAAGATTTATTTAGCAGAATACAGATATTTGAGGATAAAACTTCTCATTATATAAAAATCCATCTGCCATTTGCTTCCATGAAGTCATACAGAAAGATCCCATATACATTAAAATATTTATAAAAGCACTTTTTGTATTGGCAAAAAACTGGAAACAGAGTTGATGTTCATTGACTGGGGAATGACCAAACAAATCATGGTACATGACTTTAATGGAATATTATTATACTGTTGTTTGTTCTTCATTCTTGAAGAGAATCATGATATTAGGCAGGCAATGCCATGACATACAAGTAAATTGAATTTAAATGAGGGAAGGCTGTGCAAAATCACCTGAGTGAGTCACTTTCCATTCCACAGTCATCTGGGTCCAGGGGCAAGATATATATCAGGACACTGGAGATGGTCTTGGATGCAATGGGAGATCCTGGCCTTTTTAAACTAAGATCTTCAGCAGGTCTCAGTTTGACTGAGGCTGCACCCATTCAGTGATTCAGGATAGGTAGAAATTAAGGCATAAAATCTCTCCTCTTTTACCCGGTCCCACCCCCCCACCCCACAAAAAAAATGTAAATCAATCAATTAATCAATCTGGAAGGGGAAGACTGTCAGGTTTTCTGGTCATGGCAGAAATTATTGCTATTTACATTCAATCTGAGTCATTCAGGATCCAAACAGTGACCAAATGGGTCTTGGCCTGGGGCATGAGAAAAATAGAGAAGAAAAAATAAGAAAGAAACTTGGGAAAATTTAGGTGAAACAAAACAAATTGAATTAACTAGAATCAGGAAAACTATATACATAACTACAATAATATAAATAGAAAGAATAACAATAAAACTGAATATTGTGAAATATAGTTACTTAGTTTGGGCTGAAAGAAAAAATATGAAAACATACATTGGAAGAGATAAAGGCTATGGGTGTGGAACATATATAATGTCTGGTTAAAAATGTGTTAGTTGATTTTGCTGAACATTCCCCCCTACTTTTCTTTATTGTTTATTATCAGGAGTGGTTTTTAGTGAGAATTGGTTGGGAGGTGGTGGAGAAAGAGATATATTCAGTAATATAAGTGATATTAAAACAACATATATTAATAAAATTTTATTTAAAATATCCAGTGAAAGGATTATTCCACACATAATATTCAACACTGAAAGAGTTGCTGACAGTGCTACTGTGATTGTCCTTTATAAAATAAAGACATTGAAAGTCTGCTCTTTGTGTTGTTTTAGCTCTTTCAGTGCTATATTTACAAAGCTCCCACACACTGAACAGAACAATCTGCTTCATTATGACAATGCATCAGACAATTAAAGGGTCTGTTTTCAGCATGGTGTCCAGGGAATTAAGCACATGACTTGTATTAGGAAGTAATAGCAATTGAACATTTCATTCCCTGCACAGTGCTGAAAATGAATCCTATGCTATATAATATATGCCAGCACAAAATGATATGATACAAGACATATCAATAGAAAAGGACTTTAAAGATTAGGATGCAATTCCTGTGCAAAAGAATTGGCAATAGTGCCCATTTTCTAGTAATGGGCCTGATCTATTTTTTTGCTTAAGTAGTAATAAGACAACTGCATGGTGATAAAGACTTCAGTCAAAACTGATCTCTGATATGTGCTACCTGTTAGAAATTGGCCATATGGTAGATTGATGGTTATAGGAAGAGCTGAAGTAGGGATTTCAGTTTGCTAGTGTACCCTGGGCCAAAGGACATTTAAATATCTATCTGAAGATTTGTACTTTGAACTTCTCAATTTTTTTTTAAATATTCTGGAAAGAAGGAAGAGGGGAGAAGGAGGGGGCAGAGGGAGAGAGAAAAAGAGAGAGAGAGAGAGAGAGAGAGAGAGAGAGAGAGAGAGAGAGAGA
>JAJPUD010001451.1:232716-267605 GCA_023553655.1 Myrmecobius fasciatus
GAGAAATATGACATAGATATCTCAGTCTTTGATTTTGGAATCATCTTAACTCTTCCTCTTCTTCATCCCTTGTATCCAATCACTTACCATATTTCATACCACCCTTCAAATCCATCTCTTTCTCTCTATTCATATTCATATAGTTTTTGTCATATAGACTGCTGCTAGATTCAATCTCTCAGCTACCTGAAAAATTCTATGGGTTCAGAGTAGCAATGTTACAGGTTTCCCTTTGATTTGATGTATTTTAAAATGTTTTATAAAATTTATTTTGTAAGCTTACTATTGATAGAAAACATTTTTAGTTGTTTATAAATTACAATACAATTAAAAAATTACAAATGCCCATGATGAAACTATTTCAGAAATATTATATAACAGCATTTTATATGCTATTTAAAAATTAAGTCAGGCTAAAAAGATATGATTTGATGTTTTTGCCCTGTAGACTGGGAATGAGACTGCTCTATTCCTGAAGTCTGAGGTATACTGCTGTTGCCATTGGCTTCTGAACTTCCTTCTTTCTTGATATAATAATGGGGCTTTCACATAAGGGGATACCACTCCTATGCACAGGTTCTCATCTCAGTAGACCCTGGATCTGTGACCTGGAACTAGGTAATGAGTGACAAAGTCGCTGGCTATCACATATCCTCATCACAGTGTCTTGGAGTGTTATGATCTAGCATCTCTTCTTGTATTTGTGTGCAGCCTCCCTTTGGACCTTGCCGGGATGTTACCTGTATTGGGCTCCAAAGTCTGCAGATATGTTTGTCTCTTTATGCTGAGCAGGGCTGCATAAAATGATTCCCTATGACTTTTTCTGGGATTTCCTCTCTAGGATTTGGTCTGGTGCCTTTTCTAGATATATTTGGAGGAGTTTTGTGGAGGGGACTTGGCTATACTGTTTCCTATTATTTCATAGTCTTGGTTCTGCCTCAATACTTTGAATTTGAGGTAGTGATTGGAGACTCAGGTGAAGGTGTACAGCAGAAATATAGGCCCTGGATTTATGGGAATAGTTAAGGTTTGATCTATGAAGATTAAGGAGTTAATATAAAGACTAAAAGAAGTGAAAGATTATTAGGGAATAGATCTTTTTCTTCCTTTAGGGTTTCTAAAATAATTTTTGTTGTTTAGTTGTTTCAGTCTTTGTGACTCTATTTGGATTTTTCTTGGCAAATATACTGGAATGGCTTGCCATTTTCTTCTTCAGCTAATTTTACAGATGAAGAAACCAAGGCAAACAGGGTGAAGTGACTTGTTCAGGGTCACACAGCTAATAAGTATCAGGCTATATTTGAACTTAGGTCTTCCTGATTCTAGTCCTGAAGCTCACTGAGTCAAATAGTTCCAATAAAGAGGCATCATGATATAATGAATAGAGTTCTGGGCAGAAAGTCACAAAAGGTAAGATTCAGTTCCTACTGCTGACCTTCCTTACTAATTACATGATTCTGAGCAAATCATTTTGCCTCTATATACCTTATATGATCCTTTAAAATTTATCTTAATCTAGAATCCTAAATCACTGATGGGCTGCTATCTGCATTGGTGGAGGGAATTACCATTTTAGTGATTTACCACAAATTATTTACAGCTTCATTAGGCATTTGTGTCTTCAATGAGAATGAAAGGAGGGATGTTCTTGGTGGGGAAGAAGGATAAAATGTAACCACTTGCATATGATTTATAAGTTTTAATTTTGCACGTTTGTAAGCTTTTTTTTAAGTTTCAAGAAACTTTCTTAGTAGTTTAACACACAAATAGAAAAAAAAAATATTATGGCCAGCTCTTTGCTTTCTCAGATATCCCCTTCTGGCTCCTTGTGGAATGAATCAACAGATTGTAAAAAGTAAGAAAATAAAAAAAATATGGACAATATAGGCGTGCTTTGTTGCTCAGTCTTAATCTATTCCAATTCACCTATTATGTAACCTCATTCTACCAGCTTTCTGGCTAATATAGAGTACTCATTCTGTAGAGTATGTATTTTTTTTCCTGAGGCAATTGGGGTTAAGTGACTTGCCAAGGTCACACAGTTAAGTGTCTGAGACCAGATTTGAACTCAGGTCTTCCTGACTTCAGGGCTGGTGCTCTATCCACTGTGCCATCTAGCTGCCTCTAGACTGTGTATTTTTACAGGCTGTCGCCCAGCTTGAAATTCTCTCCCTTCTCCCACCCATCTCCAAACTTCCAAGGCTTCCTTCAAGACTTAACTAAAAATTCCACTTTCTACAAGAAGTCTTTGCCAATCCCCCTTAATGGTAGGGCCCTTCTTCCAAAATTACCTCCAAAATGTCCTTTATATATCTTGTTTGGACATTGTTTTTTGGTATTGTTACTTACAAGACTATGAGCTTCTTGAGAGTAAGGACCTTTCTTTTCATTATATTCCCTTTCTTACAGTGCCTGGCACAAACTAGTGCTTAATAACATATGCATGTTGATTGGATGAAAAGTTTGTCAAGGATGGTCTTCTCAGCAATAATTTAGAGCTACTTCTAATGATGAATTTGTGCAGAAAATTGTACAGAAGGGTCTGACCATAGGAACTGAAATCTAAGCCCCTTAAATCCTGTCTGATTATAGCAAGTGTGTCCAAATATACTTTGTTCTTTGTGTTTTTCTTCCTCCGATTCTTCATCTTTGGAATGGTGGAATAATAACTACTGTGTAGCAGTGTTCTCTGGGATTAATCATTGTTTTTCTCCAAGATGAAAAATAGTTTATAAGTGGTGCTAGCATTATTGTTGCTTTAATTTTAGCCACATACTGTGAATAATACAGATCATTAGAAAAGAAGTGTTTTTTTAAATCAGAAGTAGAAAATAACAAGACAGTGAAAATGTGTTGTTCTTTGCATAGTATGACAAAAAAGTGAATTTCTATCACACTTCTCTGTGGGAAAAAAACACTATGTTGAAAGCAAGGCTATTTTCTTGACAAACTTTTCTGTCAGTGATTAGAAAAGTATGAGAGGTGGGGAGAAGTGATGGGATTGTATAGTCTGAGCTATTTTGCCCATAGGAAGGGCTGATAGAAGATTGATGAATAGGAACCTGAAGCTCCTATAATTAGTGCCTGTGAAACTCAAGGAAGCAATCCAAACCCAGAAAAGTTCTAAATATGCCTAAAGTTACATGCCCCTACTTTCAGAAACAGATATTGGGGGTCCTGAGTGGTTGGTGATGTCATTCATTTCAGATTCACATAATCATAGAATCTCAGAATTTGGAGACCAGATTATCATCTAAGTCCAGTGGTTCTCAAATTTTTGTTCTCAGTTTCTTTATACTATTAAAATAATTGAAAATCTGTCCTAAGAGTTTTTGCTTATGTGAGTTATATTTATAAATATTTATCATAATAGAAATAAAAAACTAAATTTCAATTTGTAGACCTTCTGAAAGGATTTCAGAGGCCCCTAAGATTCTCTGGACCACACTTTGAGAACCACTGACCTAGTTCATTATGTATCCTAAGAAGACGCTTTTCTGACCTATACACAATAGGCAGTCATCCAGTCTTTGACAGAACAATTTAGCCTACTCCTTCACGAGGTAGCCTGTTCTACTTTTGGTGGTTCTAATTGTTGGGCATCTTTCTGAAAGATTCTAAGAAAAATAATAAAATTGGTTTAAATTAAGAAGAAAGAATGTACTCCCCACTTCAAGAAATTACAAAAGAGTTTTTAAATGCAATAGAAAAATCAGAAAAAGCCTAACTGCTTTTATGCTGCTTCTGATTTCTTAGACTTATATTCAAGGCTCTCTGTGAACTATCCTATTTTACACTCCTGTCAATATAACAGCTAGTCTGAACTTTTTCCTGTTTTGTAAGAATGAATTGTTCTTTTTAATCTTTGTTCATACCCTCTGTTCCTTACTTTTGCCTTTTGAAATCCCATCCAATTCTTTAATGTCTAGCAAACATGCTATTTCTTCTCTGAAAGATATCAGGCTCTCTTCAGGGGAGAGAAATCTTTCACTCTTCTGAATTCTTATAATCCTTTGTTTATATCTCTCTATATAGCTATTTATTATATTCTACTTTTATTATTGACATGAATGCTTTATCTCTTTTACTAAGTTAGAGAATCCCTAAAGTAGGAGATGTTTCTTTTCAAGGTTCTTGAAGGCCGGCACTTGAATTTTTGTCTTTTTAATTCTAGCAAAATGTCTGGCACACAGTAGGTGGTTAATAAAAGTCTGCTGATTGATTCATCCCTCTAGTCTCTCTGATGTCTACCATAGGATCCTACTTGTAGTAGGAGCCCAGTGAATGTTCTCCAAAGAGCCAATCAATAAACAACTTGATTCAACATCCTTGTGTTCTTAAGGATTTGGGGATACTTTAATATTATTAAATGTGCTTTCATTGATTTCTAAACCTACAGGGTCATGCCTATTGACCCTGTGACATTTCTAACTTCTTTATAGCCATGTGAAATTGAAGCATGAAGGGTAAGTCTATCTAGAGTACATGCTGTTCAGCTGTGCTAATTACTGTTATAGAATTCAATGATCAAAAAATAGAATTCTAGACCTTTTATAGAAGATTAAGCCTTTTTCACAAGACTGCTTTGGCTTTTAAGATTATGGAGGGGGACTAGTAAAGGAAGTTAAAAAAAAGAATTGTGATTTTTGTGAGATTGCACATTACAATTTTTCCTATTTATAAAATGACTAGACAGTAGAGCTACTTTATTTCTTTATGCAAGTGCTTTGTATTCATGATTCCCTTGAGGATTAAGCAGCTTGAAAGTCCATCACATTGCAATAAAAATAGGAGCATACTTGCTGAAACATGCTACACATACATGTTGTATGTATCATTAATAATAATAATGATAGAGACTGTGTCATAGTAACCAGGGAGACATGTTTGGAGTCAGGACTTCAAATCTCACCCCTGACTGAGTGGTTGTTATCTATGTTGGTCACTTGACGTCTCAGGAAATTAAGTAATTATTTAAAACTGTAAGTTGGAGAGGAGTTACCACTATGCACTAGCTGAGTGAATTTCCTTCCTGGGAAATACCTGCACCAGTAAAATCATAGACTAAATCTTTTTATAAATAATAATAACAATGTAACAACATTAATTATTGATGCTTGCAATTTTTGTGGTATTCAAAGTACTTTATGTATTTTATCTAATTTAACCTTCACAAAAACCCTTTGAGGTAGTCATTATTATCTTCATTTTTGATATTAGATAATTTATTAAGGATTAGAGTTAATAATTATCCAAGGTAAGAATCACACCCAGTTTTCCTGACTCCAGGTTTAATTTTCTAGCTACTATATTATACTGCTACTTTCTTCTTTATTAACAACTAAAACTATGTTTGCTAATAATGTATTAATTATTTATGTATACTTTTATGTATTTGTTTATATCATAACATAATTATGATACACATACTAATACATTATATAATTTATATTATAAAATTAACAACATATAAAATTATGCATATACATTATATATTATAAAAATAACATTTATATTATAATTTACATAGCATATATACTTTTATAATAGTATAAAAAGTGTCCTGATATCATTAGTGATGAAAAGTTACGTAAAGTTTCGGGTGCATTGCTCATGTATCACACAAAATGAGAAGTTATTTCTGTGTTCTGATTCTTATATAGTCCTTTCCCATTCTAGAAGTGTCAGGTTAGGTTAAAGCACAGATTTCAAGTGCTTGGTATATAGATCAGTATAGGTCACCTGGTTTATATTTGTTGGTAAAGAAATTGATATCTGGATTGATGAAAGCAACAGTTAGTCACAGTGGGTAGGCACTGGGAAGGACAAAACTCAAAATGATAAAAAAGTAACCTTGATGTCAGTGCTTCTGTTCTAACTCACCTATGCCAACTAGGCTACAGGTAATAGCACTATGTTGTTACCTATGGTAACATCATTATGGGTGATAGATGGGAAATTGCTAGGCATATTGATAGCACTCAAATTAGTAGAAATTACAAGTACCATAGGAAGGCTCCTTCCATATGATGTGTTTTGATTACCAAAATATCCTACTTAGTTGCCTGACCAAGAGTCCTGGATCTTATTTTGCAGAGGAAAAAATAAATGATTATCTGAACGGAGTTCTTTCCAGCTCTTTGCAATGATATTCCCCCCATCTTTAGAAGTACTTTAAGACTGGATATAGGAGAGAGATGGAACAGCTAGGTGGAGCAGTGAATAGAAACTTGGATTCAGGAAGATTCATAATCTTGAGATCAAATCTGGCTTCAGACATGTACTAGCTGTGTGACCCTAGGCTGAGACCTGTTTACTTCAGTTTCTCCTCTGTAGAATGAGCTGGTGAAGGAAATAGCAAACTATTCTAGAATTTTTGTCAAAAAAGCCCCCGAATAAGTTCACGAAGAATATGAAATGATTGGAAGGGAATTATTATTAACAACAATAGGAGAATTGAGAATGAATTACATTAGGTTTGTCCACATGAATGATAGAATTTCTGCTGTGGTTTGCATATTTTTTATGTCTGAACAACTTACCTCATTCTTTTAGAATAGTCTGTAGTTTAGGCACTATTAAATTAGATATGATTAGAACCAAATGGATGCTTTGACCCACAGAACACTGACTAATGAATGGATATTATCCTTGAGGCAGGGCTGGAGTAGAAAGCTGATTTTCTGTCAACAATTTTGTCAAAGGGTTGTTTATAGGCACAGATGGCATCTTTATCAAATTTTCAACTAACAAAAAATGGAAGGGATAGAAAAATATGATGCAACCTGATCTCCCCAAAGAAATGTGAGACATTTCATTTCCATATTAATGTGAGTGGGTTGAAGAAGATTAGTTAGGGGTTCTTGGAAAGAAGGGAGGCCATGGCTTACCAATGGTAATTCTTATCAGGCTTGTCATAGTTGCTTCCTAAAAGGTGTAGCTTATAGACTCTATATCAGACACATGTACTTATATGTAATAGAAAGTTATATTCTTGGACTGAATACATTCCTTCATACTTTTTATTACATATAGGTTATCTATGTTTTAAAAAACAATCAGTGGTTGTGTTTGTACCCCATTCACGTATCTAATGTCATCTTTCTAATGACTTGGGAAAATACCTGAGAAGAGTGGAAACTATCTCTATAGACCTTTCCTTGAAAAGACATCACCCTTTCAATGATGATTAAAATGTCAACCATTCTCAAATTCATTACCTGATTGTCTACTCAAAGATTCCATAATGGGCTTCTAAGAAATAACAATCAAGTTTAGAGCCTCAAGAGAGAAACTAAATATTCACTACAAAGGACCATTTAAAATTATTTATTTTAACATTCTTTAAAAATTTTTTTAAGGTTCAAATTTTCTCTCTTTCTTCCATAGCTTCCACATCTATTAAGAAGTTATGCAATATGATATCAATTATATATGTGAAATCATCCAAAATATATTTTTACAATGACCAGGGTGCAAAAAGAATAGCAAAAAAAAATAAAGTGAAAAAATATGCTTCAATATGTACTCGGACTTCATCAATTCTTTCTCTGAAAAAGAATAACATTTTTATCATAAGATCCTCAGAATTATCTTTGATCATTGTATTGCTCAGATAGCTAAGTCTTTTGCAATTGATCATTGTTAACAATATTGCTGTATTTATGTATGATGATCTCCTAGTACTGTTCACTTCACTGTGCATCAGTTCATGCAGGTCTTCTCAGGGTTTTCTGAAACCACTCCCTCATTATTTATTAAAGCACAATAGTACTCCATTAAATCAAATACTATAACTTAATATAAGTGACCATTGACTATAATTGATAACAAGGGATAGCAATAGGTACTGGACCTGTGATTTCATTGGTTTAAAGACTAAGAGAAGGAAGTTTCTTTTAAACAACCAGATTGGCACCTTCTCTGCAACTTAGAATATTAGCACCTAGAGAAATAAGAGAATAATGACTTCCTCAGAGTCACACAGCTAATATAAGTCAGAGTTGGAACTTGAACCCAGGCCTTATTGTCTGTGAGATTCACTATACTGACAATCTTTCCATGACTATTGATTAGAAAAAAAAAATGCTTTAGGTCATTGCTACTATTTTCTTTACAGGTAATTACACCTTGCTCATCTCAATTCCATCTTGTCTCTAATTAGCTCTAATTTAGTTCTAATTGTTAGGGATCCTGTCCTAATTAGTCCTGTTCAAAAGTAGAATGTGCTTGCCTCAGGGAGTTGTGAGTTATCCATTACAGGAAGTTTTCAAGAGTTGGCTGAGTGACCATTGGTTAAGGATGTTCATTAGATCAGATATTTACAGTAGAAGGGAGTCCAAAGCCCATTTCATCTAATAATTTTATTTTACAAATAAGAAAACTGAGGCTCAAAAGAGGATAAGTGATTTGCCCACTGCTATATAGGTAACAAGTTCCATAAATACTGTATCTCACAGCCTTTCCTGGTAGAGGGGACTCACATTTTAGCTATGATTTGGACAATATGTTGTCTGAGGTCCTTTTTCAAATAAAATCAACAATTCTATTGCCCTAGATGATGATTTAGTAGAATTTAATTCCATTTGAAAATTTAACTAATATTTATTTCTTAAAGATTTACTATGTGCAAGACTACATTAGATAGTAGGGATTCAAGGTAAAACACAACAAAACAATGAAATAAAAGTTTTTTTCTCCAGGAACTTAAAATCTATGGGAATTGAGTATCATTATACAACATGAATATAGGAAAATAAATGCAAAATAATTTGTGGCAACCTGCCTAGAGACTTAGATACACATTAGCATTATTTTCCCACCAAATTAAATCAACATATTCTAGGTTCGTGATAGTAGGTTCAAAGTTTTCAGAGCCTTGTGGTTGTAAAGATGAGCAGAAATTTTGTATGGGCAGGAAAAGCATTATCTATTGATTAGGTGTAATGCACTTATGGATTCTTAATGAAAAATAATTGTTGCTAACAGTTATCAAAATATTGATATTGGCTATAGCTAGAGTACATATTTTCTAAAGTCTCTTCTTGCTGTATTTATATTTTATCTTTGGAATTCTTTAATTTGAAAGCTCTGATAAATGAATTTAATAAATACAAAGCTAAAAAATGAATGCCAATTAAAATGTTTTCTCAGTTGTTATTTTTCTTTCTAAATAGTTTTTTTTGTTTTGATTAACAACTGTTTGATGGATGAATAGAGAAGAAAATAGGTAGAATAACCACTTCCAAATACAAAAACTTAAGCCTCCATTCTTTCTCAAACCAGTCAAAGTATTTGCTTCCTCTTGCTGCCTTTTTCTTGACTTTACTTTTTTATGGTATAAACAAGTACCTGAAGAGAGGGAATAGTAGTCACATTTTCATACAAACCTTGGCCTACCCAGAGGAATAACCTATTGCATTACTTCCTTGGCTGGTAGGACTGTATTGTTTCCATATCCAGCACCAAATGAGCCAGTTACTGGGCTAAAAAGGCCAATCCTGTTTTTATGAGCTCTCAGAGTGAGCTCCATCAGTATCCATCCATTGTCCAATTGGTTTTTAAGATATTAGTGTGCCATTTTCCTTTCATAGGAAGGACCAAAAGAAAAAAGATTTATATTTAAGAGAAAAAAGTAGGAATTGGAAAAAAAAATGTTTTAGTTATCTCCATAATATTTGCTCAGATGTGTTGCCAATCTCTTGATTTCTGGGTTTTTCCCCCTAACCCTCACAGTTCTTTCTTTCTTTTTTTTTAATGAAATGGGAACACATAGGTCATGCATTTTCTCTACAGGTCTTATTCAATAATATGTCTTTATCTGTTACTTTTTCTAAGTTCTATCCAATTTTCTCTTACTTTTCAATGTGTTTTGTCCTCCCCAGCCACTTCTGTTTGATTACTGCCATTCCTACTCTGATTGTAATTCTCTGCTGATGAAATTAACCTTTTACTTCAAATAGCAGACTGTGTCCCAATGATAACCCATTTCATTGTATTTTGTCCCCATAGTTACTTATCATTCTTCTTTTCTATCTCCTGTTGTGAGTCATATTAAGAATTTCAGTTAAAAAAGGATGGTATTGACACTAAAATCTAGCTGCATAAATAAAAATTCTCTTCTTTTGGATATGCTTTGAGACTGACTGCTTAGTCGATTACATGTAAAATCTATTATAATACAACTTTGAAAGGATTTTGGACGTTTAAGAAATAGATAAGATACAGAAGCAGATTTTGGCTATGAAATCACAGTATTGCTGACGAAAATAGGAATTATTATCTTCTAATATTAAATGGAATAAGGGAGGCAGCATGCCATAGTGGATAGAAGCCATTAGTGTTCAGTTTCTCTTGAAACACTAGATGTGTTTTTTGGAGCCTCTCTACCTCTTTCCTCTTGACACCAAGAAAAAAAAAATCCATGCTTGTTTCCTCAGGACATTTAATAGAGACAAAATTTCCAATAATCGTGTCCTCCTTATTCTTCAATTGGCAAGCATCATTTGACTACTTGTACCATCACAGTAAATGAGAAACATAGCTTGGACATCTGATAGACAGAATTCCTAAATTCAGGTGTCCACAATTTTAGTTTGTTTAAACAACCGTTAAAGGAATGTACATCAATACTTCCTGAATCTCAATTCTGACATTCTTTACTTGAAACCTCAGGACCTTCAGACCTTACTTTTTTCTCAAATAAAACAAAAAAAGGCCACATGTGATAGCAATGTTCACAGATTGTTTTCTCATATAGGAGATGCCAGGATGCAGCTGTCCGTTTTGGCTGAGAGAGAATAAAGTCTGCTTGCTCTCAATTATTCAAGTCCATTTATGTACCTGATGCCAATTTGGGTATTTTTCTATTTACTTTTTTTTCTCTCCCCCCTTGCTTCTGAAATAAGAGTCTTAGGTTGAATAATATTATTCCTAGGCGACTGTGGACAGTCAGCCTTGAGGTTTTGAAGTGGGGGCTTCTCATGCTTTAAGAGTAAGCAAAAGCCCAGTAACTGGCCCTGACTCTCCTTTTTTGCATAATCCATTCTCTATACAGCCTGCTCTAGAGATGTCAGGTTCTAAAGATCTCCTTCCCTAAGGAGACTGATTTCCTGAAGCAGACTTCTCTGCACCTGGGTGATTTTACTGGCTACAATCTGCTCACTCGCAACACATAAACTAGGAAAGCTGTCAGCGATTGAGTGGGCTGATGTAGCCCCTGGCTGCTAGTACAGTCACTGCTGTTAGTGCGTACTCACAGCACTAGTCATCACCTCTTCTCTTTCAGCTGAGCTATTTATTTTATTTTATTATTTATTTATTTATTCTTTCTAACCCCTGAAGCCCTGAGTGCTGATTGCGACAACTGATTGCCTTGGTTAGCCGAGTGAACTATAAAATAACTGAGTCTCAGGTCTGGCTAGCTGCGTGCATAAATACACTGTCTGTCACACCAGCCAGTTCTTGCCTGTGGCTAAGTCAGCTGAACCATACAGAGACTTTTTTTTTCTTCCTTTCTCATTGATTTTTTTTTCTTTTTAAATTTCTGTGAAACCAGGAATGGGACACAGCAGGCTTGGAATGATGCCGGAATCCTAATGGGTCAGAAGAAAAGGCAGAAAATAAGAAGTACATTGACCCAATTTATTGGACAAAATGCACTAGAGGTGACAACACAAGCTACCAAGGTGTTTTCTCAGAGAAAGCTTTTCTGAGCATCAGATTTAGGACAATGAACTACAAATGGAACTGGTGGTCAAGGATTGAGGAAGCTCCTTTGAACTCAGTCTTGTAGCAAATATTCTATAGTATGAATCTCGATTTTATGTGCAGAATACTAGCCCGGCTATTTTTGTTGTTTCCCCCACTCTTTCCCCTCAGAAAATTGCCAAAGCCTACTGAATTAGTGGATTTTCTAGCTGCTCTCTTTGAATAAAATAACTTCAGAAGAAGAATTATTTATTCTATTCTGTATTTACATAAATGGTGATTCTGCATATAAATGTTCATTCGGAAGATACAATTTTTAAATCTTGCTTTTGGGCATAAGTAAAAATTTAAAAAGTTGTGTTGTAAGTAGAGATACACAGATAAAATCCTAGTTATTATCCAGCCTCTCTTACACAGACAACTTTGGTGCTGAGTATTTTCCATTAAAGAGATAGTTTTTAAAGTTCTGACCTGTCTCTTGACCCATCTCCACATAATTTATTCACATCTCTAAGCTGAAAAAAAGAACAAATGCTAAAAGTTTCTGAAGGGAAAATTAAATAAGGAATTCAAGTATATTTTTAACATGTGATTATATCTAGACATTTTATGATAACTCATATACATAGTACTTTAATATATTCTCAAAACAGTTTTGTAAGTTCATAATTGTAGTTCATATCTGTAAATGCCTTTAAGGTTTATAAAACACTTTTCCACCCACAGCCAGCTGAAGCAAGTATTATGGCCTCAATTTTGATTCTGGAGAATCTGAAGCTCTGAGAAGTTAAGCAATTTTACTGGTCACACAGTGAATGAGGGTCAGTGCTGGTATTCTCCACGAAAGACTTCTGACTTCACGTGTCAATGTTCTTTTGAATTTGACCTGAGCCCACCAGGGAATCAATCTTCTTTCTCTGCAAATTGGCATATTTAAGAAGAACATCACTTTTGAATGAGAATTGAGAGAAACAAGAATGAATATTTAAGTATTTTTCTCTTCCCATTCTCTGTCTCCTCAGTTCAATGGAGACTTGTCTCATTTTCCATTTCTGGTGCTAATTTTGTTCACTAGCCGCTTCAAGGCAACTTGGTTGGGTGCAGTGGAGAGATCACTGGGCCTGGAGTAAGGAAGGCCTGGGTTCAGATGTTATCTCATGAATTTACTAGGTGTGTGACACTGGGTAAGTTTCTTAATCTCTATCTCAGTTTTCTCAGCTATAAAATAGAGATAATAATGGTACCTACCTACTTTTCAGGATCATTGTGAAGAACAAATGAAATAATATTTATAAAGTTCTCAGGAACTAATAAGTGCTATATAAATATTAGCTATTGTTATTTTTATTAGTCCTAACATGTTGATGCTGAATATAGGCAATTTCCTTATTTGCATACCCTACCCTCAACTTAAATTACTCCTAATGATTTGTAATGTAATTTTGTGAGTTTTTGCCTAACTTTTTTTAGGATGTCTTCTTATTTCTTTCAGTCTTGTAGGGTTACAATTTGGACTGAATAGAAACAAGTGACTTGCTCTTGTCTTGATTCTGACCAAAGAAACAGTGGTGGGTGATGTGGAACTAAAGAGGAAGGGAACATTATATCAGAATTGTATGGAGAATTGTCATGCTACAGGAGTATATTCTCCTGAAATGATGCTGATATTATTTATTGGCAGACCAACAGAGTCAGAGACTATAATAGTGCTAATACAACTACTCTATTGTTCTTTTACCATTACAGAAGTGGTGTTTAGTCACAGTATTTTGAAAAGGAGAGAGTAATTAGTACTGTTTAATTAATCAGCAAGTATTTATTAAGTGTAAGATTCTGGCAATATGAGGACAGAAAGGAAATAGTCTCTATCTTCCAGGATTTTACATTCTATTAGCTTATATCATTCTGGCCAAAATGATCAACTTCCAGATGATTTGAATCAGTAATGAAAGAGGAATTTGAAGCTGAAATTAAAGGTATCTGAACCATAGAATGTTGGTCAAAGTTTCCTTTGCTCTTTTTTACTCTATACAACATTTAAAACTTCTTCAAACTATTGGATGGACAAGAAGGAGGCTTAATCATCAGCATGTGGATATTTGGTATTCTTTCTGATAAAGTTGAAATTTAAGAAAACATACCTGAGATGGAAGGAAGAGAACAAAGTGCAATGCAAAAGAATGATAGAAAACTGCCAAGAAACCTGCACCATAGATTGGTTGTAACAAGGAGTTTATAATCAGAGGGTTGCAACACGTGCTCATGACACACCTCAGTATGACCAAATTGAACTGATCTTCTCTGAAAAAAATCATATAACCATTTTCTTAGCCATCCAATCTCATTAGTTCTGTCATTCAACCTTCTCTCCTCACTTTATAAGTTTCTAAATCTTGTCAGTTTGTGTATGCAATATTTCTCGTAATTATGTCATTCCACTTTCACTACAGCCTCCTTAGTTTAAATCTACATTTATTTTTGTAGAGAATATGATAAAAGCCTTCTAACTGATCTTCTTGCCTCAAGAATCCCTCTTCTACTAGAGAGTCTCCTTATTATGACCATTTTAATATTCTTCCTAATGAACTATTCTTGCTATTCCTTCAATCAAAAACTTTCAGTGGCTTCCAGTTGCCTTCTAAAGGTATAGTTTGGGCTCACTCTCTTGAGAAATTGCCAGATTGAGACCCTAGAATTCAGCTTACAAGGAGGCAACCGTATTCTAATACTATGGCACATATACTTCTATCTGGCATGTTCCCTCAATATCAGTTGAATAGCTAATATCTCCTCAATGTCAACAAACAAGTCAACATCAATTTTATAAAGAAATATTCACTGAGAATGTATAGCAAGGACCAAAGTTAAAAAAAACATTCCCTCTTGCAAGTTCATTTTGCCCTCTGTACATTTAATCTCTCAGGAGAGTAGATTCAGAGTAGTCACTACAAAACATACTCTCAGTTTACTTCTGGTTGCGGCATCTAGCCAATGAGTGAGTAGTTCTTTCTCTTGATTGCAGAACACAATGTCTCAATCAGTGGTTTGATTAACTACTGTGTCGGCTCAAGCATATTGTTCCTTAGGTCTGGTTCAGATGTGGTCACTGCTACTAATAGTTCCAATTGCTGAGTGAATCTGCTGGTTTTTCCAACTTTTCATAGTTCACAGTGATGCAGTCTTGTCCATTCTGTCTCTGATATGTATTCAGCTAAGCTCAGGAAAGAATAAACAGAGTACAAAAGGAAAAAAAAATCACGTGTTCCTAACACGCATGGTACCCAGCTGGAGATCAGGCAAGTACAGTAGTGGCTGCCATTACATTTCTTCCTATCCAGAAGCCCACAGCATTTCTGATTCTTCACTTTATATTGCCAGAGAAAAAGAAGGTTCCTCCATTCAATCTCTTTGAATACACATTCAGTTCCAGGTCAACTGCCAATTAAAAGGCTTTTTTATCACTTGGCAAAAAAAAAAATAAGAAACCATCAGAGAATATCTATGACTGCTCTGAAGTTGGGAAGGCTGAATCTCTCCAAATCATACATTAATAGAAATAGGCTCACAAGTTTCCTGGTGAATTGGCGATAAGAAGAGAATATAGCTCATGCACTTTAGGTCAGGTCCCCATTGACTAGTTTCTCCATTAAAATGAATAAACTATGAAAATCTAGGTCTTGAATTTAACTACCTTTATAATCTGTCTCTAATTCATCTTTCTGTTCTTATCTCAATATTACCCTGCCCAAATTTTTTATTCCAGAACATCTGGACTATATTCTATCTTTTACTCTCATTCTAATCTCTTGTTTTTTGATTCAGTTGTGTATACTGTTACTCATTCTATTCAATTAGATAAACATATATTAAGCATGTACTCTGTGCAAAATATTGGGAATATAAGGAACAAATTGAAATATTCCTTGACTTTAAGGAGTTTGTATTCTATTGGGAGTAAACACAACATGTACAAAGTAAGAATAAAAAAGGATATATACAAAGAAATGCAAAAAAAAATTTCAGGAGGGAGAGGGCACTAACAACAACAGAATGAGGGAAAAAATCTTATGCTAGAAGTGGTTCTATGAGTTGGAGATAAAAGGAATAGAGAGAATTCTAGATATGTGCAAAACCATGGAATTAGAACATTAAATGCTATTTACAAGGAACAACTGATGAGCTGTTTCAGTAGAATGGACTTCTGACTAGAAAGCTTAGTGGGAGCCAAAGTAGAGAGTGCTATAAACACTAGATTAACGGTTTTTTTTTTTTCTTTTTGCTGAGGCAATTGGGGTTAAGTGACTTGCCCAGGGACACACAGGTAGGGAATGTTAAGTGTCTGAGAACAGATTTGAACTCAGGTTATCCTGACTTCAGGGCTGGTGCTCTATCCACTGTGCCATCTAGCTGCCCCAAGTATTTTGTTTTTTATTTTAGGGGCAGTAGGAAGACAATAATAATAGCTAGAAACTTAAGGTTGGCCATGCATTTTTATAGATGTTATCTATTATAATCTCATAATAACCCTGGAAGACAGGTGCTATTATTATCCTCATTTTTACAGATGAAGAAACTAAGGTAGATGAAGGTTAAGAGATTTGTACAGGGCAGCTAGGTGGCGCAGTGGTTAGAGCACCAGCCCTGAAGTCAGGAGGACCTGAGTTCAAATCTGGTCTCAGACACTTCCTAGCTGTGTGACCCTGGGCAAGTCACTTAACCCCAATTGCCTCAGCAAAAAAAAAAAAAAAAAAAAAGAGAGAGAGATTTATACCAAGTCACACAGGACATGAATTTGAACTGCTTTCCTGATTCCAGGCCCAGAATTCTATCCACTGGGCCACCTAGCTTTCTAGGTCCTTTTGAGTAGGGAAGTGACAAGGTAGAATTGGTGCTTTTAGAAGTATCAGTTTGATTGCAGGTTGGAGGATGAATAAGACACTGAAGAAAAGGAAAACTATTATAATAATTCAGACTAGAGATGAAGTTTCCTTCCTCACCTTAAGACTGAGGTAGGGAGCTACATGAGTTAGGATAAGAAATTAAATATTATAATTGTTGTATGATGAATAAAACTTGGCAATTAATTGAATATAGTAGAAGAATGAAAGGGAAGAGTTAAACAATCTCAAAGTAGTGAACTTGGATGCCCTCAACAGACATACGGAAATTTAGAGGAAGGTTGTATTACTTCTCTTTGTAGGAAGGAATGAGGATGTAAAAGAGAGAAAAGATTCATAGGCCCATACATGGTATCTTTACAACTTGATTATATCCAGCCTGAGCATGTAGTCTTCAAGTACTCAGGATTACTACCATACAAATGGAGGAACTAGAGGATTATTGTAGTGGCTAGAAAAACAATATGCATTCATCTCTTTATATGTAGTAGATAGGCATATTTCCAAGTGTATCATTAGTACATTCTTTTGGGGAGTTGCTCTTAAATATCATTGTTTAGAAGTCATACTATTTGAAAATCATTTCATGACTGAAATGATGCAATAACACCAATGATATATGAAGCAATGTGTGTAACCCTTGGAATATAAATAAAAATAAAGGGTGCAACTACATGGCAGAGTGAATAGAGCACCAGCCCTGAAGTCAGGAGGACCTGAGTTAAAATCTGCTCTCAAACACTTAACATTTACTAGCTATGTGATCTTAGGCAAGTCACTTAACCCCAAATTCCTCACAAAAAATAAAATACAAAAGAAGACAATTCCTCTTCTTAAGGATCTTGTAATATATGAAAGAAGATAACACACAAGAGGAAATTGAAAACCACAAGTGAAGGTGTGTGGGGGTAGAAAGGGGAGCTTTTGTAAATAGAGTCCCTGGAGCCCATTGCACTGCCCTCTGTCAGTACTGATGAGATATGAGTACCAGGCTGATTCTGTCTTTCAGGATAATGAGATTTCCCAATGATGAATTTCCTGAGGAAGGAAGGTGTGATGAAGAGGCACAAAGAAGTGTGGTAACAGTGGAGCTGGGATAAAATGGGCAAGTGCTTAGATTTTTGGATGTTTCTATTTGGGAAACTTCCAGCAGGTAGTTCTTAAATTTACCTTCATGATTTGTGTGGATAAGTAAGCTCTTCCTGGTTTCTCATTGCAACTTCTAAGTATATCAGAACTTTGTTGTTTTTATATTCTAGGTTTCCTGGTATGTTATTGCAGTTTGAAAACATTTTTAATCTTTGTATTTTATGCTTCAATGTTTGTCCTTCTCTCTCTGGAGTTTAAACAGACTCTCTTTCCATATCTTTTCAAAATCTCTTTTCTATTTGTTGAATATTGATCTCTGGGTCCTGTTTCCTATAGGACAGATGCCAACATTGCCATGGTTTGTGTAATGTTTGTTTGCCTGAAATGCCTTTGATAATGTCAAGAATGATGTCAGAATAGTCCTAGAAAGGGTTTTTGCTCCTTAAGTTGGATTCTTTTTGCCTCGCTGCTTGGGTTTAAGAAAAATAAATGCATTGGTCAAGAGAAAGACTTTTTTCTTCAAATAGTCCGTGGTGGTAGCATAATGTCATTAAAAAACGATCCTTAGAAACTATGTATCTCATCCTGGCAGTTTCATTATTGGTAATAATCTAGTTTTCAAAGGAACTGGCCATGCTCTTTCAAAACAAAAGCAAATGAAATAAAATCCCCAAATGATCAAGGCAATCTGTCTTTGAGTCTTAAGTATTCACATTCCATGACACTGGGCTGCCCATTTATTGCTTTAGATTTACTGGGTTTCTAATATATTGTTGATACCTATTGAAGACCTTAGCTTAAAAAAGCAAAGGTCTTCCACTGCATCCATGTCCATTTCCAGTCATCCTGATCCATATTTGACCACTGAACCCAGAGGGCTCTGGAGGGGAACATAAGGCAGGTGACCTTGCACAACCCTCCTTCATTTAAGTCTAATTCATTTGCATGTCCTGGCATCATCTACTTGATATTATGGTTCTCTTTGAGCACAAAGGACAAACAACAACAATACATTAAAATGACTACATCTGAATATCATAGGAAAGGCCATCAAAGAATGCATCTGGGCTGATGCTGCATGAAAATAGTAGATGGATTTAATGACTAATCCATTTTTCCTATTTGATTAGAGGTGGAAGACTTCTTAGAGATGTCTCCTTTCACTATTTTATGATTCACCATCTTTGAATCTTTCCAAACCAAAATACTCCTTTTCATCCACCTTTCTTTTACATGTGCAGCCTCCCTAATTAGAATTTAAGTTCCTTGAGGGCAAGGACTAACTCACTTTTTTATTTATATTCCTTTGGTGCTTGATATAGAAAAAAAGTACTAAATAAATGCTTTTAAAAATCCATTCATCCCTTTATTCCTTCACTGGGGAGCTGTACTTTGTGTTACATACATACTTCTGTACCTTGGAGGAATTGTTCACCATCTGTTTTTAAAAACTGTTATATTCAATTTAAAAGTATTTCACAATGTATAGAAATATATAAATTTTTAATAAAATAAAAAAACATGTTGGTATGGGAGCTGAAAACCTGTTTTAATCATTAGTAAGAAGAGTTGTTTTTGTGGTTAATAGGAAAACATATGTATTTTATGCAAGTCCTGGCTTCAAAAGACAAATCCTCCTTTTGACTGGAAAAGCAATATCACAGAGAAGTTATTCTAGGAAACAGGGGTATCCATTTTGTTAAGCTATGGTGAAGAGAAAAATAGAGCTCTGAATAAAAAGGACTTAAAAATACTGTGGGGTGTCAACTCCATAGGTGAATAAGGCCAAAGTTGACCTTGTAGCTCTTACTCCGGTGAGGAAGGCCATTATAGAACTTGATTTCCAAGAAGCTAGGGAAATTAGAATCACAAATTTCAGATGGAAGGGATCCCAGAGGTCACCTAACCCAAGTTGTACCTAAACAAGAATCCTTATTGCAACATCCCTGACAGTTGTAGTCTGACCAGGATAAGGAATAGGAAAACAACAACTTTTCCATATTTGTCATGCTGTGAAAGAAAATACAGAAAAAAAAAACAATGAAAAAATAAAGTAAAAAATAGTATATTTTGATCTATAGTCAAACTCTATCAGTTCTTTCACTGGACACGTAGGACATTTTTCATCATAAATCCTTTGGGGTTATAGATCTTTGAGTTGCTGAGAACAACTATATCATTTGTAGTTGATCATTGTACAACATTGTAGTTACTATGTACAATGTTCTTCTGATTCTGCACACTTTACTTTGTATCAATTAATATAAGAATTTCTAGGTTTTTCTGAAAGCATTCTACTCATCATTTTTAGAGACAATAGTATTTGATCAAAATCATATACTGTAACTTGTTCAGCCATTCCCCAATTGATAAGGATTCACCCCATTTGTAATTGTTTTCCACCACAAAAAGAGCTTTTATGAATACATATTAAAAAAAATCTCTTTGGGATACAGACCTAGTAGTAGTAATGCTGGGTCAGAGTTATGTGCAGTTTTATAGCTCTTTGGTCATAGTTCCTAATTGCTCTCTGGAATTATTACATTAATTCACAACTCCACCAACAATGCATTAATGTACCTCTTTCCACATCCCTCTCAACATTTGTTATTCTCCTTTTATGTCATATTAACCAATCTGAAAAATGTGAAGTGGTACCTCAAAGTTACTTTAATTTGAATTTCTCTAATCCATAGTGGATTAGAGCATTTGTTCATATGAATATAGATAACTTTGCTTCTTCATCTGAAAACTGTCTGTTCATAGTCTTTGTAGGTTGACATGTTCTTAACTAAGCCTTATTATTTCCTTTTAAGATATTGACTAGCTTCAGGAAATGAACTTTTTCAGAAATTGAATTTATACTCACTAATCTATAGTTCAAACACTATTCTTTTACCTTTTTGAAAAATCAGAATCTGATTTACCTTCTTCCAGTCCTGTGGTACTTCTGCTTTCTTTCATTGTTCAAAGATCAATGCCCGTGGCTCAGCAATCACAGATACCACTCATCACAGATGAAAATGGAACCCCTATATTTGGACTCTAACACTTCAGAAGTCAATGTGTATTTGGGGAAATGGAAATGACAATCAGGAAAATGAAGGTGGAAAGAGCAATTGGACAGGACTGAATACATTCAAGAAAAAATGTTTACTGAAGGCAATAGGATTTTAAAAAGATATATTAAAGAGGCCCAGATTCCATAGAAATGGAAAATATTATAAATTATATTATTACCAATAAAGATGACTGAAAATAAATAAGCAAGTGACATATACTTTCTCAGTTCTATAAAATGTTTGACAATAATCAGTACTTTTAAAAAGTGAATCTTTGAGAAATATTTCAAAAAAACATAACAAATTTTTGCAAATGATTCTGTATAACAATCACACCTTTAGTCATACAATTGATACATTAGAACTATTATACAGTTTTACTATCAACCAATTAATCAACCATTTATAATATATATATTAAGACTGTATTAGGTACTGCCAATAAAAGATAATAGCAAAAAAAAATTCCATTCTTTAAGAAGATTAGGATCTAGCCTTTGGATAAAATTTGTACCAACATTTCTTTTGTATGTGGATGTGCATGTGGAAAGGTAACAAGGGCAATTAGGGAATCAGGAAAATCCTCTTAGCACATGAGCTGAATCTTGAAAAAATTAGGGATTCTGAGAGATGGAGATGAAGTGGTAATGCATTCCAGATTTGGGGAACTGACAGTGTAAGTGTCTAGAGATAGGAGTAGGAGAGTCATATGTATATGGCAAGAAACCAGTTAATCAATAAATATTTATTAAGTGCTTAATGTGTACAAAATACTGTACTAAGCACTAGAGTTAAAAAACAAAAGACAAAGATAATCTTTGCCCTTGAGGAGCTCACAATCTAATGGGGAAGAAAACATGAAAATGATTATGTGCAAACAAGCTCAATGCAGGATAAATAGAAAATGATTAACAGAAGGAAGACACTACAATTAAAAGGAATAGGGAAAGCCTTCTAATAGATGGTGAGATTTTATGTGGAACTTGAAGAAAGTCCAGGAAACCAGGTGACAGAAATGAACACAGAAGTATTCTGAGTAGGGGTGTATATGGGATATGATCATACTTTGCACTTTAGAACAATCATGGAGAGGATGCTAGACTGGAGTGGAGAGAAACTTATAATGCACAGACTCATCAGTGAGCTACTACAGTAGTTTAGGCATGAGCAAATGGCACAGAGTGCATCAAGCAGGGAATAGTATCATAGGAAAAAAAGAATTTATTTGAGATATATTACAAAAATAATATTGTTAGGTTTTGGTAACAGATTAAATTTGGGAGATGAGAAATAACAAGGTGTCAAGGATGATTTGTAAGTTGTGAGCTTGGAGGAATGGGATAATGATGATGCCCTTTAAAATACAAGAGAAGTTTGGAAGAGGTGATATTTTTGGGGAAATATAATAAATTCTATTTTGCTCATGTTGAGTTTAAGATGTCTATTCATAGGGGCAACTAAATGCGCAGTGGATAGAGTACCAGCCCTGAAGTCAGGAAATCCTGAGTTCAAATCTGGCCTCAGACACTTAACACATCCTACCTGTGTAACCTTGGGCAAGTCACTTAACCCCAATTGCCTCAGGGGGAAAAAAAAGATGTCATTATTTGGAGTGGCCTAACAAGCTACTGCAGATGTGAGACTGGAGGTTAACAGAAAAGTTGGGTCAGGATAAGTATATTTGCATCTGTTTAGAGATGATAATTAAATCAATGGGACCTGATGGGAACAAGTGAAACAGTTGAGAGGATAGTTTGACAAGGGCTAATTTGTCAGACCTTCAATTGGGGTAAAGAGGAATAATGTTCAAGGTGAAAGGGAAGGTTAGAGCCAGATTGTAAATGGTTTTCAGCGCCAAACAAAGGAGTTTATGTTGAATCCTGTAGGTAATAGGGAATCACAGGAGTTTATTAAGTCAAGGAGTGCCATGAGTAGACCTACACTTAAGGAAAATCACTTTAGCATTTGTGCAAAAGATGGAGTGGAGAGAGCAGATAATTTGAGTCACAGATATTAATTAAAAGGATACAAAAATAATTTAAAAGAGAAGTGATAGAGCCTGAACTAGAGTGGTAGCATTGATTTAAAAAAAGTAATAATTTGAATGGGTAGTACAAAAGGACTATTCTCTAAGATGATTCCTATACATGTGTTGTTACTATGTACAATTTTTTGATACATGTAACTAAAGAGATAACTTTTTCCCAAAGTAAATTACAATGTTTCTGATCAAATTCTTCAACTGTCAGATTAAATTAAAAAATTGAATGTAATGTACATATAGCATGCATAAATATACGTATTGCTGCCATGTGTAACCTGGTTAGATATCTTAGTTGGGATCTGGCTTCACTTTGCCTTTAAGAATGTTGATTGCCATCATTTTTGGAAGTACGATGTGAACCTGGGCTGTGTCTTCATTGCTTCACTTGAGAATCTGAAAGAGGGGTTAGAATGATAGCTTTCTAACCCACCACAGATATTTGTAATTCAGGGATAAGATGCTCTCTTTTGGGGTTTCATAATAAAAGCACTTTCCCTGGTAGTTTTGAAGAAAGGATAACAGCTTATACTGCATAACTTTATAGCTTAGCTTTGCTTTCCCTCCCCTTCAACATTTGGTATACAACTGACAATCAGAATCTCTTTATCAAGTTAAACAGTAAACAGAAAATAGTTATGTTAAATTAAGATGCCAGAATAAATAAGCTCTTTGTTTTTGGAACAAGAAAAACATTTCAAATTCACCAAGAAGAGGATGCTGTCATTGGGGTAATCACTTTTAGCAATCTAGAGTTATAGGTGGTGGAAGTTAAGAGATATGTTGGAGTTGACATTTGCTCATGACTCCAGGGATGTTGTCTCTCTATTATTTGAAAGTTTATTTTCCCTCCCTCACGTCACCTCTTGTCTCTTTCAAATTCCACTTATTTATCCCTCAATAGTCTCTCTGAAGTTTCTGAACATGTATGTGATACCCCAAGTTCTTTCAGCTGTTCAGAAGCTCTGTATCCCTCCACACAAATAGAGCTGTTAAGGAAAATTTCCAGGCTTAGAATATGAGTGGGGCAACATGTAGTATCTATCTTGTCAAGTTGTTTTGAGGTTTAAAATAGGTATACACACACATATAAAGTGCTTTGTAAAACTTAAAGTACTATACAAACTTTAGTTTTTATTATAATTAATAATGGCAAATTATATTTTAGTCATCAATATGAGTGATTGCTAAAGACATAGTTAGAAGCTTAAGCACCTAAGTGGTGCACTGTAGCAGGAAGCCTGAGTTCAAATCTGACCTCAAAGATTTATTTACTGTGTGATCTTGGGTGCTTGAGCAGGCTTGAGAGCCTGCCTCAGTTTCCTTCTCTGTAAAATGAAGATAATAATAGAACCTATCTCCTAGAGTTGTTGTGAAGATCAAAGGAGATGGTAATTGTAATATTCTTAGCACCTTTTAAGGAACATATTAATTTCTGCATACAAACATACACACAAATAATACTTATATACATTATATGTAAATGTGTGTATATATGCATAAATATGTATATATGTGTTAACTAACACGTATGTTAGTTAATATTATTAAAGGCTTTGTCACTGTCATGTAGGTTGCCCAGCATGGAGTTCAGATGAAGAAGGATTTCCTTAAGGATAAGCTTCTCAAAATGCTCCTTTTAAATGCATGCCAGTTTGGTGATTATATTAAACCCCAAAACAGCAGAGTGCTGCTTCACTGAGATTTTAAAAAATCCTTAAGTAAGAGATTTTGAGAAGGAAAAAATGTTAGACACCATCTGGTCCAACTCTTTAATTTTATGCAGAAAGAAACTAAGACCAATGAGATTAATTGAGTTGACCAACATCACACAGATAAGTAAGCATAAAATGTGGAATTTGAATTTAGGTCTCTGATTTCAGAAGCAGTATTCTTTCTCTATTGCTTCCATTCTTTTTTAAATTAAAAAAATAAGTCTTTTAAAATAGTATTTTATTTTTCCAAATATGTGCAAAGATAGTTTTCAACATTCTTCTTTGCAAAACTTTGTCTTCCATTTTTCTCCCTCTTCTCTTTCCTCTTCTCTCCCTAAGTCAGCAATCAATTGATAGGTTAAACATGTACAATTCTTCTAAACATATTTCCATATTCATTATGTTGAACAAAATAAATCAGATCAAAAGGGAAAAGTAAGGGAAAAAACACAGAACAAACAAACAAACAATAACAACAAGGTGAAAACACTATGCTTTGATCTATATTCCATCTCCATATTTCTCCCTCTAGATATGGATGACACTTTCCATCACATGACTTTTATTCTTGAAGAAGATAATATCAAGATTACACCTGGGAGATTTTGCCTTGATTTGCAAGTGAATTGGATTTAAGTGAGGGAGGGCTGTGCAAAATCACTAGCTTCACTCTCTCCTCTGAAGTCATCTGGCTCCAGTCACAAGATATAGATCAGGATGACTAGAGATGGCCCTTATAAGAGTCAGTAATTGGCAAACCTTATAGAAATAGTAAGGTAGCCAGATTGTGATATGCAATTAAAGGGTGACCTATTGAGTTAGTGCACATATCTTAGTCAGGTACCACAGCTAGAAAAATTAGCTCAGAATTGGGAAGTGTGACATCATGGACAGAGAACAAACTTTGGAGTCAAGAAGAGTTGGATTCAAGTTCCTCATGTGATACAGACTGGCTTTATGAGCCCAGATAATTCACTTGCCCTTGCAGTTCCCATGGAAACTATAAGATTTTAGCAATTAAGACTATAAATTGTAAAATACATACCTAATCATTTTGGTGGAGGGAGTTTCTTCAATGGAATTTATTAAATTCTTATTGATTGGAAATTCTCTATACTGATGAAATTATAGGTCTAGACTAATCCCAAGATAAGTAGGAAAAGTAGAGAGGACTGAATTGCTTTTGGGAAACTTCAAAACCTTCCTTAATATTGAATTGATCCCTGTCATGAAAGCCCATTTTTTAACACCAACATTGTCCCAGTGGTACTAGATAGCTGTAAATTCTGGGGTACTGTACTCTCAGAGAATCAAAATTGCTAGTCAAGGATTGTAAGAATATGTAGACTGTAACATAGCCTCAACAATTGCTTGTGGAGAGAAATGACATAAGGTATGCAGCTTGGAAAATGTAAGATTAGGAAAGGCTGTGTATTGATTATAGAGAGAAAAATAAAAATTGGCAATGTGAGTGCTGTACTGTTATCTAAGAAATACGGAAGTGTTTAAACAAAAGCCACTGGTGCACTAGTTGGATCCTCTCTGGAATATTCATGGAAATGTATACATAAGTATTATATCTACTCACACTGATGAGATCATAGATCCATTGACATGGTATTAAATTTTACTATTATCAGCATAACATGGCAAGCTATAATAGCAAAGTAGAAAGAATATTGGGACTAAGGTCAGGAGACTTTGTTCAAATCTTAGCTTGGTACTTGTGGAAATTTGGAGAGTAATTGATTTTCTCTCCTTGGGCTTCAGGTTCCTCTTCTATAAAGTGAAGAGGTTCAGTTAAATAATATCTTAATGTCTTTTCAATTGCTAAAATCCCAAGACATTCAAATAAGTGTTTAAAATACAACCACCTGATAGCATCTTAATTTAATTATAAATGGAGTAGTTTCAATCATGAAATGATGCAAATTGTATAAATTTATAAAATGATAGCAAATATAAAATAGATAAAATTCCTGTGTTCTGAATAGAATCCTTTCTATATAATATTGTGAAATAGCAGGTTTCTTTTTGCTGCTTCCAACTAACCATTTTTATTCTTTTCTTCCCTCAATGGCATAAATTCTTCCTTAATCTATACTCTTTACCTCCTATCTACTATCATATCCTGTTCACCTCTTTCATTTTTACTAAGGTACATAGGCAAGACTAAATTATTAGCTGCCTTCCTCTGGGATTTCTATTTTTCATGTTAACAATGATTTTACATATTTGATTAAAATAATCTATCTCCACTTTTGGATAGTGTATAGTGTCATTGGTTGCTGGATATGTTGAGTGATGAAGACTTGGGTTATAATCCAGTCTTGACACTTTTCTGAGCCTCAGTTTCTTATCTTTAAAATGATGTAGTTGAACTCTTGATCCTTTGTTAAAACAGAAAGATAAAATACTTATTGGATAGGGTGTAAAAATATATATGTATATAAATTATGTGTACATTCACAATACATACACACATACATATATGTAGGAATGTTGGCCTTCACACACATTCCCACATACATAAGAATGTGGGCCAAAATATATGCATACACACATATATAACATATTGACATATATATGTATAGATATCTGTATCTATTTCTATTTCTACATCTATATACATATAGACAAACATTCCTACATATACTTTTCTATTTTCTTATTTATATTGAGTCTTGTGAGTCTTGAGGTAGGCTTCAATCTAGAAGAAACTAAGTATAGATCAAAATTTAATTTTTATGAAGATAAACTCTAAATGAATGCATGACTTAGACATAAAGTTATATCATAAACAAGTTAAAAGACCAATAAATAAATTTCAGATCTATGCATAGAGGAAAATTTTAGAAACAAGTTAAAGAGATGATTACAGAATACAAAGCGGATTGACATTAAACTATTTCTGCATTAGCAACACCACTACATTTACAATTAGAAGGGAAATTTGTAACTGGGAAAAATCTTTATAACAAAATATTTTAATATAGTTTTCATGTCTGAGACATATAAAAATAAATTCTAATTTATCAGAACAAGAGCCATTCCCCTGTAAATAAATGGCCAAATCATATCAATCAGCATTTTTCAAAGAATAGTTCACAACAACATATAAAAATATTCCCAGTCACTAACAGTTTTTCTTGCCTTCTATTTTGCATCATTGATTTGGCACATTCATTCGTGTGTCTTTAAATAAATTCTCCATAGAGAGTTTGCCCAAGAAACTTTGATCTTTTCCTCTTTAAAAAATCATAGGTATTAATATGTCAGCTTCTCAAACTTTCCATCTGTTGCCTTTCCTTCTCCTTTCATAACTAGCCCATTTACCTTTCTGGTAATATTTTCCAATAAAGTTTCTTATCTCATGTATTACTTGCTGATCTTATGTTACAGCTTACTTAAAACAACCATTTTTTAGTCTATGGATTTCTAATCCTCTGAAACAGTAGTGTTTCATAATGTAGGTAGCTATGGGGAAAAGAAAGTTAATAAACATTTATTAAGGACCTAATATGTACCAGAAAATGTGCTAAGAACTTTCCAAATATTAACTCATTTTGTTCTCATGAAAACCCTGTTGTGATCTCAATTTCACAGTTGAAGGAATTGAGGCAACAGAAATTAAATGACTTGCCTAGGATCAAAGAGCTATTTAAGGGTCTGAATCCAAATTAGAATCCAGGTCTTCTAGGCCCAGTGTCTCTATTTACTGAACAACATAGTTGATAGGTACAAGTACCATGGTAGCTACAGTCACAATAGTGAAAATTACATGTGAATGAATTTTAATAGAGTCCAATAGAAGCATTACAGAATACTGTTAAAATTATTTACAACATGAGATGATTGTTCAAATGGAAATATTCTATTTGTTTCTTTTCCTTCCTTCCTTCCTTCCTTCCTTCCTTCCTTCCTTCCTTCCTTCCTTATTTCTTTCTCTCTTGCTGTCTCTCCCTTCTTCCTCCTCTCTCTGCCTCTGTGGCTCTTTCACTTTCTTTTGCTTTCTCTCTCTTTCTCCCTCTCTCTTTCCTAAAGACCTCTTAAAAGGAACCAAATGCATCTTTAGATTAAACTATACTTCTTGAGGTAGGTCTAGAACTTTGGACCCACTCTCATTCTTATTGGTTTTAGGATAGATTTCCCACTCATCCTGCACCCAGGTAACTCATGTTACTGTCTAGAGGCAAATTGTTACTGCAAGGATTTACTGGACCTTCTGACATCCCCTGACATAAAGTACTGCAATACTACAGAAATCTTCAGAAAAGATTTACACTGGAAATAGATGTATAAGTATCATCTCATTTTATTGACAAAAGCAAGGAAACAAATATTTAAATATCGACTATGTGCCAGGCACTATTCTAAGTATTTTATAAATATTTAATTTGATCTTTAGAACCCTGGGAGATACATATTATTATTGTCCCCATCACATAGTTGCAAATGTCTGAGGCTGGGTTTGAATTCATATCTTCTTGACTCCAGTTTTAACACTTTATCTATTGTGTCACTTACTTGTCTAAGTACACAGAACTTGCCTAATGATGGCCAGCTAGCAAAAGGCAGAAATGGGACTCTAATTTAGATTATATTATTTACAATCAAAGGACTATTCTATTATTCTACAATTGCTACTGAAAAGAAATTTTTGATGCCATTTATTGTCTGATACATGGTTCAACTTCTCTAAGTGTCACATCTGTTTCTCCTTTGCAATAATAAATTTAATTAAAATTCATTTTCACTTATTTCTGGTCATCTATAGTCCTTTATCTGTTCCCATTATAAGTTTATCATGAGAGCTATGAGACTGTCCTCATCAAATATAATTCTCGACTTCCTTAAACCTGTAATCTGTAACCAATGCCCAAGTTGTTACCTGCACAGCAATCACTTTATGTGGGGTAAATTTTCAAAGCTGTGCCAGGGGATTTAGCTGACTAACTCCTACTAATCTCACTGAAAGTCTCATGAGTAAATCCCTGTTTCTTACTCTAAAGATTAACTCAAAAATGTCTTGGCATACAAAATATGGTCAAATTCTTCAGTTTTGGTGTTTATTTTAAGTTGTTCTGAGACTATTTCTAATTAAATTGTAACTAACTTTTCTCTTCTACAAATCACCATAAAACCCTTAGTGCCTCAATAAAAAATTTAATATGGCACATATTGAACATTTTAAAAGACAGATGAAAAGTAATTTTCATATTCCATTTATCAGCATGGTATAGCTATTTTATGAATTGCTATACTTGAAGTCAGGATGTCCTGGTTTCACATCCTGTCTAACCACATTGCACTACTTATGACTTCCAGTAAGTTTTCTCTGAATCTCAGACAACTGCTTTGTCAAGTGAGGATAAGATCATTGCATGTAGAGCCAATGGAACCTCAGAGGTCATTTAATTGCTATTGCTCTATTTTGGTACGTATGGATACAGAGAAATAGAGAGTTTAAATGACTTGACTACGCTCACACAGATTGAAAGTGAGAAGCAGAATTTGAACTCAGATTCTTTGGCTGAAGAAATGAGGTTCTGACTTTTTGGTTTCATGGCTGATAAACATTATGTATACCTTTCAGAATAATGTTTTTAAATGAATAAAATAAAAAAATACTAAGAAATAAATTATGCTATAATTATTAAACTTTTTTAAACTTTTAAAATTTGTTTCAAAATATAACAAAATAGCAAAAGAAAACATAAACAAGAAAAGATTGTCATGTGTACATCAGAACAAAAGAGAATTCATACATTTCCATTTCAATGAGTATTTATACTAAATACTATGTTCAGAGCTGTCCATCTTTTTTTGCTTCCTTGTAGCTTCCTTGTAGCTTCCTTGTAGCTTCCTTGCTTCTTTTCTTCTCTGCTGTAAACTTTTTATTGTATTTTTTCTCCCTTCCTCTCCCCTTCTTCCAAAAAGGCCACAATTAAGTGTATATATGTATTCATATATACACAAATATATAATATATACATACACACATATATACATATACATATAAACACATATACATAGATATCAATAATCATACATACATACATACATATATCTGTATATTCATATACATCTATGTAAAGCTATGTTACATTTGTTTGCCCTCTGCTTCTCTAAAAATGGATAATATCCATCATAAGTCTATGTCTTAGAGGTAGAGCCAAGATGACATGGAGTAAAAGGTCTTTATCTGACCTCTCCCTAGCATCCCTCAGATCAACACCAGATCAAGCCTCTGCATTGCTTCTGAAGTGAGAAAATCCACAGTTATTTGGAATGTAGCAAATTTTCAGCAGAAAATATTTCAGAAGAACTTCAGAAAAGGTCTGTTTCAATAGGGCACAGGGGTGAGAGAGTGGGGAGAGGTGACAGTGCAGACACAGTACAGGGACCCAAGGAGGTATGGCATCTGTGTCAGGGAATCTATTGGAGGCTTTTGGCCAAAATTTTGGCCAGGTTTAACTACTCTGTCCTGGTTACAAGCCAGTAGATCAGGAGATTAGGTGTGAGACATCCGATGCAAATATAAAAGTTAAATAGTGAGCCTTTGAACCCCAGAAGAATGTGGGACCAGGCAATATCCACCCAGCACTGGAAGGAACTGCAGCACCAGCCTAAGGCAGGCTAAAGTCACTGTCACCTGTAGAAGAAACTTGGGATAATCTCCCCTTCACACTAAGAGTAGACCTCAACCTTTTAAAAAAATGAGCAAAAAAGCAAAAAAAAAATAACTCTGACCATATATCTTTTATGGAAAAAGAGAAGAACAGACCACAAACCCTTAGCATCCTAAAGATAAATCATTTGCAGATGAAGCCCCAAAGAGTGATATGAGTTGGTTCTCATCTCACAAGGCTGTCTTGGAAGAATTCAAAAAATGATCTTAAAAGAAAAATGGGGAAAAGAAATGAGAACATTACAAGAGACTTTGGAAAAGGAAACAGAAATTATCTGAAGAAAAATCCTTAAAAATAGATTGAGTGAAATGGCAAAATCATATGACTCCTTGCAAAATAGATTTGATGAAATGGAAAATGCATATGACTCCTTATTAAAATAGATTTGAAAAAAAATTCATTGAAAAACAGAAATGGAAAAAATCCAATGACCACAATACTTCATTTAAAAATTCAATTGGAAACAATTGAAGGAAACAAAAGGAAACAAAAAAAAAGCCAAATGAAGAAAATGATTCACTAAAAATTAGAATTCAACAAATGGAAGTGAATGACTCAATGAAATTACAAGAATCAGTCAAGCAAAACCAAAAAAAAATGAAAAAAAGAATAGAATAAAATGTAAAATACTTCATTGGAAAAACAACTGACCTGGAAAATAGAACTAGAAAAGACAATCTAAGAATGGACTTCTTGAAAACCATGATGGGAAAAAGAAAAAAAAAAACCTAGACATTATTTTTCAGGAATCATCAAGGAAAATTGCCCTCATGTTCTAAAATCAAAAGGTAAAAAAGGCATTGAAAGAATTAACCAATCACCTCTTGAGACTCAAAAATGGTAACTCCAAGAAGCATCATAGCTAAATTTCAGAATTATCAGATCAAGGAGAAAATATTGCAAGCAGCCAGAAAGAAACAATTCAAATATGGAGGAACCCAATCAGGATTACCCAGGATCTAGCAGTTTCTATTTTAAAGGATCAAAGGGCCTGGAATTTGATATTCCAAAAGAAAAAAAAAAGATTGGTTTGCATCCTAGAATTAATTACTCAGAAAAATTAAGTATCATCTTTCAGGGGAAAAGATGGACATTCAATGAAACAAGTGAATTTCATTCATTTCTGATGAAAAGACCAGAGCAGAACAGAAAATTTGATCTTCAAATACAGAACTCAAGAGAAGCATAAAGAAATAAAAAAAGAAAAATAACTTTCTTTTAAAAGTTAAGAAGTTTATATCCCTATATGGGAAGATGATATGTTTAACTCTTGAGTTCTGTATCCTTGTTATGGATATACTTGGAGGGTGCAGGTATAATTTGATTTTATTGTGATGATATAAAAAAGAAATCTGAGGAAGAAAGATTACCTAGATTAACAGAAGAGGAAATGAATTACTTACATATTCCTATTTTTGAAAAAAAAATTGAACAAGATATTAATCCACTTCCTAAGAAAAAAATCTCCAGGGTCAGATGGATTTACATGTGAATTCTACTAAACATTTAAAGAACAATTAATTCCAATAGTATGCAAACTATTTAGGAAAATAGGGAAAGAAGGAGGCCTACTAAATTCCTTTTATAACACAGAGATGGTGTTGATAACTAAACCAGGTAGGGTGAAAACAGAGACCACGTTTTCTAATGGATATCAATGCAAAAATCTTAAAAAAATATATTAGCAGAGAGATCACAGCAGATATTACCCCAGGATAATACATCATGATCCAGTAGGATTTATATCAGGAATTCATGGCTGGTTCAATATTAGTAAAACTATTATCATAATGGACTATATCAATATCCTAACTAATAAAAATCATGTGATTATTTCAATAGATGCAGAAAAAGTATTTGACAAAACCCAACATCCATTCCTATTGAAAACACTAGAGAATATAGTAATAAATGGATTTTTTCCTTAAAATTTCCTTAAAATTAAAATACAATTCTATTATAAACTGTCACAAATCACCATATGTAATGGAGATAAACTAGAACCGTTCCCAATAAGATCAGGGATGAAACAAGGTTGCCCACTTTAACATTTACTATTCAATATTCTATTAGAAATATTTGCTTTGGCAATAAGAGAAGAAAAAGAGGTTAAAGAAATTAGCATAGGTAATAAAGAAACTAAATTATTACTCTTTGCAGATGATATGATGACATGCTTATAGAACCCTACAGAATTAACTAAAAAACTACTAGAAACAATTCACAACTTTAGCAAAGTTTCAAGATACAAAATATATCCACAGAAATCATGAGCATTACCAATAAAGTCCAGCAGCAAGAAGAAATTACATTTAAGATAACTGTTGATAATATGAAATATTTGAGAGTCTACAGGACAAGGTAAAGGCAGAAACTATATGAACACAATTACAAATCATTTTCCACACATATAAAGTCAAATATAATCAATTGAAAAAATATCATGTGATCATGTGTATGCTGAGCTAATATGATAAAAATAACCATACTACCTAAATTAATTTATTTATTCAGTGCCATACCAATCAAAATTCCAAGAAATTATTTTATAGAGCTAGAAAAAATAATAATAAAGTTCATCTAGAAGAACAAAAGGTCAAGAATTTTTATTTTATTTTATTTTATTTGCAAAACATATGTATGGGTAATTCTTCAACATTAACCCTTACATAGCTTTCTCCCCTATTCCCCACCCCTCCCCTACATGGCAGGATATCCACTACATGTTAATTATGTTAAAATACTTTACAAATTGAATATATGAATACCTATCTCCACACCTATCATTGTTGTGCGAGAAAAAACATATCTACACGAAAGACATATCAGATAAAGGAAACACAATGTAAGCAAACATCAATAGAGACCATGAGAACGTTATGATGTGGTCCACATTTCACATCCCTCTCTCTGGGTGTATATGGCTTTCTACAGTGAACAACTGGAAGTGGTTTGAAACATTTCATTGTTGAAGAGAGCCATGTCCATCAGAATTGATCGTCATATAGTATTGTTGTTGCCATATATAATGATCTCCTGGTTCTGCTCATTTCACTCAGCATCAGTTCATGTAAGTCTCTCCAGGCCTCTCTGAAATCGTCCTGCTGGTCGTTTCTTTTTTATTTTTTTAATTTTATTTGCATAACATATGTGTGGGTAATTCTTCAACAATAACCCTTACATAGCTTTCTGTTACAAATTTTTCCCCCCAAACTCCCCACCCCTCCCCTAGATGGCAGGATATCCATTACATGTTAATTATGTTAAAATATTGGCAAATCGAATATATGTATACATATTTCCAAACTTATCATTGTTGTGCAAGAAAAATCTTATCTACACAAAAAATATATCAGATAAAGGAAACACAATGTAAGCAAACATCAATCAAGGAGTATGAGAATGTTATGTTGTGGTCCACATTTCACATCCCTCTCTCTGGGTGTATATGGCTTTCTTCAGTGAACAATTGGAGGTGGTTTGAAACATTTCATTGTTGAAGAGAGCCATGTCCATCAGAATTGATCGTCATATACTACTGTTGTTGCCATGTATAATGATCTCCTGGTTCTGCTCATTTCACTCAGCATCAGTTCATGTAAGTCTCTCCAAGCCTCTCTGAAATCATCTTGCTGGTCATTTCTTACAGAACAATAATATTCCATAATATTCATATACCATAA